>JBBDGP010003675.1:1200000-1705000 GCA_037952835.1 Lithobates septentrionalis | reverse complement strand
AGGTTTAGATCCAGGACCAAGGGAGGGGTGAGATTCAACCTTATGTAGGCATGTACTGGCCATCGGGACTACCGGGAGATTCCCGGTGGGCTGATGGCTCAGTGGACCAGTCAGGTGTGGTCCTGGAGCCGCTCCTCTCTGGCAGTGAGTGATCGCAATTTCACTCCTGTCAGGAGGAGCAGCTTCCGTCATATGCTGGAGAGAGCATTAGGCATTATGCTCCCTCCAGTCTGCAGGGGGAGATGGACAGCCGGCAGACTTTCCTTCCTCTCTCCCCTATCACTTGTTATCACATGACTGGAGAGAGGAACGAGAAGCTGCCTTCAAAACTGTGAGTGCATGTGGGAGGGGGAAGAGAGGGAGGACACACTGATGTGAAGGGGACTGCTGATGGGGGCTCTCTGATGGGGACTCTGATGTAAAGTGTGCTGCTGATTGGGACAAGGGGGATGCTGTTGGGGACACTCTGATGTAAGGGGGACGCTGTTGGGGACACTCTGATGTAAGGGGGACGCTGTTGGGGACACTCTGATGTAAGGGGGACGCTGTTGGGGACACTCTGATATAAGGGGGATGCTGTTGGGGACACTCTGATGTAAGGGGGACGCTGTTGGGGACACTCAGAATTAAAGTGGGCTGGTCATGAGGAAGTCCAGGGCCAAATTTTTGTCCCAGTTCAGCCCTGACCTTATACCTGCACACCTTGGGTCCGCCATGGCCATTTTATCTGCTGCTCTGGAGGCTTTGAAAGGCTTACCTTAGTCACTTTTGCTGTCTTTTAACTTGTACCATGTGAGTTTAAATCTTGAAGGCTGTTTAGTGGTTTCATTAAAGCTTTGTTTACGGTATTACACTATTGGTACACTTTTTTATTCACATGTGGAGATTATATGAGACGCACGGCTGGAGTTCTAACTCTTTAGCCTAACATGAGAATGTAGGCATTGGAATTCGGTGAGTGCGTTTTTTTAGGGGAGTGGAATCACAGACACATTGGTGTGGTGAATGGATTAAGAGATCTTCACATCGACTATAGATCCGCTTCAATATTTTATGGACTTTATTTTTTATATTTAAAATTTTTTTTTTTTGTAGCTTCACTAGCTACATCATATCACTTCACTTGTCACAGGGTGTTTAGTGCTATTTGTCAATGTAGTGCTTTAGCATTTATTATATTTTAGCACGCCAGTTATATTCTCATTTGTAAATTGTGAGTCACATGTCACTTTAGGGGATTTAATACTCCTTGTGCACAAACATTTAGCGCCGCTATTTTGACTTTGTGTCATTATCCTAGATTGACCAGTAGTTAAAAATAGGATTTTTTAAAACAGCTTACCTGTAAAATCTTTTTCTTTCGATGGACATCACGGGACACAGAGCCACAGTAATTACTGATGGGTTATATAGGTATCACTGGTGATTGGACACTGGCACACCCTATCAGGAAGTTCAACCCCCTATATAATCCCTCCCCCTTGCAGGGATACCTCAGTTTTGTAGCCAAGCAATATAGTGTATTAGAAGAGGGGCGGGACCTCTGTGTCCCGTGATGTCCTTCGAAAGAAAAGGATTTTACAGGTAAGCTGTTTTAAAAAATCCTATTTTCTTTCTCGAACATCACGGGACACAGAGCCACAGTAATTACTGATGGGATGTCCCAGAGCAATGCTACCTGAGGGGGGGGAAACCACGACCAAGTAGGGTGCAATCAGACCTGAGGACCCTGTACCGCTGCCTGCAGCACACTACGCCCAAAGGCGATATCCTCATGCCTTCTCACATCCACCTGATATAATCTGGTGAATGTATGAACTGAAGACCAGGTTGCGGCCTTGCAGATTTGAGCCATAGAGGCCCGGTGATGCACTGCCCAAGAAGCACCAATAGCCCTTGTGGAATGTGCCCTGATCTGAAACGGAGGAATCTTCTGTTTCAAACCGTAAGCTTGAATGATCAACTGTCGAATCCATTTAGAAATGGTAGCTTTTGACGCTGCCTGTCCTCTATTGGGACCCTCTGGCAGCACAAACAAAACATCCGTCTTGCGGATCTGAGTAGTTGCCCCTAGATAGGCCTTAACTGCTCTTACTACATCCAACGAATGTAGAGATCTCTCTTCCGGAGAACAGGGATCTGGAAAAAAGGAAGGTAGGACAATGTCTTGGTTTAAATGAAAATCAGAAACCACCTTCGGTAAAAAAACTAGGATGACGGCGTAGTACCACTCTATCCTTGTGTATAATCAAATAAGGCTCCTTACAGGAAAGAGCTGCTAATTCTGATACTCTTCTAGCAGAAGAGATGGCCACCAGAAAAATTGACTTCCTTGTCAACAAGACCAAAGGAATCTGACTTATTGGTTCAAAAGGCTGTTTCTGTAACACAGCCAGGACCAAGTCCAAGTCCCAGGGGTTTAGGGGCGCTTTAACCGGAGGATTAAGACGCATCACCCCCTGCATAAAGTTTCGGACCAAAGAATGCGAAGCAAGTGGCCGCTGAAATAATACTGATAAAGCAGAGACCTGGCCCCTGATGGTACTCAAGGCCAGCTTCATCTCTAATCCTAATTGTAGAAAATCAAGAATTCTACCTATGACATATTTCCTGGGATGCCAACCTCTGGATTCACACCAGGTTATATAAGCTTTCCAGACTCTATGATAAATCATCCTGGAAGCTGGCTTCCTTGCATTAATCAAGGTAGATATGACAGGACCTGAGAGCCCACGACTCTTCAGAACGTCGGTCTCAATAGCCAAACCGTCAAATTTAGCGTTTGTAAGGCAGGATGGAACACTGGACCTTGAGATAACAGGTCTGGGCGTACCGGTAGTGTCCATGGGGAACCTACCGTCATCCTTACTATTTCTGCATACCAAGTCCTTCTGGGCCAAGCGGGGGCCACCAGAAGTACCGACTTCCTTTCCTGCCTGATCCTGCGAAGGAGTCGTGGTAATAGCAGAATAGGCGGGAATGCGTAAATCAGTGAGAACCGATGCCACGGAATCACCAACGCATCCGTCCCGCATGCAAGAGGATCTTTTGTCCTTGCCACAAATCTGTCCATCTTTTTGTTGAATCGGGATGCAAAGAGATCTACATCTGGAACCCCCCATCTTTGGCATATGGCCCAAAAGACGTCGGGATGCAGAGACCATTCCCCTGGAAGTAACTGCTGGCGACTTAGTCCGCCTGCCAATTCTCTATTACCGGGATGAAAACTGCCGATATGCCCGGCACATGCATCTCTGCCCAGGCTAAGATCTGGTTCACCTCCTTTTGAGCAGCTCGGCTCCGGGTGCCTCCCAGATGATTGACATAAGCCACTGCTGTGGCATTGTCAGACTGGATCCTGACCGGACAACCCTGTAGCCTGATAGTCCAGGCTTTTAGAGCTAGATGTATCGCCCGGATCTCCATAATGTTGATGGGTAAGGTCCTCTCTGTCTTGGACCATACCCCTTGGACCGCAGCCTGTTCCAGAACTGCTCCCCAACCTGACAGACTGGCATATGTTGTTACCACCGTCCAGGTAACCGGTAGAAAGGATTTCCCCTTCTGCAGGTTTTCGGGTATGAGCCATCAATTGAGGCTCTGACGCACCGCATGCGACAGGTGCATCGGAAAGTCTAATGCCTGAACTTTCTTGTTCCAGGTCGACAGAATACGGTGTTGCAGCATTCTTGAGTAAAACTGAGCAAAGGGAAATGCTTCGAATGAAGACACCATCTTCCCTAGTAGCCTCATACAAAGGCGGACTCAGGGACCCTTCTTGGTCCTTACTGCCAGAATCAGCTCTCTTAAAGCAGCGATCTTTGCCTGGGGTAGAAATATTTTCTCCTGGCTTGTATCTATAATCAGACCTAAATAATCCAGTCTTCTTACTGGTTTTAGGAAATACTTTTCTAAGTTGAGGATCCAACCCAGGTGTTCTAGATACCTGACTGTGGTCCTCAAGTTTCCATTCAAAGAGGCTAACGACCGGTCTATCAAGAGCAGGTCGTCTAGGTATGCTATGAAAGCTATACCCTGAGCCCTTAATCTGGCCAGAGGAGGAGCCAAGATTTTTGTGAACACTCGAGGTGCAGTGGCTATCCCGAAAGGCAGAGCCACAAACTGGAAATGGCGCCCTCCTACCTCGAAGCGCAGAAACTTCTGATGAGCAGGAAAAATGGGCACATGCAGATATGCATCTCTGATGTCTATTGATGCCAGAAATTCTCCTCCCTGCAGGGTGGGAACTACTGTTCGAATTAATTCCTTGCGGAAGGATTGAATCCTTAGGAATCGGTTCAGATCCCTTAAATCCAGAATGGGCCTGACATCCCCATTTGGCTTTTGGACCGTAAAAAGGTTGAAATAGAAGCCCAATCCCTGGTCCTTTGCGGGAACTATCATAATGACCTCCTGCGACAAAAGTCGCTCTAACGCTAGAAGGAGCGACTGCTTCTTCTCTGGGTCTCTGGGGACACTTGATCTGAGGAACCGAGGAGAGGGGAATTCCTGAAACTCCAGCTTGTACCCTAAGGTTACCGTGGAGATTACCCATCTGTCCTGGAAATCCTCCTGCCAGAGCTCTGAGAACTGTCGCAGTCTTCCCCCCACTGGAGTGAGCGGGGGCACCCCCTCATGCAGAGGTCTTAGTGTTTTGCCTAGTAGGCTTCTTTCCCCAGGACTTCTTTTGTCCCTGGGGTTGACTCTTGTCTCTGGACCCCGATGGAGGCGGCCGTCGAGACTGCCTGGAGGCTGAAGCCCCCGGCGCTGGGGAAAGAGTCTGTTTGAAAGAGGGACGCTTACTCTTCTTTTTGACAGGTAAGAGAGTGCTTTTCCCACAAGAGATTCTCTTGATATAGTTATCCAAGTCATCTCCAAACAACCTTGCACCACGAAATGGAAACCCAGCCAGCAGCTTCTTACATGGTGCTTCGGCTGACCAATTTTTCAACCATAGGATTCTACGTATATGCAGCAACACCAGTGAAAGACGGGAGGTTTGCACGATAGAATCTCTAATGGCGTCAACCACAAAGCATAAGGCCGCTGGAAGGTTAGCAAACCCCTGGGCCTGCTGTTCAGGTAATACCTTGATGACCTGCTTAACATGGTCTCTTAAGTATTGACAGACTCCAATCACTGCTACTGCAGGTTAGGCCACTGATCCTGCTAAGGAGAAAACATCCTTCAATAGGGATTCCATCCTTTTATCTACAGGATCCCTGAGCATCTGAGCATTGTCTACAGGACAAGTCAGGCTATTATTTACGGAGGAAATGGCGGCATCAATAGCCAGTATTCCCCACATTTTAATAAATTTTTCTTCCATCGGATAAAGTGTTGAAAACTTTCTCGGCGGAAAAAAACGTTTGTCTGGGTGATCCCACTCAGAATAAATGAGCTTTTCAAGTAAAGTATGAACAGGAAAAGCATGTGCTGCTTGGAAAGGTTTCAGTGACCCCAAAGCAGAAGAGGATTCTTTAGCAGTTTCAGGTATGGGCAACTTAAATGTGGAGCGGACCAATCCAGTAAGGATCTGCACTAAGACTTTCTCCTCTTGGGAAGTCGCAGAGGGTCCCTCTCCACCTGATTCCTCCGAAGAGGAATCATCCGTCCCATCCCGATCCTCTGAAAGGGATTCATCTCCTTTATCCCAGAGCTCCTCTTCCTGAGGGTCTTGGGGAACAGAGGAAAGCCTAGTGCGTTTTCTTCCACTGAGTGAAGACTTAATCACGGCCATTAATCTTTCCTCTAGACCATTAATGGTTGAGGAAAAAACCTCTTGTGTAATATATACAGGGGCTGAAGTGCCAGAAGCAGGTGTAGCCCCTGACCCTGATGGCTCTCCCTGGTTAGCCGTCCCTGGCCCATCTTTAGGGGGGGAGGAAGCTGCCGACAGGGGGCCCTCAGAACCTGAAGGAGATCCCCTAGTGTCTCTGGTTCCTGGGGTGCTTGAACCTCTTCTACCCATAGTGCAAAGCAACAAGGTGTGAGGTATACAAATGAACACTGCCTGCTGAGCGATGTAGTCTGGCTAAAAGCCTTGCTACCCAATGCTCAGTCTGGTGTTACTTCAGTAAATGCTGCCTAGGAGAATGCCTGTGTCCCACCTTACATGCGACCGTCAGCTCTGTGTCTCTCAGAAGGCTGTGTGCACCTGTACAGAGTGCCTTTAATAGCCTGCAGCTGGCCTGAGTGGAAGTCTAAGCACCTGTGCTGACGTTCCGCCCCCCCTCCTCTACCACCCCTCCCCCCTCTACCGCCCCCCCCTCGAGTTTTGAAAAAAACTAGCGCTTCCCGCGCTGTCCGACTCTCCTGTCATGCTTCTGGAGGAAGGCTGGGGTCGGGGGAGGAGGGAGAGAGGCTGGTAGTAAGATCTGCCTGAACGGCCATAGTCATAGATGGTGGCCTGAGGCCACAGAGCCTGGGTGGTATAACCACTTTCTAGACCCCTGTGGCCCCTCTCTAGCCTGGGGGGAACATTCAAACATGAGAAATCCCCCCTTCCATCTTACCTTGCAGCCGGCCTGAGACACTGTGAGGAGAAACACATGCAGCGAAGAACACTGAGACAGACAGTCAGCATGTAAAGAAATGGGGTTGTGACCTGTCCACTAATTTTTATGAGAATGCACCAACGTGCCTCCATCCCAATAATTAAGAAAAAGCAGAGAATGGAAGCGGGACTTTGTGTGAGGCAAGCTGGTGAATGTGTACAAATTAGAAAAATTCAACATGAAATAGTAGAGACAAATCTTATATAGGATGAGGTTATTCAAAAGCGATATTGCAGGGTAATGCTGGTATAAAATTTAATAACAGATCTTGAGACTGGGTACAATCGTGAGTGAGCATGTAATAAATCACCATGGAGCATATTGTAAACAATATATAAGCAGACAAATTTCAACTGAAGATTATACAGTTGTAGAGAAAAATACATTTTACTCTAAAATATCATGTGCATCATAGGTTGTTAACTCTACGCGTTTCTTGGCTTGTAACCAATCGTCAGCAGTCATGATGCAATTGAGCTGCATTGAAACAATAACCGTATATTAATATATGTACACATGTATGGAGGAAAAAGATATTAGAGATGCAAGTAACTGATATACTCACAGATAATGCATTGGTCAATATTGACCCATATGTAAAAAAGTGCAGTGTTGATCCGGGTCCACCAAGTCTCCCCCGGGGTTGAGGCAGAGAGCGAGCCCCAAGATGACGTCGGCCACGGCCATCAATAGGGCCAAGGCACCCACGGGGGTCGCCAGGCCGACACAAACAACGAGGCCCAGAAGTCAGAAGAAGAACTGTGGGGGTGAAGGAGAAATGAGATGAAATGTGAGAGGTATCCTAAGTGTGAGGGGTGGAGAGTGTATGTGGGGGGGAAAAAAGGCAGCAGTGAAGGACCAAGGAGAAAGTGAGTGTGTATGTGTGAATGAAAGATAAGAGCAGAAGATAAGTGTGGGGGATGGGTGAAATAGATGTTAATGCATATAAAGAAGCCACTGCTAGTGTCAGTGGAGCGGTGTGGGGGTGTGCAAAGGGATTACCTGAGAGAGGAAGACCGGGCCAGGCTGCGTGTCGCAAGAAAAACATGGCGAAACCTCGAGGTACCCGGCCAGTGACAGCTGTTATATGGCCGCGGACCAGGGGCGTGCTCACGCCAGCGTCATGCACGGACGCAATGACGCAACGGGGGAAACGAGGGGAGGGGGAGCCGGGGAACACCTGCGGCCACCTCCCAGTCCCGCAGCGCCATAGCTTAAGATGGAAATCCACTGGGTGCCCCACTATGCGGAAGCCAACAGCGCCGCTAGTGGGACGTGGAGAACATGACGCCGATGCGTCAAGGTCAGGACCCGCCCCCGTCAGTGGTGAGACGGGTGACGGGTCATGGACTGGGTGCATCACAAACCCGGGGGATAAATCGAATAGATCCCAGCATCAGCTGCATCAAAGGAATATTAGATTAAAACTGAGGTGATAAATAGGATATTATAGAGGGAACTGAAAAGGGAAAAATGCAATGGAGAAAAGGAAAGGCAGGACAAAAGCAAATAGTCTCTGCCATAAATTGGATTGATTAATACAATTAGACACAATAGACACACAATCTTGCATAGAATTCAATCAATATGCAAGAAGGTGTGGGATATAGATAATAATAATGAAAATAATAATAAAAAGCTTTCGCCCTGAATTAAATCAGTGTATTGCCTGACTAAAGGGAAGAAACAAAAAAAATATAAAAATAATAAAAAATAAAAATGAGAAATATATACTAACAGAAGAGACTTAGAGGTAAAAAGAAAAAAGAAAAAGAAGGAAGAAAAGAGAAGAAACAAACAAAAAAACAACTTTAGCCCTGAATTAAATCAGTATTTTATCTGACTAAAGGAAAACAACAAAGACATATATTTTTAGCCCTGAATTCAATCAGTGTTTGTTTGACTAAAAGGGACCGATTTAGGACAGAAAAAAACCGAAGGATGTAAAATGGGTTATAGTAGTATGATTATTATATGGCTTTCAAAGCAAAAAAAACACAAATCAAACACATTTATTCGATGGGATCAATATGTGACTGATTGAGTCAGTCAGCATGTAAAGGTTTGTGCTCTTGGCAGCCCCCCGGTGGTCACAATAGGCATAGCATGCATTTACCTTAAAGGAGAAAAGCCACTAGAACTCAAAAATTCTGTGGAATCTCCTCTTACCTTATCCAGCCGCAGGGTGCTGTTTACACAGACCCAATCTTCACCTCTCACGGTGGGCTCCGTTTGAAAAAACCGTCAAAGACTGGGGCCCCCATCAGTAGGGGGATCCAACAGTTCTGGGACCGTAAAGCACCTCGCCAGAAATTAGGAAGTTTAAAGCCATTTTCTGATCTGCGGGGTCCAGCTCTCTAAAAAGAGAAGCATTACGGGCAAAACCTTGTTTCTTCGGACACGAGGCCCGGGTACCATTCAATTCGGCCATAAAAAGACACTTTGAATGGATCCGGTTTGCCTGGCTTGCCCCAGTATAGGATATAGGATATTCCCTTTGGAGCTCAGCACAGGACATCTTTACACGTCCATCACCTAAGACACTGGCGTAAAAACTGAGGTATCCCTGGAAGGGGAGGGGTTATATAGGGGGTTGAACTTCCTGATAGGGTGTGCCAGTGTCCAATCACCAGTGATACCTATATAACCCATCAGTAATTACTGTGGCTCTGTGTCCCGTGATGTTCGAGAAAGAAATTAAGCTTTTATATTTTATCCTTTTAAGTCGCAGCTTCCACATACTCTGTATCTATCCAGAGGCGCAGTGGCGGTATTTTGAGTAGTGGCGCCTTTTTCTCAATTATACCCACAGGATTACAACTGAATGAACTGCCTGCCTGTAGTATATTAGGAACAGAACAACAGGAACGGTCTGCAGTAAAATCTAGCTAAACTGGATACAGTATACAAAGCCTGGAATGTATATATATTAAATATACTGGAGCTAACTGAATCAACTGTCTGCTCAATCTATCTAAATGAAATTAAATGACACTCTCTCTCTCTTTGAATGCCGGAACACACTCCACACGGCCGACGTGCAGGCGGCCTTATATAGTGTGGGGTGTGTACTTAATCCCCTGAGCCTTTGGTCAATTATGGCTCTGTTTGCTTACGGCGCTGTGATTGGCCAAAGCATGCTGGTCATAATGCATGCTTGGCCAATCATCAGCCAGCAAACCACTGCGATAATGCAGCGCATTATGGGCCGTGATGCGCCGCTCGAATTTGGCGCAAGTGGCCCATAATGTTTGATCTTCATCGCACAGCCGAAGCTCATCCCTACTTCAGATATATGTTGCAAACAGCAACGGTGCAATCTGCTGCACATGTGTCAAAAAAGGCCCACACCAAAGAACATTTCAAAATATGTGGGGAGTCAGCAGCGCCCTGCACTAGCAGCTTAGCTCTGCGGTGTGATGCAATAGGGTGGCTGCCCTTAAGCTGCCCCCTGGAGGGCATCCTACCTCGTTGGAGATGTGCCTCCTCCTCCTCTCAGGCACCCAAGTAGAGTCATTGACCTCATCATCCCCTCCCTCCTCATCACTGGAGCAAACTTGGCAGTATGTTTCAGCTGGGGGAACATGACTTCCAGTTTCTTGTCCTTCTTGGGCACCCCCTCTCTCTAGGCTGAAGTTACTCCCTTCCTCAACCTGGGTACCATTATCGGAGCCTTCAAATTGCTGTGCATCCTCCTGCAGCATGTACCCGACACTGTTGTCGAATAGTTCTGGGGACTCCTCCGTGCATGATGGTGGGGCTACGGAAGGAATGACTGTTGACATAAAGCCAATGGAATAGGCCGCTTTGGCAGCTGTATTGGCAGGCAAACTACTCTGAGCCTGGGTGACAGAGGATGAGAACGGCTTTGTTATCCACTCTACCAACTCTTCTGCATGTTGTGGCTCAATAACACGGCCAGCTGCAGGAAAAAAGGACAAGCGTGCCCCACGGCCACCTGCAGAGGATGCACCATGTCTATGACCAGCACTGTTGACTGTAGACACAGAGCCTGCTTGCCCTCTTTTAGTGGCCTGTGAGCGTCTGCCTCTCCTTGGTGACCTTCTGGACATGATGTATATTTTGTTTAGCAAAAAAAACTACCCTGTATTGTGTACGGTGTATACCACCAGGAAACTAGTAGCAACTGCAGGAGGGGTGCACGGTACTGTGTACACCAACAGAATTATAATAACAACTATGGGTGTACTGTATGTATTGTGTACACCACCAGGAAAGTAGTAGCAACAATTGTATTCAGCTGGAAAATCCATTTTGATTCGGATGGACGTCTTTTTTGATAAAATTGCCCCCCCCACTCCGGGTTCACCATCTCATCCCCCAAAATCCAGTCCCTTTCAGACTCCTATTGTGAGACTCATCATAGTGTCTCTGGAGGGAGCGCTGATCATTCCTGTGTAAAATCTTACAGAAATCTTCCCTAATCCCAACCTTTAATTATCATTTCATTCCCCCCACATACAATGTCTGGAACCGACATTTACTGACATCAATAACTCCCCTCGTGGTACAGACCATAAATTCCCTCATTGTAATATACGGGGTTATTCTACATTTCCACACTATATATGTGTGTATCATCATCTGCTGGAGATAAAAGACGTCACAGTGACTATGGAGGAAGAGGACGGACATGACGGGGGGTTACTGGGTGTAAATAGAAAATAAGATCTTATTACCTCCTCTGCTGCTTCATCCAGCAATGTCTCCTCTCTACTTCCTCCCGACTCACCTCTCACCTGGAACTTCCTGTCTGTACCTGACATCACTTCCTGTCTATAATCCATAGAGACTTCGAGTGTAGCTAGAACTGAGATCACTGCCTTGTGGAACTCAGAGGAACCGCAGCCTTAAGTAGCATCTCCTAGTGTGAACACGGCCGTGTGCTGTGTGTACAGTATGTACTGTATATCCTTATAGATGGGGTAATATTAGGGTTGCCACCTTATCCCTTTAAATCCGAACGCATATGAATTACACAGGTTCTGAGGCTAATTTAATGCAGATAAGGCACCAAGTAAGTTTAATTACCACCTTAATCAGCCACAGAACCTGTGTAATTCATATGTGTTTGGTTTTAAAGGGATGAGGTGGCAACCCTAGGTCATCTTCACTCCCACCAAGGAGGGTAGAGATATATTACTGACTAGTAGACACGTGCAATGATCCAAATTCCATTACAACGGAAATGAGAATGTTCGTTAATTACGATTATTTCTTATGATGAATTTAAAAACCCAGGAAGTCAGCACAGCACAGGGATGGTGGGAGCCCCTCATAATGATAAATTCATAATAACGAACATTCGTAATTGTTACGAAAAGTTAATGAACCTAACGAAAATTTGTATTTCATACGAATCCAAATTGAATTTCGGACACGAATTACGAATTAATTCTAATACGAAACGGAACAGAACCAAACAAATTTATTGACGGCGCACATGTCTAGCCTTTCTCAGCCAGGGTTCCTCCAAAGGTTTCTAGTGGTTCCTTGAGAAATTATCAATTTCTGCCTCTCAGTAACAACTGCCATCAATGATCTGTAAGGGGGCAGTCTTCCCACTAATGACAATGTAAGAATGTCCTTCTCCTGCTGACATAAGGGAGTCCTTCTCTTATTAGTCACCAATATAAGGGACCACTGCACTGACCACTGATATAAGGTGGTCCTCCCATTGGTCACCAGAGTAGCAAAGAACAAAGAGAAGCACATCGCTCCAGGCAAAATTAGGTGCAGGATGAATCACAGGTGCAGACCTTGGCTCACCACTGTGGAAGACAAACAAAACAAGGAATTGGTCGCACACTGGAACTCCAAATTATCTCGATGTCATCTTTCTTGTCATAAGGGTCAGACAGATACAGGCAATGGTAGACGTTTCACAAGCGATAGCTTGCTTGTTCACAACCAATATAACACTAAACAGGCAGGCCTTTTAAGGGAGTCCACCCAAATTGGGATACACCCAAAAACACACCTGGCTCTAATAGTGCCAAGACAAACAACATTTCAACCAACATTTTAAAAACATTGCAACGTTTAAAACGCATACATATGTCTAAACAAATGCACACAAACACAGTAATGCGGTGTACACACGGGCAGACTTTTCGACTGGACTGGTCTGACGGGATGAATGCGTCGGACAATCCGACCGTGTGCGGGCTTCTTTGGACTTTATCTGTCGAAAATCAGACAGACTTTAGATTTGGAACATGTTTCAAATCTTTCCGACGGACTCGAGTCCGGTCGAAAAATCTGCTCGTCTGTATGCTAGTCCGACGGACGAAAACTGACGCTAGGGCAGCTATTGGCTACTGGCTATCAACTTCCTTATTTTAGTCCAGTCGTACGTCATCACGTACGAATCCGTCGGACTTTGGTGTGATCATGTGTAGGCAAGTCCGTTCATTCGAAAGTCCGTCGGAAATCTGTCGAAAGTCCGTTGAAAGTCTGTCGGAAAGACTGTCGAACCTTTGATGACAAAAAGTCCACCCGTGTGTACACGGCATAACAGTCATAATAAAAATATATATGTAAGATTGCGGTCATTTATCCAAAATTAAATCACAAGCAAATCATGAAAAAGGAAAAAATTAAAGAAAAGGACAATTAAGCCTAGAAAAAAGACACAAGTGTCCAAATCCAGGCTTATAAATGCCCAAAAAGGGTTAACCCAAAAAACACCTGTTTATTGAATACATGAATGCAAAATGTCTATGCACACATTATGGACATTCATAGGTGTGTAAATAGATGTATAAAGCAAAATTTCATTGGGTATTAAAAGTTCAGAACCAAAACTTTGTTCAGCTAAACTGAACCTCAATGTAATCGGACTATTGATGTGAAAAATGCATAGAGCTGACTGGTGATGAAAAAATAGCCATCAAAAGTCAAATCTACGAAGGACATAAGGACAAAAGGAGCATTGTAACAAAAAGCAATGGATTCCGGTGTAAAATATAAACATCAGAATGTAAGAATCGCAACAGTGGAAAAATAATGGTAAATATGGAATTGATATATTTATATATACATGCATGTCTGAAATTATTCACATGCATTGCATGCATATATATAGACCTGGATGGAACAAAAACTAATCTAATTATAAAAATGTGTGATGTCTCATTCATAGTTCATTCCAAAAGGTTTTCTGGTATTAAAATAAAAAAATCCAAAAAACTTCCCTTTCGCAGAGAAGTTTAAAAACATCCCCTCCTCTAGTGGGTGTTAAGACTTTTTTTTAGAATCTGTACACCTGCAAAGGTACTGCTGCCATTATGGTATTGGTTGAAGTGTCTAGCAAAATTTGTGGATACATTTTTCTTAATGCTGTACAAATGTTCTTGAAATCTATCCCTGAGTCTCCTAGTGGTACGTCACCAATGTAAGGGAGCACTACACTGACCACTGATAAAAAGGGATCCTTCTTCCATTGGTCACCAAAGTAAGGGATCAGTACACTGACCATTGATATAAGGGGATCCTTCTCCCCTTAGCCACCAAAGTAAGGGAACACTACACTGACCTCTGATATAAGGTGGTCTTCTTCCCATTGGTCACCAATGTAAGGGACCACTGCACTAATTACTGATATAAGGTGTCCTTCTCTCATTGATCACCAATGTAAAGGACCACTACACTGACCACTGATATAAGGGGATCCTCCTCCCATTGGTCACCAATGTAAGGGACCACTACACTGACCACTGCTATAAGGAGATCCTTCTCTCATTGATCACCAATGTAAGGGACCACTACACTGACCACTGCTATAAGGAGATCCTTCTCTCATTGATCACCAATGTAAGGGACCACTACACTGACCACTGATATAAGGGAATCCTTGTTCCATTGGTCATCAATGTAAGAGACCACTACACTGACCACTGATATAAGGGAATCCTTCTCTCATTGGTCACCAATATAAGGGACCACTACACTTAGATGAGATGGGAATGAGGGACACATATTAGCAAAAGTATGTAAGCACAGGACACACCCCTGCCACGCCCCCTTAACCTCCCTGGCGGATGTTCGATTTTTGATGCTGAAAGCGGTACAATTGTTTTGCATGGAAATGTGGCATTTGTAAATTGTAGGCCTGTAATTCTAAGGAATAACTCACTTAAATCTGCCCAAACCAGAGTCCACTAGACATCCCGGGTGTGATAAAGTTTGAAACACAAAATTATAAATTATAATAAATAACTATAATAATATAATAATAATTAGGGATGGCCCGAACACCCCCTTGTTCGGTTCGCAGCAGAACATGCGAACAGGCAAAAAATTTGTTGGAACACGCAAACACTGTTAAAGTCTATGGGACGCGAACATGAATAATCAAAAGTGCTAATTTTAAAGGCTTATATGCAAGTTATTGTCATAAATAGTGTTTGGGGACCCGGGTCCTGCCCCAGGGGACATGTATCAATGCAAAAAAAAGTTTTAAAAACTGCATTTTTTCGGGAGCAGTGATTTTAACCACTTCAATACAGGGCACTTAGACACCTTCCTGCCCAGACCAATTTTCAGCTTTCAGCGCTGTCGCAGTTTGAATGACAATTGCGCGGTCATGCTACACTGTACCCAAACTAAATTTTTATCATTTTGTTCCCACAAATAGAGCTTTCTTTTGGTGGTATTTGATCCCCTCTGGGGTTTTTATTTTTTGCGAAACAAATAAAAAGAGACCGAAAATTTTGAAAAAAATGAAAGTTTTGCATTTGTTTCTGTTTAAAAATTTTGTAAATAAGTAAGTTTTCTCTTTCACTGATGGGCACTGATAAGGCGGCACTGACAGGCACTGATAAGGCGGCAGCGATGAGGTGGCACCAATGAGCGGGCACTGACGATGGGCACTGATGGGCACTGGTAGGCGGCACTGATGGGTGGCACTGATATGCAGCACTGATGGGCATTGATAGGCGGCACTGATGGGCACTCATGGGTGGCACTGGTGGGCACTGATAGGTGACACTGATTGGCACTGAAAGGCTGCAAAGATGGGTTCTTACGGGTGGCACTGCTAGGCACTGACAGGCAGCACTGCTGGGCACTGATAGGCGGCACTGATGGACATTGATATGTGGCACTGATGGGCACTGATACGCGGCACTGATACGCGGCACTGATAGGCATCCCTGGTGGCACTGGCAGTGGTAGGCATTGGAGTGGGCACTGATTGGCAGCTGCCTGGGCATTGATTGGCAGCTGCCTTTGCACTGATTAGTATTTCCCTGGGGGTCTAGGGGGCATACCTGGTGGTCCAGTGTGGCTGGTTTCCCTGGTGGTCCTGGACGGCTTCCCTGGTGGTCCTGGGCGGCTTCCCTGGTGGTCCTGGGTATGATCTGAGGGGGGGCTGTGCTGATAAACAATCAGCACACACCCCCCCTGTCAGGAGAGCAGCCGATCGGCTCTCCTCTACTCGCGTCTGTCAGACGCGAGTGAGGAAAAGCCGATCACCGGCTCTTCCTATTTACATCGTGATCAGCCGTGATTGGACACGGCTGATCACGTGGTAAAGAGTCTCCGTCAGAGACTCTTTACCTAGATCGGTGCTGCAGGGTGTCAGAATGACACACCGCAACAACGATCGCCGCGATGCGCGCCCCGGGGGCGCGCAGCGGCTCAATACCCTGCGGACGTCATATGACGTCCAGTCAGGATTTTGAAACCACTTTGCCGCCGTCATTCTGCTATATGGCGGGCGGCAAGTGGTTAATAATGCTTAAAGTGAAACAATAAAAGTGAAATATTCCTTTAAATTTCGTACCTGGGGGGGGGGGGTGTCTATAGTATGCCTGTAAAGTGGTGCATGTTTCTCGTGTTTACAACAGTCCGAGAGCAAAATGACATTTCTAAAGGAAAAAAAAGTCATTTAAAAGTACTCGCCGCTATTAATGAATTGTCGGGTCTCTTCAATACACATAAAAGTCATTGAAAAACGGCCTGGGATTCCCCCACAGTGCATTACCAAGCCCCGAACCAAAACTTAAAAAAAAAATGCGTAGGGGTCCCCCAAATTCCATACCAGGCCCTTCAGGTCTGGTATGGATTTTAAGGGGAACCCCGTGCCAAAATTTAAAAAAATGGTGTGTGGGTCCCCCTAAAAATCCATACCAGACCCTTATCTGAGCACGCAACCTGGCAGGCCACAGGAAAATAGGGGGGGCGAGAGAGCGCCCCCCCTCCTGAACCGTACCAGGCCACATGCCCTGAACATGGGGAGGATGTCCCCATGTTTATGGGGACAAGGGCCTCATCCCCAGAACCTTTGCCCGGTGGTTGTGGGGGTCTGCGGGCGGGGGGCTTATCGGAATCTGGAAGCCCCCTTTAACAAGGGGACCCCCAGATCCCACCCCCCCCCTGTGTGAATTGGTAATGGGGTACAAATGTACCCTTACCATTTCACAAAAAAAGTGTCAAAAATGTTAAAAAAGACAGTAGCCGGTTTTTGACAATTCCTTTATTAATGTCTTCTTCTTTCCCCGCTTCTTCTTCCATCTTCTTCTGGTCTTCCTTCGATTTTCTTCCTCCATCTTGTTCTTCCCCTGCTTCTTCCTCTGCTTCTTCCTGCAGTCCTCTGCTTTTTCCTCCAGTGTTCTCGTCCGGCATCTTCCTCCACGGCTTCTTCTTCACCGCTTTGTCCTCCGGACGATTCGCCTCAATGGGAGGTTCCCACTGTGTGACGCTTCTGTTCTGGTGACAGTTCTTATATAACTGAGGGCGGGGCCACCCAGTGACCCCACCCCTCTGACACACAGGGAATTCCCTATGGCTTTCCCTGTGGTGTCAGAGGGGGCGGGGTCACCTGTTTACGTGGTGACCCTGCGGAAGAAGATGCCAGACGAGAACACCGGAGGAAAAAGCAGAGGACTGCAGGAAGAAGCAGAGGAAGAAGCAGAGGAAGAAGCGGGGCAAGAACAAGATGGATGAAGAAAACTGAAGGAAGACCAGAAGAAAATGGAAGAAGCGGGGAAAGAAGACATTAATAAAGGAATTGTCAAAAACCGGCTATTGTCTTTTTTAACATTTTTGACACTTTTTTTGTGAAATGGTAGGGGTACTTTTGTACCCCATTACCAATTCACACAGGGGGGCAGGATCTGGGGGTCCCCTTGTTAAAGGGGGCTTCCAGATTCCAATAAGCCCCCCGCCCACAGACCCCCACAACCACCGGGCAAGGGTTGTGGGGATGAGGCCCTTGTCCCCATCAACATGAGGACATCCTTACCATGTTGAGGGCATGTGGCCTGGTAAGGTTCAAGGGGGGGTGCTCTCTCGTCTCCCCTCTTTTCCTGCGGCCTGCCAGCTTGCGTGCTTGGATAAGGGTCTGGTAAGGATTTTTAGGGGGGCCCCCACGCCATTTTTTTTATTTTGGCGCAGGGTTTGCCTTAATATCCATACCAGGCCCTTCTCGTATGGAATTTGGGGGGACCCCCATGCATTTTTTTTTATTTTGGTTCGGGGTTCCCCTTAATATTCATACCAGACCCAAAGGGCCTGGTAATCCACTGTGGGGAAATCCCAGACCGTTTTTTTCAATGACTTTTATGTGTATTGCAGAGACCTGACAATTCATTAATAGTGGCGAGTACTTTTAAATGACTTTTTTTTCCTTTAGAAATATCATTTTGCTCTCGGACTGTTGTAAACACGGGAAACATGCGCCACTTTACAGGCATACTATAGACACCCCCCAGGTATGAAATTTAAAGGAATATTTCACTTTTATTGTTTCACTTTAAGCATTATTAAAATCACTGCTTCCAAAAAAACTGACGTTTTTAACCACTTGAGCCCCGGACCATTATGCTGTCTAAGGACCAGAGGTCTTTTTCCAATTTGGCACTGCGTCGCTTTAACTGCTAATTGCGCGGTCATGCAATGCTGTACTCAAACGAAATTTGCGTCCTTTTCTTCCCACAAATAGAGCTTTCTTTTGATGGTATTTGAACACCTCTGCGGTTTTTATTTTTTGCGCTATAAATGGAAAAAGACCGAAAATTTTGAAAAAAAATGATATTTTCTACTTTTTGTTATAAAAAAATCCAATAAACTCAATTTTAGTCATACATTTAGGCCAAAATGTATTCGGCCACATGTCTTTGGTAAAAAAAATGTCAATAAGCGTATATTTATTGGTTTGCGTAAAAGTTATAGCGTCTACAAACTAGGGTACATTTTCTGTAATTTACACAGCTTTTAGTTTATGACTGCCTATGTCATTTCTTGAGGTGCTAAAATGGCAGGGCAGTACAAAACCCCCCAAATGACCCCATTTTGGAAAGTAGACACCCCAAGGAAATTGCTGAGAGGCATGTTGAACCCATTGAATATTTATTTTTTTTGTCCCAAGTGATTGAATAATGACAAAAAAAAAAAATATTTACAAAAAGTTGTCACTAAATGATATATTGCTCACACAGGCCATGGGCCTATGTGGAATTGCACCCCAAAATACATTCTGCTGCTTCTCCTGAATATGGGGATACCACATGTGTGGGACTTTTTGGGAGCCTAGCCGCGTACGGGGCCCCGAAATCCAATCACCGCCTTCAGGATATCTAAGGGTGTAAATTTATGATTTCACTCTTTACTGCCTATCACAGTTTCGGAGGCCATGGAATGCCCAGGTGGCACAAAACCCCCCCAAATGACCCCATTTTGGAAAGTAGACACCCCAAGCTATTTCCAGAGAGGCATATTGAGTCCATGGAATATTTTATATTTTGACACAAGTTGCGGGAAAGTGACACATTTTTATTTTTTTATTTTTTTTTTGCACAAAGTTGTCACTAAATGATATATTGCTCACACAGGCCATGGGCATATGTGGAATTGCACCCCAAAATACATTTAGCTACTTCTCCTGAGTACGGGGATACCACATGTGTGGGACTTTTTGGGAGCCTAGCCGTGCACGGGACCCCGAAAACCAATCACCGCCTTCAGGATTTCTAAGGGTGAAAATTTTTGATTTCACTCTTCACTGCCTATCACAGTTTCGGAGGCCATGGAATGCCCAGGTGGCACAAAACCCCCCCAAATGACCCCATTTTGGAAAGTAGACACCCCAAGCTATTTGCTGAGAGGCATGGTGAGTATTTTGCAGCTCTCATTTGTTTTTGAAAATGAAGAAAGACAAGAAAAAACTTTTTTTTTTTCTTTTTTCAATTTTCAAAACTTTGTGACAAAAAGTGAGGTCTGCAAAATACTCACTATACCTCTCATCAAATAGCTTGGGGTGTCTACTTTCCAAAATGGGGTCATTTGGGGGGGTTTTGTGCCACCTGGGCATTCCATGGTCTCCGAAACTGTGATAAGCAGTCAAGAGAGAAATCAAAAATTTACGCCCTTAGAAAGCCTGAAGGCGGTGCTTGGTTTTCGGGGTTCCGTACGCGGCTAGGCTCCCAAAAAGTCTCACACATGTGGTATCCCCGTACTCAGGAGAAGCAGCAGAATGTATTTTGGGGTGTAATTTCACATATTCCCATGGCATGTTTGAGCAATATATCATTTAGTGACAATTTTGTGCAAAAAAAAAAAAAATTTGTCTCTTTCCCGCAACTTGTGTCGCAATATAAAATATTCCATGGACTCGACATGCCTCTCAGCAAATAGCTTGGGGTGTCTACTTTCCAAAATGGGGTCATTTGGGGGGGTTTTGAACTGTCCTGGCATTTTATGCACAACATTTAGAAGCTTATGTCACACATCACCCACTCTTCTAACCACTTGAAGACAAAGCCCTTTCTGACACTTATTGTTTACATGAAAAAGTTTTTTTTTTTTTTTTTGCAAGAAAATTACTTTGAACCCCCAAACATTATATATTTTTTTAAAGCAAATGCCCTACAGATTAAAATGGTGGGTGTTTCATTTTTTTTTTTCACACAGTATTTGCGCAGCGATTTTTCAAACGCATTTTTTGGGGAAAAAACACACTTTTTTAAATTTTAATGCACTAAAACACACTATATTGCCCAAATGTTTGATGAAATAAAAAAGATGATCTTAGGCCGAGTACATAGATACCAAACATGACATGCTTTACAATTGCGCACAAACGTGCAGTGGCAACAAAATAAATACATTTTTAAAAGCCTTTAAAAGCCTTTACAGGTTACCACTTTAGATTTACAGAGGAGGTCTACTGCAAAAATTACTGCCCTCGATCTAACCTTCGCGGTGATACCTCACATGCATGGTGCAATTGCTGTTTACGTTTGACGACAGACCGCCGCTTGCGTTCGCCTTAGCGCGAGAGCAGGGGGCGACAGGGGTGCTTTTTTTTTTTTTTTTTTTTTCTTTATTATTTTTTTGCTTTTTTATCTTATTTTTAAACTGTTCCTTTCATTTTTATTTTTTTTTAATCATTTTTATTGTTATCTCGGGGAATGTAAATATCCCCTATGATAGCAATAGGTAGTGACAGGTACTCTTTTTTGAAAAAATTGGGGTCTATTAGACACTAGATCTCTCCTCTGCCCTCAAAGCATCTGACCACACCAAGATCGGTGTGATAAAATGCTTCCCCAATTTCCCAATGGCGCTATTTACATCCGGCGAAATCTTAGTCATAAAATGCTCGTAGCTTCCGGTTTCTTAGGCCATAGAGATGTTTGGAGCCACTCTGGTCTCTGATCAGCTCTATGGTCAGCTGGCTGAATCACCGGCTGCATTTTCAGGTTCCCTGTTGAGACAGGAGAGCCAGAGAAAAACACGGAAGACGGTGGGGGGGGGCATTCTCTCCCACGGCTTGTAAAAGCAGTCTAGAGGCTAATTAGCCGCTAGGATTGCTTTTACATGAAAGCCGACCGCTGGCTGAAAAGAATGATACCAAGCAGGCATCATTCTGGTATAACCACTCAAAGTTGTGAATGGCGTACCTGAAGACAAAAAAATGGTTAACAATAAAGCACAGTAAACGGTAAAGTACAAAAAATTGCATACCTGAAAAGCAAACATGATAAAACATAATAACAATAAAACATTGCAGAATAGAATACAGTAAAAAAGAGCAGAACAATAGAGAGAATAGAGAGAGAGAGAACAATAAAACGACAACTATTTTTTTTTATTTTATATATATATTTTTTTTTTTTTACACTTTTTTTGTAACTAACTTTTATAACTGTAACCGGTTCCAGGTTCGGGTCTCTCAAAATGCGATGGCATCTTGGGAGACCCTGTGAAAGTGTGCCTAGTCTGTGCAATGCTGTATCCTACGCTAATACTCAACTAGTGCATGGTAGCGTTCAAAACATTCACCAATGCAAATACCAGGATTATCAGGACAGGAGGGACAATAATAGCGGGTGTCACGCCTATATCCGCGCTTGCTGCAGACACAATATCTTTTTTGGGGGGGTTCGTTGGGTGGGGGTACTCGGGAGGACATAAAGAAAATGCCTCTCATGCAGCCGACTGCATTTGGTTGGGGATGTGAATGGGGGAAGTACGGGCGCTGCAGAAGCGGTGGGTTCCCAATTAGGATTGGCGAATGCAGCAGGAAGGGCATTATGGGCACGACGGGCCTGTGTTTGTCTTTTTGGTGGCAGCGGGACACTACTTGTGCTTGCCACCTCACCAGCTTGAACTGCACTTATGGGACTCGCCACGTCACCAAGTGTTACTGCAGTGCTGGTTTGACTATGACCGGGGTGTACTAGGCCGCTGGCGCTTGCCAGTTCACCAAAACGCTACCAAAAAATCTGTTGGCGATCGCAGGGATCAGGCCTGACTCTGCGAACGCTGCAGTTATGCGTTTTAGTCTTTTGTAAGTGACAGTGATCGATCGATACTGCACTTGGGTGGGCTGGGCCGGGCGGAGGGGCAAAACGCAGGTGCTAGCAGGTATCTGGGCTGATCCCACTAACACTGCGTTTGTGAGAACCCTAAACTGCTGGGGATGCTAGTATAGATCTGATCGGATCAGATATTGATCCGTTCAGATACTATACCACTAAGGGAGGTGTACGGTGCGTGCGTGGGTGTTAGCGCTACTGGCGCTAACCTGACGCTGCCTGGAGCTGGTGCTTGCCAGTTCACCAAAACGCTACCAAGAAAACTGTTAGCGATCGCAGGGATCAGGCGTGACTCTGCGAACGCTGCAGTTATGCATTTAGTGTTTTGTAAGTGTCAGTGATCGATCGATACTGCACTTGGGTGGGCTGGGCTGGGCGGAGGGGCAAAACGCAGCTGCTAGCAGGTATCTGGGCTGATCCCACTAACACTGCGTTTGTGAGAACCCTAAACTGCTGGGGATGCTAGTATAGATCTGATCGGATCAGATATTGATCCGTTCAGATACTATACCACTAAGGGAGGTGTACGGTGCGTGCGTGGGTGTTAGCGCTACTGGCGCTAACCTGACGCTGCCTGGGGCTGGTGCTTGCCAGTTCACCAAAATACTACCAAAAAAACTGTTAGCGATCGCAGGGATCAGGCCTGACTCTGCGAACGCTGCAGTTATGCGTTTAGTGTTTTGTAAGTGATAGTGATCGATCGATACTGCACTTGGGTGGGCTGGGCGGAGGGGCAAAACGCAGGTGCTAGCAGGTATCTGGGCTGATTCCGCTAACACTGCGTTTTTGGGAACCCTAAACTGCTGGGGACGCTAGTATAGATCTGATCGGATCAGATATTGATGCGTTCAGATACTATACCACTAAGGGAGGTGTATGCTGCGTGCGTGGGTGTTAGCGGTACTGGCGCTAATCTGACGCTGCCTGGGGCGACGCATATCACCGCCGGGCGATCAGGGGGCTAAACCTTTATTCGGTAATAAACGGCGGGTGCCCTGACACTATAAAAAATAAACGAACTAACCAGCGTCACCCGTAACACTTATACGGTGATCAGTGGTGAAAGGGTTAACTAGGGGGCAATCAAGGGGTTAAAACATTTATTAGGTAGTATATGGGGGTCCCTGTCGCTATAAAACGCTGACGGCGAACCTAAATATTTACCTCCCTAACTAGCGTCACCAGCGACACTAATACAGCGATCAGAAAAATGATCGCTTAGTGACACTGGTGACAGGGGGTGATCAAGGGGTTAAAACTTTATTAGGGGGGTTAGGGGGGTACCCTAGACCTAAAGGGGGGTAACAGTAACTTTCCCAACACTGTAACTGTCACAAACTGACACTATGCAGTAATCAGAAAAAAAAAAAAAAAAAAAAAACAAAAAACTGCTGGTGTCAGTTTGTGACAGGGGGGGGGGGGTGATTGGGGGGGGATCAGGGGGCGATCGGGGGGGGGATCGGGGTGTTTAGTGTGCCTGGCATGTTCTACTGTGTGTGTGTAGTGTTGTGCACTCACTCACATGTCTTCTCTCCTCGGGCGGAACGGAAATTACCGAGCCGAGGAGAGATGACATAATTTCCTTTGCTGCTGTTTAGCATACAGCAGCAAAGGAATGATTCGATTGGCCGGCGGCGATCGCGAGGGGGGGGCCACGAACGGATGGTCTCCCCCTCACCTCTGATCGCCGCTGGACAAAAGACGACTGCCTCGGGCACCGGGGGGGGGTCCGATCGGACCCCCTACCCACGGAAGGCAAATCACGTACCATGTACGTGATTTTGCCTGTCCGTGCCGCTTTGCCGACGTACATCGGCGTGAGGCGGTCGTCAAGTGGTTAAAACTTTTTTTTGCATTGATACATGTCCCCTGGGGCAGGACCCAGGTCCCCAAACACTTTTTATGACAATAGCTTTCATATTAACCTTTAAAATTAGCACTTTTGATTTCTCCCATAGACTTTTAAAGGGTGTTCCGCGGCTTTCGAATTTGCCGCGAACACCCCAAATTGTTCGCTATTCTGCGAACGGGCGAACAGCCAATGTTCGAGTCGAACTCATGTTCGACCTGAACAGACAGCTCATCCCTAATAATAATACATTTTATTCAATAATATAATCAAATCAAAAACACTGAATTTTTTTTTGTCCAAACAAGGGTGCAATATTACTAGTCAGATTGCTTCAGTAAACATCCCAGGTATGATAAATTTTAAAATATGGGACTGCACAAAGTCTGACGTCACAATCGAACCTGGTTTCCATTCGGATTTTCCTTCCACTGTCATCACGCTCTGAGCAACAAACCACGCACATCCTTTTGGGTGCTGACTTTTTCTCAGTTGGTGGGATGGAGTCCATGTCCAAGTGACGACCAGTCAGGTGTTCTGGCTTGACAACGCCAGCAGCACAACGTCCAGCTCTATTCACAGCCGTTGGTGTTTGATGGTTCAGAAAGATCAGTTTGGCAACTTTCCAAACAAAGTCAGCATGAACCACAGGCTTGTAACTTTTTTTAGCAGAATGTAGGCATTCCACAAGTATTACTCAAGAAGATGCCTGAAGATCTTCTTGTAATACTTTTTTGTTGTTTTCTCATTGCTGGATAAAATGTCATTGCCTGGTCGGCTGTCAACACCTCCCATGGTGTTGTCGTAGTCTATCACTACCTGTGGCTTCATGATGTATTTCCCACCTTTTGTGTGTGCCATGACAGTGAAGGTGTTATGGATTGTACTCATTAGGCACACATGTTTTTTGTCACACCATCGTAGTGCCATCATTTTGCCTTTCTGCCAGACAACCATTTCTCCTGTCTTGAGCTTCTTATTGCCAAAGATTGGCAGCATGTCACGCCGGTTAGCCCGAACGGTTCCATAGGCATCCGTTTTGTTCTGTAGAAGGCACTCATAAAGTTCAGGAGATGTGTAAAAGTTGTCTTTAGTTACACAATAGCTCTGATTTACCAATGGTTCAATCAGTGAAAGAACGGAAGATGTTGCCATTCCATAATTATTGTATTTTGGGTTGAATTTGGTTTCTTTCCCCGTGTACAGAACAGAATTCCAAATACAACCAGTGCTCGATTCACAAAGCATGAAGGATTTTATTCCAAATCATGCTCTCTTTGATGCCATGTATGGTATCCAGCTAAGCCTTTCCTTGTAGGCCATTAGACTTTCATCTATGCTGATGTCTCTATCTGGCACATAGCTCCGTTGGAAATTCTTCTGAATCATTTGATATACCTCCCAAATCTTTTTGAGTTTTGGTGCTGGGTGAGTAGTTTCATCAAATTCTTCATTATTTTTAAAGCGCAAATACTTCATTATCAGGGAAAATGTGAACTCCAACATGACCGTACCAAAGAATGGAGTGGCTAGTAATTTATTGGTTGTCCAATACCACTCCTGCAGGGGTTTCCCCACCACTCCCTGAAGAATTATTAGGCCCAGGAATTTCCAAATGTCCTCTTTGGTCACTGGTTCCCACTTTCTGCTCCTTGAAAACCTCCGATGCGTAGCAGCTTGTTGCTCTTGGTACCAGTTTGTCTCCGTAACTATTTTTTCAATAACCTCATTGGTCAAAAATAGTTGGAGGTATGCCAAGGGGTTGTCATCTTCAACATCCACTTTTATACCAGGTGCTTCAGTAAATGGGAATCTTGGGGGCGCTGCGCGATCCATACTGCAGTCAATAGAGCACCAAGTCCACACATCACTGAGCTCAGTCGCAGGATCATCGCTGAAATCACTTTCTGTGTTTGATGACAAGTTTCCCCACAAATTGCTATCACTCAATTCTGTAAGTGATTCTGTATCGCTATTTTCCAGCAGGTCATAAATCGCTTTTGAGGTAGAGGCATGCTTTTTTTGATGCCATGGTTGTTCTCCTGGACAAAGCACTGGGGGGAAAACTGAGGTCAAATTATTTGATACAGTAATGTAATACAATAAGATTACACTGTATTGTGTGTGTTGTGCTTTATACATTTTTAATTTGCCGCCGGTTCCACCCCCCTGCGTCGCAACGCTCGCAGGGAAGGGAAGCTGGAACACACAGAGCATCGGGCAGAAGATCAAGCTGCCGGACACAGTGGGAGTACATTGCGGGATCCTGGGGACAAGGTAAGTCACCTCTTCCAGGATCCAGTGATGCAATCCCGAGTGTGGCTCAGGGTTACCGCTAATGGTACTGAATAGGGATGAGCTGAACACCCCCCTGTTCGGTTCACACCAGAACATGCGAACAGGAAAAAAGTTCGTTCGAACACGCGAACACCGTTAAAGTTTATGGGACACGAACATGAATAATCAAAAGTGCTAATTTTAAAGGCTTATATGCAAGTTATTGTCATAAAAAGTGTTTGGGGACCTGGGTCCTGCCCCAGGGGACATGGATCAATGCAAAAAAAAGTTTTAAAAATGGCCGTTTTTTCAGGAGCAGTGATTTTAATAATGCTTAAAGTCAAACAATAAAAGTGTAATATCCCTTTAAATTTCGTAGCTGGGGGGGGGTGTCTATAGTATGCCTGTAAAGGGGCGCATGTTTCCCGTGTTTAGAACAGTCTGACAGCAAAATGACATTTCAAAGAAAAAAAGTCATTTAAAACTACTCGCGGCTATTGCATTGCCGGTCCGACAATACACATAAAAGTTCATTGATAAAAACGGCATGGGAATTCCCCACAGGGGAAACCCGAACCAAAATGTAAAAAAAAATGACGTGGGGGTCCCCCTAAATTCTATACCAGGCCCTTCAGCTCTGGTATGGATATTAAGGGGAACCCCTGCCAAAATTTAAAAAAAAAATGACGTGGGGGTCCCCCTAAATTCCATACCAGACCCTTCAGGTCTGGTATGGATTTTAAGGGGAACCCCGCGCCAAAATTTAAAAAAAAAACGGCGTGGGGTCCCCCCAAAAATCCATACCAGACCCTTATCCGAGCACGCAACCTGGCAGGCCGCAGAAAAAGAGGGGGGGACGAGAGAGCACCCCCCCTCCTGAACCGTACCAGGCCACATGCCCTCAACATTGGGAGGGTGTTTTGGGGTAGCCCCCCAAAACACCTTGTCCCCATGTTGATGAGGACAAGGGCCTCATCCCCACAACCCTGGCCGGTGGTTGTGGGGGTCTGCAGGCGGGGGGCTTATCGGAATCTGGAAGCACCTTTTAACAAGGGGACCCCCAGATCCCGGCCCTCCCCCCTGTGTGAAATGGTAAGGGGGTACAAAAGAAGTCCCCAAACACTTTTTATGACAAAAACTTGCATATAAGCCTTTAAAATTAGCACTTTTGATTTCTCCCATAGACTTTTAAAGGGTGTTCCGCGGCATTCGAATTTGCCGCGAACACCCCAAATTGTTCGCTGTTCGGCGAACTTGCGAACAGCCGATGTTCGAGTCGAACATGAGTTCGACTCGAACTCGAAGCTCATCCCTAGTACTGAAATTTCACCCCGAGCCGGGAATACCGCTAAGGAGGTTAAGGCTCGGTTCACACCTAAACCGGCCACGGATCGCACAGGAATGCTGTGCGTCCCTGTTCTCCATTTCAGGGACAAATCAGGGCTGAATTTTTGCCTGAATTTGGCCCTGAAACTGAGCCAAAGACGCACTGCGTTTCTGTGCAGTGCGCTCCTCAGCCGCCCCGGAGATATGTGAACCAGCTCCATAGAGAGCCGGTCACATTCTCCTGCTATGCAAATTGGATGCAGGGAAACTCACATCCAATTTGCATAGGTGTGAACCACTGATATAAGGGGATTCTTCTCCCATTGGTCACCAATGTAAGGGACCACTACACTGACCACTGATATAAGGGAGTCCTCTCTATGGTCTCCAATATAAGGGACCACTACACTGAAATAAGGGGATTCTTGTAGACCCTCTAGAAGAAGTAACTTCGACTACAAAACGCATCAGCAGGAGCTAGAGTGTGAAGCTTCTAAGGAGTCGGGAATCTCTCAGCTCTGGTTCACAGAGCGGTCTCCGGTGTGATAGAGTGCAACCGGGAAACTGTAAGGCAGAGCGGGACTCCAGTCTGATCTGGTTCGAAGCTTATTATATTTTTATTTGCGCGCCTTTTTTTAAAAATAAACTTGTTCCATTTGACGGTGTCAGACTATGTGGATGTTTTTGTTCTGTTCAAATTCCTTCTGCAGAATGTGAAACATCCGAGACATACAAGCTCCAAAGAGGGTCTGGCAGTGGCAGGGCTGAGCCAGTCGGTGGGATATCTCTGTCTGTCTGCTACACTGGAGAAAGTTTGGCAATAGAGATCGGTGAGTGTATTACCATGTGAATAGTGGTGGGATACACTTATTTATGTATGTATGTGTAGCGGTATCCCCATAGGAGCCATCAGTATTAAAGGTCTCTTAGGTGTTTTCTTTGAATTGCCCTGCAGCCAGGCACTCCTTTGGCTCAATGATCAGTCTAGGGCAAGCATGTCCAAAATCTGTCCGGTGTTCCGGTTTCGAACGGCCCGCCTGGTAATTTGGACATGTATATCTTTTATTGCCCCCAACGAATCTCCAAGCGCTGGGGGCCACAAAAGATATATATGCTGGCTGCCTTGGAGGGGACAGGGAGGGGGCAGGATGAGTGCCGTACATACAGGAGAATTTCCTGTTTACACAGCAGCCTCTGTAAAAGGAAGTCCTGTCTACTACGCTGCCATTGGACGGAGGTGGGACTTTGTATTAAAGAGGCTGCCGAGAAAACAGATTCTCCAGTATGTAATCTGTTGGTGCTTGTCCCGCCCCCTCCGAGGCTGCAGATGGGCATGGATCAGGCTGCACTGATGTCAATGGGGGTGCTGCATTCATGGCAATGGGGTGCTGCATTCATGGCAATGGGGGTGCTGCATTCATGGCAATGGGGGTGCTGCATTTATGGCAATGGGGGTTCTGCATTCATGGCAATGGTGGGCACTGATTAGGCTGCGTTGATGGGCACTGACCCTTATTTTGCTTCACAGTTCTTTGTTTAAAATTTAAGTTTTTTTCCTGAAACTCCCCTCTTAAAGTGAAGGTGCGTGTTATACGCCAATAAATACGGTATATCCAAATAACACGCCCGAGCTCATCTCTTCACCACACACAGCCACAAAGGCAAGAGAATTCTTGTTGGGCAGTGTATTAGTGCTCGGACAAACACACTTCGACCAAATTTTAATGGCTCAAAGAATGTCAGGCAAAATGGTCGGCCCTCACGCATTTTCACTTCATCAAATCTGACCCTCTTTGAAAAAAGTGTGGACACCCCTGGTCTAGGGGAATGCTTTTCTGATGTTTTATTGTAGAACTTGTATAGGAGTTGGGTAACTGTGGGATCCTCCAGTAACTCTTAGGAGCAATGTGAGGACACAAAGGGGTGAGTTTAATAAAGGCAAATAGACTGTGCATGTTTCAAGTGCAGCTGCACTCATTTTCCCCAGAACTTAGTAAATGTGGTAAAGCTCTGCTGATTTCCATCATCCAATTAAGTGCCTTTTTTTTTTTTATATTTTCCTTGCATCTGATTGGGTATTCTTTACAAAGTGAAGCTTTACCACATTTGCATTTACTGAGGCAAATGGGTGCAACTATGCTTGCAAAGTGCACAGTCTATTTGCCTTTAGTAAATCAGCCCCTAAACTGCCTTCTTTAGAACTATGAGCCGTGTCCTTGTACAAGCAGATGATGGACGGAGCTTTGTGGGTGCAACTTGAGGATATAAATCTCTCTCTTTGGATAATCTTAGCAGAGTCCTTTCACTAAGAATTTGATAGACTGAGCTCTTCAGGACAGAAGGTCCCCTTTACACACACAGTTCACTCTCTGGTACCAGAGGGGTGGTAACGGCACACGGTCTCTAGTATCTCTTATTTCACGCTGTAGTCATTCAATGTCTTCAGATAGTTGGTTGCCCCCATCCATTATCTTCCACTTTCTCCCAGTGACACCAGACCAGATACTCAGACAAAAAAAGCCCCTCAGTCATCTCCAGCCAAGGCCTCGATGAACAGCAGACACATGGCATAACTATAGAGGGAATTCACCCCCCCCCCAGGCTGTTATCTTCTCCTCGGGGATAAGACAAGACTGTTCCAGATCGCATAGTATTTATACACACTCCCAGCTATCATCTGGGGTTACCAGATTACCAGACCAGGGATTGGCTGGGGCTGCATAAATATTCAGCTGCTAATTTGACTTTTCCAGCCTATTATCTTCCAGAATATTTCCAGCCAGACTGGGCGGAACCAGTCAACCCTGCAGCCAGAGAAACACAAAGCAAACCATTGCTAATCACATGCAGCTACACTGGTTACAGTGAGCCAAGAACTGCATTTACCTAACCCAGCGCCTGTCTAGGAGGGCGCTACATATGTCACATGTATGCTGGGTAATAGAGATTTCTTCCCACTTGTACATAGATTTTAGCACTGACACCCTTTGTGTTTGGACTAGAGGTCGACCGATATATCGGCCGATATTTGGCTTTTTTTACTTAATCGGCATCGGCCAATTGTGCTGATAAAAAAGGCCGATTATAACTTCAGCGGGATTTGCAAATGACTTCTGTAATAGAAGTCAATGCAAGTTGTCTGAAGTTATCTTCTCTCCTTCCTGGGCAGCCTGCCAAGTCTGATAAGAAGATACATTGTATCTCTTCGGGTTCTTTTATCAATGTGTAGAATTTATCAGTTTAACCATTTAAAGACTAAATCTTTTCTGACACTTATTGCTTACAAGTAAAAATCCTGAATTTTCTGCTAGAAAATCACTTAGAACCCCCAAACATTATATATATCTTTTTTAGCAGAGACCCTAGGGAATAAAATAGCGGTTGTTGCAATTTTTTTTAAACAAATACACTAATTTAAAAAAAAAAAAAAAAAAATAAGCAGTAAAGTTAGCCCATTTTTTTTCGTCCAAAAGTTTTGATTACCTGTTTTTGTGTATTTAATATTTAAGATATATAGATATAGTTTTTTTTTTAAAATCTAAATTATACATACAAGTGAACTGATTGGAGGTTTGTTTTGTTCAATAAATGTTTAAATGTAAAAAAATTTCTGTATCACTTATTACTTAAGGCTGCTTTCACACTGGAGCGGGCAGGCGTTGACGGTAAAACGCTGTTAGTTTTAGCGGCGCTTTACTGTCATTTTAGCGGCGTTATTCGGCTGCTAGCGGGGCGCTTATAACCCAGCTAGCGGCCGAGGAAGGGGTTAAATGCGCTCCTGAAGTGCTGCTGCCGAAACGCTTTGCAGGCGCTTCAGCAGCGGTGCGCATTCATTTCAATGGGCAGGAGTGGTGGAGGAGCGGTATACACCGCTCCAAAGATGCTGCTTGCAGGACTTTTTTTTAACATCCTGCCAGCGCATCGCATCAGTGTAAAAACACTCGGGATGTCACACTGAGACTGCAGGGGAGACGTGCAGACACTTTACAGGCGCTCTTTTTAGCCCAAAAGCACCTGAAAAACGCCCCAGTGTGAAAGGGGTCTAACTGTTAGATTTTATGAGATGAAGGGAAAAAAAAAAATCGGCCCAATATATCGGCCCAAAAAAATCGGCATCATATATCGGCCACCGCGATTTCTAAATATCGGCATCGGCCAGAGAAAAACCCATATCGGTCGACCTCTAGTTTGGACTTTCTATGAACTAGAAATTTATAGACATCTATTTCACAGCACGACATATATTTAGTCATATAATACGTTTTTTGGACTTTACTTATTTGATTCTTCACGATATTGGATATATATCGTATATACTCGAGTATAAGTCAAATTTTTCAGCCCTTTTTTTGGACTGAAAGTGCCCCTTCAACTTATACTCGAGTCCCTGCCGTCTGTCTGCATGATCAGCGTGTCATGCAGGCAGACGGCGGCCGGCGTGTAATGATACTGTTCGCCGGCTATTGCAGCTTTCAAAAGCCGCGCCTCCTGCTCATCTGTGATAGGCTGAACAGCTGTCAGTGTACAGCCTATCACGGACATTCTCTCATCCTCGTCCGTGGTATGAGAATGAGAGAATGTCCGTGATAGGCAGTCAGCGGTCAGCCTATCACAGACGAGGAGGAGGCGCGGCTTTTGAACTGTGGAATGGCCGCCGAACACTATCATCACACGCCGGCCGCCGTTTGAGGATGGAGGTCGCCACAGGGAGGATGGAGATCGCCACAGGGAGGCTGCACAGGACACAGGTAGGCTGCACATGCACACAGGACACATGCACACAGGACACAGGTAGGCTGCACATGCACACAGGACACATGCACACAGGACATGTACAGGACACAGGACATGTACAGGACACAGGACATGTACAGGACACACATGTACAGGACACACACACATGTACAGGACACATGCACAGGGTACAGGTAGGCTGCACAGGACACAGGGAGGCATGCAGCTGCAGATGGGCATTGTTGACCCTCTGCCATTTCTCACCCTCGACTTATACTCGGGTCAATACATTTTTCCCAGTTTTTTGTGGTAAATTAGGGGCCTCGACTTATACTCGGGACGACTTATACTCGAGTATATACGGTATATATTCCTTTATTTCGCTGAATAATTAATTGTTGATGATTTTTTTTAGATTGGTTTGCACTATGAGACACACGCTCATTTTGTTTTAGCGCTGTATAAGTATGAGAATGGCCTAAATGTATTAACCCCTTCAATAACTGGCACTTTCACCCCCTTCCTGCCCAGGCAAATTTTCACCTTTCAGCGCTGTCACACTTTGAATGACAATTACTCAGTCATACAACAATGTACCCATAGGACATTATCATTGGATATAAAGAGATATTGAATCTGCAGATCTGCATTATTGCCACCAAATGGAGCTAATGATCATTGGAAATCACTATGAAATATAAAAGAACACTTTAAATCTCTACACCACAAAATGTACTCAGCCAATGAAAGGTAATTACTCCATTTTTATTTTTCTACTGCTATCAATGGCCAACACGGTACAACACTTCATCCATGTCTGTGGTGATCTCCAATCTCCTTATGAACAGTTTCTTACATGATGAAGATCAGCCATGGAGTATATCTGAGGTGTATATCAGGGTGTGCTTCTTCCTCACATGAGAGCTGTGATGTCCAGCAACATTCATATAGAAGACATTTCCTGTACTCAGGGCACTAATACACCTCGAGGGTTGTGTGGGATCCCTGATGTACAGGAAGACAGGACTTCAGTGAGGAACAATTCCCTCACTCAGGACAGGAAAGTGGCTTCTCCCCCGTGTGAGATCTCTTATGTGTGTAAAGACTGGACTTCTGTGAAAAACATTTCCCGCACTCAGGGCAGGAATGCGGCTTCTCCCCCGTGTGAGATCGCTGATGTCTGTATAGATGGGGCATCTGTGAAAAACATTTCCCGCACTCAGGACAGGAATATGGCTTTTCCCCTGTGTGAGATCTCTGATGTGTGTAAAAATTGGACTTGTCTGAAAAACATTTCCCGCACTCAGAACAGGAATACGGCTTTTCCCCCGTGTGTAGTTTCTTATGTATGGAAAGACTGGACTTTTGAGAAAAACATTTACTGCACTCAGGACAGGAATATGGTTTTTCCCCTGTGTGGAATCTTTTATGACTATTAAGACTGGATTTTGCATTGAAACATTTCCCACACTCAGGACAGAAATAGGGCTTCTCCCCTGTGTGGGATCTCTGATGTGCTGAAAGATATGACTTCTTCAAAAAACATTTCCCGCATTCAGGACAGGAATGTGGCTTTTCTCCTGTGTGAGATCTCAAATGTATTAAAAGATAGGGCTTCTTCAAAAAAAACTTCCCGCACTCAGTACAGGAGAACCTCTTATCTGTTGGAAGGACAGCACCGTCCCTCACAGTCTGAGGTTCCTCAGGATAAGAGGAATACGATGGTCCATCTACACTGTGTGGTGCCAGATGGACATTTGAAGTAGCCGGGTTTTCTCCTGGACTATACTGTGTGATGTCCTCATCTTCTACTTTACAGTCTGGAGACAAAGTGAGACAATCCTCTGAGGTTTTCCTCATCTCCCGTCCATCTACTAAAATAGAAATAAAAAGATTATTACTAGACATGAGCAGATTGGTTCCCCTAAACCAGGACTCTGCCCACATCAGGCAGCTTTGTCTCTGAGGATCTTTCAATTCCCCCCTCAAGGTAACTAGTAAATGGGTCCTCTGATCTCCTACCAGTTCATTTCTTTATTCATGGACCTTAGTCAGAGAGTGAGGAAACAATGAGAACTGTCTTTTATAGGAGTCGCCATCTTGCCAACACAAGAAGTCCTGCACTTATTTAGTCCATGATTTAGTCATAAATAACAGTGGGGCTGAGCCCCACCAGAGGTCAGAGAGTGAGGATGGGGAGAGAACAACCAAGATGAAGACTGGACTGATCCTGAAGACCACCAACATTGGGTTATTGACTCCTCCCTCATTATCACTTTCTGTTTGAGGATATTATCGCGTTATTATCAACATGTAAAAGTCTGTGCTCCAATCAAATCATCAGATATAAAAATGTCCAGCTGGGAGAAACAAAAGAAAATACATATTATGTGTATATATATCAGTGGGTAGTGGGGAGAGAGCAGAAGTCAGGACTATGTAATGTAGAACATATTGTATAAGATACAACAGATAGGACTATATAGTATCAGAATGATGTAATGTACAACATAGAGTATATAGTGCAGGGGTCAGGAGTATTTAATGTACAATATAAATTGTATAGTGTAAGGGTCAGGACTCATAATATTGGTATTCAGTAATCAGTGAAAGCTTAAATGTTCAAATGAGACAAGTTGCAGAGGTCCCACACAGCTGCCTCCCATCTCCTGAGACTGCACTCAGTGACTTGGGTCTGAGACTATACAGACATATCCCTCCACCTGACAAAGCTGGCAGACAACAGAACAAGTAATCCTGGGAGAACTGCTCTGTTAGAGATCATGCTAGATCTGGGCATGAGGCAAAAGACACAAAGCACATGCCCAAGATGCCTAGGTAGAGCAACATCTATGGCGAAAATCAACATTTTGCTATCAGCTGAACCCCAGAATCTCCATAAATCCAGTCTAAATTCATAAATTGTGTCTACAGCACAAAGAAGGAAGATTATCACCCAGTCCTTGCCCTACTCTGGACCAATCAGTGAGCAGTATGGGTGGAGGAATGTATTTAGTGTTAATGACCCACCTGTGCTGATCTCTGTAGGAGTGTCCTCCTCTATAAATGTCCCCGTTATTCCATCCTCCTCCATAGACTGCTGATGATCCCTCACATACCTCTCTTCTTCTTCTGCTTTCACTTCAAATTCTATATCGATTGGATCTCCACTCTAAATCAAGAAAATGAAAGTGAATATCATCTGTAAGATATAAGCTTTATTACTGTGACATCACCTAAAAAATCCACATATCATCCCTAGGAGTCCATGTTCTAGATGCTCCATCCCACCAACCTTGTAACAGTGAGGGATGGTGTGATCTTCCTGTGTGGAACCCCGGGAATACAGAGGCCGGGGACATTTCTCTGGTGGGTTCCTGGTATTAAGTGGCTTCATATTATCCTTGTGTCCTTCTGAAAACTCCTCCATCACTCCATACGCCTCATCCTCCTCTTTATACTCTTCTTTAACATCAATATTATCATCCCCGAGGTTTCCACTCTGAATATATAATAAAACATTCAATGTAACATACATGCTGTGTATAAATCAGAACTACCAATAATTGTCAATCATCTACCTGATGATGGAGAGGGATGGTGTGATCTTCCTGTGTGGAATCCCGGGAATACAGAGGACGGGGACATCTCTCTGGTGGGTTTCTGTAGCTGGATGACTCCACCATGATGTCCTGGTACAGATCTTTGTGTCCTTTTAGAAACTCTGACTCCTCCATCACCCCATCCTCATCATCCTCCTCTTTTATCTCTTCTTTAACTTCAACTTTAGAATCTCTCAGGTTTCCACTCTGAATATAGAATAAAAATTACACAATGGTAACAATGCAGATAATGTACAGATCCTAATGATACTATCAGTGATTGTTCCTCATCTACCTGATGATGGTGAGGGATGGTGTGACCTTCCTGTGTGGAATCCCGGGAATACAGAGGATGAGGACATCTCTCTGGTGGGTTCCCATTACTGGATCCATCTGTAGGAAACACACACACTGACTGAATACATTGTTTCTATGTGTTTATCAGATGATGGGGGATCTAGGTGGACCCTCCGTACTGCTCTCTCCTTTACAATAAAGTCTCCTCTTACCCGGTGATGTGAGGGGCGGCTGATTGTCCATCATGACGTCCTTGTAGAGATTCTTCTGTCCTTCTAAATACTCCCACTCCTCCATGGAGAAATAGACAGTGACATCCTGACACCTTATAGGAACCTGACACACACAATGATACAGTCACCATCCAGACACATCCCTTGTCTGTTACTGGATAATGTCCCAGAATTCCCAGCACCGCTCACCTCTCCTCCATGATCTCTCTGGTGACTTCTAGAATCTTCTTTGTATTTCTCTATTCTATCAGGGAGGGTGGTGGAGGCAATGTGATGGTCATATGATCTCCAGACTACACAGGAGGAAAACTCTAAATCTGAACAAAAATAGTAAAATCAAATGATAATCCCAGAATCCTCCTGACCACACCATTCAGGTCTCCATTTTTTTAAAGCCCCATTTCAGACAGAGGTATAACATAATCAGGTTCAAAGCTTGTTGCAGGCATTCTGGCGTCATTACATACAACATAACAACCAACCGTCTCACTTTGTTAGTGAGGATGCCAAGGGTTCGCCCACATCCTAAGAGAATCAGAAAAAAATCCAGATGGAGGGACATTGGGAGGAGGAGCTGTGAGGTCAGTGTGATGTCATAGGACATATAGACTCTGGATGGAGGGACAATTGGATGTAGAGATTTGATGGGTCCTCTATATGAGGCTCCCGTGTGTCCTACCTCTCCTAAACTGAAGTGAACATTGACCTTTACCATACAGAAATCTGTCAGGAATCTGTGAAAGTAAGCTCTCATGTGATCAGGTGACGTGCGGAGGAACGGAGTGTAAATAGCAGACAATTTTCTCCAGAGCTCCTAATGGTGGGGATGGATTTTGCTGAGTGCCGGTGCCAAGTTTCCACCCCCCAGGATCACTGCAGGTGTGGAGAAAAGCTGTGTAAGAGGATATGGAGGAGAGATGATGAGGAGATCCAGGAATCAGGATAAAGGTCAGGACAAGCAACAGACGAGCGCATCCAAGAGATGAAGCCGGGGTCACTACACAGAAAATCAATCCAAGGAAACAACAGGCAGGACGAGGAATAGCAAGAAGGAGCTCAGAGACAAATGAGAATATTGCTCAGCCAATGGGAGATTATCTCAGCATGACTTACATAATGAAGGAGATGAGGGGGAGGGGAGGAAGTCACTTATGGTGACCATAGAGACATGGAAATTCAGCTGGTTCAGCAGGGATCGGTCACATTTCCATCCATGTGTGGTCACTGCCGGATAAAAGTCACTCGATCAGCGGCTGCAGCCAATAGCTTCATCACTGATCTGTGTATTCTGAGAGCGGAGGAGCGCCCCCCATTGTCAGAATACAATAGTGCAGCGGGGAGGATTCCCCCAACCCCCTCCAATGTGTGGATGGGGGAATCGGTTCAGATTATTTCACTCATCCCGCTGGATGAACAATAAAACTGAACCATGTATGGCCATCTTTGGAAGCAAAATATATTAATCATCAACTGATCCCCCTGAAGGGGTTAATCTACATATTACCTGCTCTGCCGCCAGTTCCTGCAGTGTCTTCTCTTTACGTTTTACCACACGGAAGTCCTCATTGTCCTGTCTGTATCTGACATCACTTCCTGTCTGTATTCCATAGAGACTTCCTGTCTGGGTAGAGGTGAGATCACCATCTTGTGGAGATCAGAGGAACTGCAGCTCAAGAAACATCTCGTAGTGTGAACACGGCCTTGTGCTGTGTGTATGTACTGTATACATACCTCTCAACATTTTGACATGGAAATGAGGGACACCTACTAACAAATGTATGTAGGCATAGGACACGCCCCCTGCCACATCCCCTTAAAAGAGAATAAACCTAAAAAAAGGTTAATTAAATCCACAAGGACTTTTTTTTTACCACTACTATTCCTTTATATTGGCTTTTAAAATGTACAAATGCAGCAATTTAGAAATTGCATGAAAGGTTTAGGGAAACACTTTTTGAAAGATAAAAAAGTGCATTTTATATACAACTATATATGTAGCGCTGGTAGATTTTTAATCTACTGCTGATAGGTAAATTTATTGGGTTATCTGTTCATACATAGTCAGATTTGCTTCTGTTCCAGCTCGGCTGAGTTGCATGCAATTTCGCACTGTGCCTGTGGGTGTTGTTGTTACTATGGGCCGGTGTTGGAAAGGCAACACATTGAAGTGTATAAGTGCTCCTCTCTCCCGGAGATAACTCGGTGGAGGTGGTCCTCCGAGTTGCATTCTGGGAGAGGGGATTTATGGGGACAGACGCCATGTTTTAGGGGACTTTCGTTCCACCTGCTGGCCCTCCATGTATGTGTATGTGTTAGGAGTACTACCTCGTGGTCCTCCGATCGGGAGGCCCACGTTGCTGCAGCGTGTGGGTGGGCCCAGAAGCCTGTCTGGGGCCTACCACAGCGGCAAGGGAATGGTCCTGGGCTGTCTGTCCTACGGGAAGAAGCTGAACAACTGAGAAGATCCCAGGGAGGACCCGTCATGGAAGGATCATGCAGAGTGCTGGTCTGGAGAGGGGCCTGGTGACTCAGTTGGAGGACGTATCCTAAAGTTATCCTACCGCATAGTACTGCCGGGTCGGCTTAAAGGTTCTAGTGCTGTGTTTGCTATTCATCATAAACCATTGCATCCTGTGGCAGAGGATAGTATGGGTTTCTAGTTCTCTCAAGTCTGTGGCAGAGACTTTTGTTCGTGCTGCGTACTGGCTGCTAGGTTAGTGAGAGAAACCTATCCAGGCGGGCAAAGATTCAACTCTAAAGTGAGAGCACATTTGACTACAAGATTAGTTTGACTTCTTTGACTACAAGAAGATATAATGATCTACTAAGAAAAGGTATTTGAACTTCCCTGCAACTCTTCTCTGCCTCTTTCCTGCTACTTCCTTTAATCATGTTTATTAAAGCATTGGAAAAGATACTCAAGTATCCGGTGCCTACATTGTCTGGTATTAAACTCAACGGGACCCTAGACCTGGTTCTGGTGAAATTGAGGTAACGAAGGTGACGGTAACATCCCGCTATAAACCAGCAGCTCCACCGAGAGTTATTGTTACATGTGGGGGCGTCGTCCGGGATTGTTAGCCGTCAACCTCCCGCAACCCTGAGAAGTGTTTCACCGGGAGTTTACGGTAGAAAAAGTTTCTGGACTTTGTCATTTTCCAGGAGAAGAAGGGTTAAGTTGCAGGACGTTATTTCTTACTGCGTAGGCTGCGGGTGAGAAGTAAAAGCCCAGGAGCTACGTGTTCAGAGGAACAAGTAGGAGGAGCCTAACCTACTTGTTACCGTGTGGGACGCGTGTGTGTGTGTTTGGCGCCAGAGAAGAAGAGAAGCCTCGTGTTCGTGCTGAGAAGATCAGAGTGCAGCCATGTCTTCTTTTTCGTTGGTACCGCCTAAAATGGGATCTAAGATGTTTCCTATGAGTACCGTTGCGGGTGCTATGCTGACCGGAACACTGCTGATGGATACCGGCATTCGTTTGAAGCCGCAGGGGCGGTTTGTGCTATACACAGTCGGAGATATTGAAGGGCCGGGCATGCTTTGCCACAAGTGTGAAGGACTGGCCATACATCTCCGTCCATTTGTCCGTTGTTTGCAGTGCGGAGAATATTTGTTCACAGTGGAGCAACCTACAATGTCACCCCGTGCTTATCGAGTGGATTGGGCTACAGGAATTGCCACAGTGGAAACTGCTGTCATTGCTGCTAGAGAGCAACAGGCCATGATCTCGCCTGTTACCATGAGTGCTTCTGAGGAAGATGTCGCTGTTACCGATTCATCAGCAGACATTACTTCGATTTCTGCGTCTACTACACCTATCCCCGTTGCACCTGTCCAGAGGAAGGTGGGATATGTGAAGGCTTCCCGCGGCCATGGTTGAGGCCTACCCCAGAGACTACACAAACCGGAGCCAGAGAAATACATGGATCTGGAGAAGTCCGCGTCAGGAACGCGTGAGGGATCAAAGGGGAACATATCTGGGACTCTTTGTAAATATTTGCCAGCAGAAGAGTTGAGAGACTCGGAGATAGATTCCATGTCGGATCTCTCCGGTGATAATGATTTGTTTGAGACTATGTGACAGGAACTATTGTGGGCCCAGGGTGAAGATGTTGCTTCTGCTTTAACTTTCTCAGAGTGGACAGCCCTGGATTCTGGGAAGGCATCACCTTGTGTGGAGCCGCACAGTACTACCAAAGAGACATTGTCTAAATCACCAAACTCTTGTGTGCCCCCTGGTTTGGGAAAAATAGACCTTTGCCTAAACTTGCCTGTTTGCAGAGAATGCTCACTAAACGATTTGCCACAGAATATGGTCTGGAATTTCCCTATGTTACTCAGGAAATTATGGAGGAAATTGAGGCCAACCGGGAACAGTGGTTCAGTGAAGCTGTTTGGGACTATTTTTCTGTGCCAAAACCTTTCAGGAGAATTGGATGTTCTGTTGCCATGGATGAACGTTTCAGTGGATGTTTCTTACATTGGAACTATGGTCGGCACACCTATGCTGACAAAGTGGTCGTTTGCAGACCTGGAAAAGATGATGTTGTGTACTTTATTACTACAGTGGATAAACTGGGAAAGAAACTGACATTGCCAGATCCCCGGTTTTATTGGTGATTGTGAAGAACATTGGGGTATATAGTTAGAGAGTGTCAGTATATAGAGATCTTCGTGGTCAAGAAATGATATTCATCCCAGTGTTTTCAAATCCAAAGACTCTTTGCTAGCTGGATTTTCTTCAAAGATAGGGATGGACTTTTTAAGTTACTCTAGTTTGTTTCTATTAAATGGAAAATCTATGGGACGAGAGTGTCATTCTTCTTTTGGAATGAGGCTTTGCTCCTAAACTGTTTAGTGAGGACATTGTACATATTTAGTGTGTGTCTAATTTTGTGTTTTTCAGGAACAACTGGACCTCCTATCAAGCTGTTAGGCTTTTCAGCTAGATAGTGGGCCTTGTAACAGTTCTAAATCTGATTTCTTTCACGGATGTGAATGTGTTATTCTATAAATGTTAAAACTGTAATATTTCTACACTGTCCTTTCTTCCTCTTGATCCAAGTTGTTTTAAGTTCAAATACCTACTCTCAGGCTTGGGAGTTATTTTGACAGACGTTGGGTACAACGTCTATTGTAGTGCCGGGAGTATGTAGTGCTGGTAGATTTTTAATCTACTGCTGATAGGTAAATTTAGTGGGTTATCTGTTCATACATAGTCAGATTTGCCTCTGTTCCAGCTCGGCTGAGTTGCATGCAATTTCGCACTGTGCCTGTGGGTGTCGTTGTTAATATGGGCTGGCGTTGGAAAAGCAACACATTAAAGTGTATAAGTGCTCCACTGTCCCGGAGATAACTCGGTGGAGGTGGTCCTCCGAGTTGCATTCTGGGAGAGGGTATTTATGGGACAGACGCCGTGTTTTAGGGGTCTTTCGTTCCACCTGCTGGCCCTCCTGGCCGACAGGTTTGTGTTAGGAGTACTACCTCGTGGTCCTCCGATTGGGAGGCCCACGTTGTTGCAGCATGTGGGTGGGCCCAGAAGCCTGTCAGGGGCCTACCACAGCGGCAAGGGAATGGTCCTGTGATGTCTGTCCTACGGGAAGAAGCTGGACAACTGAGAAGATCCCAGGGGAGGACCCGTCATGGAAGGATCATGCAGAGTGCTGGTCTGGAGAGGGGCCTGGTGACTCAGTTGGAGGACTTATCCAACATGAAAGACACATAGCAGAGGAGAGCAAAAAAAATCCCAAGAAATTCTTTAAGTATGTAAACAGTAAAAAAGGGAGGACAGACCATATTGGCCCCATAAAGAATGAGGAAGGACATCTGGTTACAAAGGATGGGGAGATGGTGAAGGTATTGAATTCATTCTTCTCCTCAGTCTTCACGAGTGAATCGGGGGCTTCAGTAACCAAAACTGCAGTGTTTATCCTCATGACACAACACAGGAAGCACCTCGATGGTTAACAGAGGACAGAATTAAAATTAGACTTGAGAAACGTAACATTAATAAATCACTGGGACCAGATGGCTTGCATCCGAGGGTACTTAGGGAACTCAGTCAAGTGATTGCCAGACTGTTGTTCCTAATTTTTACAGACAGTCTACTGACTGAATTGGTACCAGCTGATTGGAGGAAAGCCAATGTAGCACCAATATTTAAAAAGGGCCCAAAATACATCCCTGGGAATTACAGACCAGTTAGCCTAACATCAATAGTATGTAAACTCTTGGAGGGGATGATAAGGGACTATATACAAGATTTTAGTAATGAGAACGGTATCATTAGCAGTAATCAGCATGGATTCATGAAGAATCGTTCTTGCCAAACCAATCTACTACCCTTCTATGAGGAGGTGAGTTGCCATCTAGATAAAGGAAGGCCCGTAGATGTGGTGTATCTGGATTTTGCAAAAGCATTTGACACACAGTTCCCCATAAACGTTTACTGTACGTTTACTGTACAAAATAAGGTCCGTTGGCATGGATCATAGGGTGAGTACATGGACTGAAAACTGGCTACAAGGGCGAGTTCAGAGGGTGGTGATAAATGGGGAGTACTCAGAATGGTCAGGGGTGGGTACCAATCCTATTTAATTTGTTCATAAACGATCTGGAGGATGGGATAAACAGTTCAATCTCTGTATTTGCAGACGATACTAAGCTAAGCAGGGCAATAACTTCTCCGCAGGATGTGGAAGCCTTGCAAAAAGACCTGACCAAATTAATGGGGTGGGCGACTACATGGCAAATGAGGTTCAATGCAGAAAAATGTAAAATAATGCATTTGGGTGGCAAAAATATGAATGCAATCTATACACTGGGGGGAGAACCTCTGGGGGAATCTAGGATGGAAAAGGACCTGGGGGTCCTAGTAGATGATAGGCTCTGCAATGGCATGCAATGCCAAGCTGCTGCTAACAAAGCAAACAGAATATTGGCATGCATTTAAAGGGGGATCAACTCCAGAGATAAAACGATAATTCTCCCGCTCTACAAGACTCTGGTCCGGCCGCACCTGGAGTATGCTGTCCAGTTCTGGGCACCAGTCCTCAGGAAGGATGTACTGGAAATGGAGTGAGGAAGGGCAACAAAGCTAATAAAGGGTCTGGAGGATCTTAGTTATGAGGAAAGGTTGCGAGCACTGAACTTATTCTCTCTGGAGAAGAGACGCTTGAGAGGGGATATGATTTCAATATACAAATACCATACTAGTGACCCCACAATAGGGATAAAACTTTTTCGCAGAAGAGAGTGGCCACTCATTAAAATTAGAGGAAAAGAGGTTTAACCTTAAACTACTTAGAGGGTTCTTTACTGTAAGAGCGGAAAGGATGTGGAATACCCTTCCACAGGCGGTGGTCTCAGCTGGGAGCATCGATAGCTTCAAGAAACTATTAGATAAGCACCTGAATGACCGCAACATACAGGGATATACAATGTAATACTGACACATAATCACACATGGGTTGGACTTGATGGACTTGTGTCTTTTTTCAACTTCGCCTACTATGTAACTATGTAACAAACATGAACGTAGTGACGTAGTAGACGTACTACGTAGAATTTCAGCTCTTGAGCGCCACCCTTTGGGCACCTTCTGCTAATGTCGTGTTTGGTGAGCATTGATTTCGAACATGCGTGTTTGTACTTTGGACTTTTGTGTGATGGACTTTTCTGTTGATGCTGAATCGGCATCAACAGAACGGGGCATGCTGATCTGAGACTGTGCTTTATTGCTAAGAGAGCAGAGCTTGGACGTGGTTAAATTGAGGCAGTGAATCACTCCAGCCTTGGAATTAAATCTAAATGAATGAATTTAGAGGAGCATATCGGATGTCCAGTGGCACCGTCTACTTAGGATCCAGAAGAGGAATTCCAATGATGACATAAGCAAGTCAACCAGCATTGGTACATTTGCAGCTCTGGATTACCCTGCCCCAGCACCCGGAAAGAGCATCAACAAGGGACCTGGGCAGCCGACCTAAACTTTTCTTCAATAGGTCCTTGGCTCAGGAGAGTCTGGCGATTATCTGTCATCTGGTGAACGTTAAACTCCCCTGGGATACCTACTCTGTCCTTATCACCAGCATCGGATTCAGAACCATTTGCTTGTTTTTGGGATAGAGGCCCGGACTGGGTTTGAGGTCACAAGCCTATCTTGCTTGCTGTTTGGTAAGCTTGCACTTCTTATGGTGGTCACTTTTTGGATACGGTGGTGGTCTGTCACGGAATCATTTCAATATATTTATGAACTTACACAATGTACCAGCATTTTTTGACCATTTATTGACTTATAATCTCTGAACCACAATATTATTTTTATTGAACACTTTATTCAATATTTGGTAGATATTTATTTATTATTTATTTTTTTATTAGTATATTTTTTATTAATATTTTTTATCAATATTTTTTTATCAGTATATATTTTCACAATCAATGTTTTTTGTTTAATACATTTTGATGGAGTGCTGTATTTATTAATGTCTAATGGTGATGGTAATCATATAATATCAATATTTGGGATTTTCATTTTTATTCAATCTTAGCGCTGCTAATGTTTTCTTTTTTCTGTATTATTTGGTGTATCTCACTTTTAGCAGCAGCTGTCCTCTTTATTGTTTTTTAGATATAGCGCAGTAGTTTACTTTTTTGTTTACAGTCATCACACAATTCCCTGGCAAAAATCCGATCGTGTGTTGAGTGACTACAGGACCGTCCACTTTCCATGGACCACGGAACATGCATATATTGCAATAGATAGCTGCCACCATAAACCATGGCTGCCTAATATCCCTAGGGGACAGTTTGTCCAACTGAGGAGAAATTGTAGTAGGAAAGAAGAATTTATACAACAGGCATTGCAGTTTGGTGAGAAGTTTGTGCAAAAGGGGTATGAAGAGACATTCATCAAGAAAGAATTTGAAGCGGTTAGGAATATGGGAAGGAAGGATTTAATAGTAGAAAAAGAGAAAAAGGGGAGTAAGAATAAAGTAGAAGAGGAATTCAGGATAGTATTGGGGTATAATATACAGAAAAATAAAATTGAAAAGATAATTACGACACATTGGGGAATATTGGTGAGAGATATTGGGGGCAGTACTTCCCCCTTACCCGTCTTTTGTATATAAAAAAGCCCCGAGTTTAAAGCATCTAATAGCCCCAGGGGTATTAGACCCCCCGATAAAGGTAACGGGAACCCTAACACCGTTCCTTACTGGTTTCTACTCATGTAGGCGATGTCTGGCGTGTAGAACTACAAAGAGGAGCAATGTGAAGAAGTGTAAGGAATTTGTAGCGACAGCTACGGGTAAAACTCATAAAATGAAGGAATTGATTACGTGTACATCAGAGGGGGTTGTCTATATCCTGGAATATCCATGCCAGCTCCAGTATGTTGGTCGTACCTCCAGACCACTACTGGTGAGGGTGCGAGAACATAATAATAACATCCGAAAAGGACTAAAAGAACATTGCGTGTCTAAACACTTCTGAGAGGTCCATGGGAGGGACCCCAAAGGCATGAAATTCTGGAGGGTAGAAAAAGTCAACCACCACAGGAGGGGCGGGAACTTCATAAGAGCCCTAAGTCAACGTGCGTCTGCCTGGGCATATAAAACCAAGGTTTTGGCACCCAGAGGTCTCAACATAGATTTTGACCTTAAAGACGAGGGCCAGTCAAAAAAAAAAAAAAATTAAAAGTCAGCAGCTACAAATACTGCAGCTGCTGACTTTTAATTGGACACTTACCTGTCCCAGGGTCCACCGATGCGGAGGATCGAAGCCCCGCTTGTCTCCCCCTCCATTCAGTGGCGCCGGCATTGCAACTTTGGGCGCCGGGCTGTGGCTTCACAGCCTGGCACCCACTGCGCATGCGCGAGCGGCGCCGCGCACCGTGATTGCCCGCTCAGTCACCTGGGACCTGTAATGAGTCCCAGATGATTGACAGGAGGGAGGGAGCAGAGCTGAGCCCTTCCTGTGCCGAGGGGGAAGTGATGTCACCAGCCCAGGCACTGAAAGAGGCAGACTACGAGGGACCCCCTAGCAACAGGCATTTAGAGGTAAGTAAAAAAAAAATATCCAAATGTTTTTTTTTATTTTTTTTTTAGGCACAATCATGACTTTTTTTTTTTTAGGGTGGAACCCCACTTTAACTGCTTTATTTTTAATGGTTGAGAAAGGTAAAAGTGTTAACAGTGTTAGAGTTTATAAATAAACAGTAAGGAGGATATAATGAATTAATAAGGAAGAATAAGAACTTGACTGGGTGATTTAACAATAGTACCGAATTAACGGGGATAAAAACCTTTGTTAGAAATTGTAATAATTTAGAAAATATATTCATTCGTAATTGTAAGGGGAATTTTATTGAAATATAATGAAAGTAATTTTATGATAATCTTAATCTTATGAATATAGATAAGGGAATTTACAATAAATACAAATAATTAATAAAGACTTTTCATGTAGTAATATTTTAAGAGATATAATAGAATAAAATGATCTCTGGTATATAGGGTGGTATTAATTAAAGTTTATTGATTTTATAATACTGTTTTATAAATATCTTATAATATATTTTGTATATAAAATATGCAGCAAATAAGATAATATATAGGAAGAAAAGCCGTTAGGTATAAAAAAGGATAGATTGGGGTACATAAAAATATACATAAAAATAAAAATAGACAATAAGGGAAAGGTATATACTTTCTATATTCAATTTAGTTGATGCAGAATGTATCTCATGTTTAGATTGTAACCAAGTGATCTGCATGGCAGCTGTAACCCCTTAAGGACCAAGCCTCTTTCTGAGATTTGGTGTTTACAAGTTAAAAACTGTTTTGTTTTTTTTGCTAGAAAATTACTTAGATCCCCCAAACATTATATATTTTTTTCTAACACCCTAGAGAATAAAATGGCGGTTGTTGCAATACTTTCTGTCACACCGTATTTGCGCAGCGTTCTTACAAACGCACTTTTTTGGAAAAAATTCACTTTTTTGAATTAAAAAATAAGACAACAGTAAAGTCAGCCCAATTTTTTTATATTGTGAAAGATAATGTTATGCTGAGTAAATTGATACCCAACATGCCATGCTTCAAAATTGCGCCCGCTTGTGGAATGGCGACAAACTTTTACCCTTAAAAATCTCCATAGGTGATGACGTTTACAAAATTCTACAGGTTGCATGTTTTGAGTTACAGAGGGGGTCTAGGGCTAGAATTATTGCTCCCGCTCTAACGATCGCGGCGATACCTCACATGTGTGGTTTGAACACTACTTTTATATGCGGACGCTGCTCACGCTTGCGTTCGCTTCTGTACGCGAGCTCGGCGGGATGGGGCGCGTTTACATTTTTTTTTTATTATTATTTATTTTACCTTTTATTTTTTATTTTTACACTGTTATTTAAAAAAAAAAAATTCTGTCACTTTTATTCCTATTACAAGGAATGTAAACATCCCTTGTAACAGAAAAAAAAGCATGACAGGACCTCTTAAATATGAGATGTGGGGTCAAAAAGACCTCAGATCTCATATTTACACTAAGTTGCAATAAAAAAAATAAAAAAATAAATAAAAATTGTAATTTGAAGAAAAAAAAATGGCCCTTTAAGAGCTATGGGTGGAAGTGATGTTTTGACGTCGCTTCCGCCCTGCAATGGTATGGAGATGGGTGGGGGCCATCTTCCCCTCACTCGTCTCCATGCCAAGGAAGGAGAAGGATCCGATTGCCTCCGCCGCTACCGACAGCTCTGGTAAGCGGCGGGAGGGGGCGCTCCTCTCCCGCCGCCGATAAAAGTGATCTTGCGGCGAATCCGCCATAGAGACCACTATGATCGGAAACCGGACCGCCTGCTGAAGAACAGGATACCGGGGTTATGACAGCTAGCTGCTGCCATAACAAAGAAATCCCTCTTAAAAGTACCGACGTATATCGGCGTGCGACGGTCCGGAAGTGGTTAAGTCCAGTGTTCTGGGTGACCCCTTCTGTGGTTTTAGATAATAAATACTTTTTAAGTCTGCTGCGGTCTCCCTGATCTTTGTGGGAATCTATATTCCTGTTGTGGGTAATAGGGACCCGGGTTATGGTACCCCTGAGGGCCTGATGTTGGGTATCTATTTACTCGGTGCAACCCCGGCTTTTATATTTTACCAAAATTGGGGTTTGCCCTAGAATTCACTTTAGTGTATTTTTTTTTACTGAAATTTTGCTGTAATATCGTGTGATATAAAATATTGGAACTACCACTATTTCATTCTCTAAGGGTGTCTGCTTTCAGAAAATATATCATGTTTTGGGGGTTTTATGTAATCTTCAGGCCTACAATGATTTTTTAAACATGTGTGCAGAGAATGCAAAAACAACTCTGGCAGCGAAAGTGTTAAAGTTGATTTTAAAAAAATCTGTGGAGGTCACATGACTCCTGTGCAGAGTGGAGCTCCAGTCTGCAGCCAGATACCATCAGGAAATGCCGATGTGACAGGAAACATTGTTTCTAATGTCTATTGAATGTTTGTCACATTAAAGTTCATTAATCAAAAAAAAAAAAGTAGAGTGGAGGCCACATGTTTCCTGTCAAATGTGGAGCTCCATTCTCAGAAGACAGGAAGTGATGTCAGGTACAGACAGGAAGTTCCGGGTGAGAGGTGAGTCAGGAGGAAGTAGAGAGAAGACATTGCTGGAAATGGCACTAGAGGAGGTAATAAGATCTTATTTTCTATTTACACCCAGTAACCCCCCGTCATGTCCGTCCTCTTCCTCCATAGTCACTGTGATGTCTTTTATCTCCAGCAGATGATGATACACACATATATAGTGTGGATATACGAAGATTAACCCCTTCAGGGGGATCAGTTGATGAATAGTGATGGCTCCGGTGTGTTGGAAACCTCACATTCCCGATCCCGACAGGAAGCCGACACTGCACAGCGCTGATCACAGACAGTGAGACATTTCCTGGTCCTCAGCTGCACAGATCAGGAAATGTCTCACTGCCTGTGATTAGCGCTGTGAAGTGTCGGCTTCCTGTCAGGATCAGAAATGTGGGGTTTCCAACACACCGGAGCCCATCAATAATGATGAATATATCTTCCTTCCAAATCTGGCCATACATGGTTCAGTTTTATCGTTCAGCCAGCGGGATGAGAGGAAAAAACTGAAGTGATTCCCCCATCCACACATTGGAGGGGGATGGGGGAATCCTCCCCGCTGCACTATTGTATTCTGACAATGGGGGGCGCTCCTCCGCTCTCAGAATACACAGATCAGTGATGAAGCTATTGGCTGCAGCCGCTGATGGAGTGACTTTTATCCGGCAGTGACCACATGGATGGAAATGTGACCGATCCCTGCTGAACCAGCTGAATTTCCATGTCTCTATGGTCAAATCCCAGGTCACCATGGTGACTAGAAATGGTGTCCTGGCCCCTGGGCTCTTGTCATTCTCACTGTTGGTCTGAATAATGTTTCTGCCTGAAACCCGGACACATTATTCAGACAGGAATGTGGCTCGGAGCGGGGCCAGGTGGGAGGGGGAGGGGGGAGGAGGAGGAGATGATGGCACCCGACCTGTGAAGTGAGGGGTGGACTGGACAGGACAGCGGCATGAGAGGACTCATCTCACTGATCTCCCGCTGCCGATCTTTCTCCTTTCCGCGGCCGCATTACTGTCACCATCGGCTCCTGCTTCCCCCCACAGCTGCCTGTGTCCCTACAGAGCCCTCCGGCAGAACAGAGAGGAAGGAGCGGGACCGAATCTCCAACATGGCGCCACCTCGGCACTGCCACAAAGATCCCCACAAGGTGCAGAGAAACAGGACTACAGAGTCCTTACAGGAGTAACCAGGACAAGCCTGCAAAGCAGCCAGCTAAGAAACCAGCCAGGGAGGGACATGCTGCTTTATGTACACAAGATGTCCTCTCCATCCACTCTGCTCTCACACACTGCTGGGGGAGATGTACAGGACATACAGGAGGAGACACAGGGGGAGGAGGGATTGTATTACTGTCCTGCACCCCATGTCCTGTGTTCTGCACCCCATGTTTTGCACCCTGCATCACATGTCCTGCGTTCTGAACCCAATGTCTTGCAAACCCCACCCTTCTCCTGTACCCCATGTTTTGCGGTGACCTCCACCCTGCACCCCATGTCCTGCTTTCTGCACCCCATGTTTTGCACCCCATGTCCTGCACCCTTCTCTGGTACCCTGTACTCCATGTCCTGCATTCTGCACACTGTACCCTTCCACTGCACCCCATGTCCTGCGTCCTGCAGTGACCTGCACACCCTTCTCTGGTATCCTGTACCCCATGTCCTATGTTCTGCACCCTTCACCCAATGTCCTGCATTCTGCACACCGTACCCCTGTGGTGACCTACACCCTTCTCCAATACCCTGCACTCCATGTCCTGCACCACATTACATGCATCCATCTCCTGCACCCCATGTCCTACACCTCACAGATTACTCACAACTTACTTGCCCAGCCCCAGGCGCTGACAACCCACACTGCCCTAAAAAAACCCGTCCCTTAACCACTTAAGCCCCGGACCATTTCGCTGGCCAAAGAAAAGAGCACTTTCTGCGATTCGGCACTGCGTCGCTTTAACTGACAATTGCGCGGTCGTGCGACGTGGCTCCCAAACAAAAAATGACATCTTTTTTTCCCCACAAATAAAGCTTTCTTTTGGTGGTATTTGATCACCTCTGTGGTTTTTATTTTTTGCGTTATAAACAAAAAAATAGCGACAATTTTGAAAAAGACACATTTTTTTACTTTTTGCTAAAATAAATATCCCCCAAAAATATATAAAAAAACATTTTTTTCCTCAGGTTAGGCCGATACGTATTCTTCTACATATTTTTGGTTAAAAAAAACACAATAAGCGTTTATTGATTGGTTTGCGAAAAAGTTATAGCGTTTACAAAATAGGGGATAGTTTTATGGCATTTTTATTTATATATTTTTTTTTTTTTACTAGTAATGGCGGCGATCTGTGATTTTTATCGTGACTGCTACATTATGGCGGACACATCGGACAATTTTGACACATTTTTGGGACCATTGTCATTTATACAGAGATCAGTGCTATAAAATTGCACTGATTACTGTAAAAATGACACTGGCAGTGAAGGGGTTAAGTGTGTCCTAGGGAGTGATTCTAACTGTTAGGGGGCGTGGCTACGAGTGATACATCATTGATCTCTGCTCCCGATTACAGGGAGCGGTGATCAGTGACAGTTTCACTAGGCAGAACGGGGAGATGCTTGTTTACATCAGCATCTCCCCGTTCTTCCTCTCTGTGAGACGACTGCTGGTATCCCCACGGACATCGAGTACGCGAGACTCGCGATCCGACTCACGGAGCTTCCGGCGGCGCGCGCGAGCCCGCAAACCGCCTCTTACAGGGCAATGTACAGGTATGTGATTCTGCCTGTACTTGCCCTTCTGCCGCAGTATATCTGCGTGAGGCGGTCGGGAAGCAGTTAACTTTTTCAGCTGGTTCCTAGATTCAAAGCAGATTTATCAAGCCCTGCCTTAAGTAAGGATGGGCTCCAGCGTATTCGCACAGCCCACGTGCAGAGCCCGCCAGGAAGTCAGCACTGCACTGCGCTAATCACAGGCAGTGAGACATTGTCCCGATGTGCGGCTGCAGAGATCAGGAAATGTCTCCCTGCCTGTGATTAGCGCAGCGCCGACTTCCTGGCGGGCTCTGCATGTGGGCTGCGCAAACACGCCTGAGCTCATCCTTAGCCTTGAGTGACTTCCTCCCCTCCCCCTCATCTCCTTCATTATGTAAGTCATGCTGAAATAATCTCCCATTGGCTGAGCAATATTCTCATTTGTCTCTGAGCTCCTTCTTGCTATTCCTCGTCCTGCCTGTTGTTTCCTTGGATTGATTTTCTGTGTAGTGACCCCGGCTTCATCTCTTGGATGCGCTCGTCTGTTGCTTGTCCTGACCTTTATCCTGATTCCTGGATCTCCTCCTCATCTCTCCTCCATATCCTCTTACACAGCTTTTCTCCACACCTGCAGTGATCCTGGTGGGTGGAAACTTGGTACCCGCACTCAGCAAAACCCATCCCCACCATTGAGAGTTCACATGATCACATGAGAGCTTACTTTCACAGATTCCTGACAGATTTCTGTATGGTAAAGGTCAAAGTTCACTCTTCAGTTTAGGAGAGGAAGGACACACCCAGGAACAATGATTTGGTTTGCATGGGAGCCTTATATAGAGGACCTCTCAAATCTCCCCATCCAAATGTCCCTCCAGCCAGAGTCTACATGTCCTATGACATCACACTGACCTCACAGCTCCTCCTCCCAATGTCCCTCCATCTGTTTTTTTTTCCTGATGCTCTTTGTAAGTGAGGATGCCAAGGGTCCAACCACATCCTAAGTGGGACTGTTGGTCCTGCATTGTATGTAGTGATGTCAGAATACCTGCTACAAGCCTTTAACCTATGTAAAATTGGGGTCCTGTGAAGGGTAAATTATACCTCAGTCTGATGTAGGGCTTTAATAAAATAGAAAATTGAATGGTGAGGTGAGGAGGATTCTGGGAATATCATTTAATTTTACTATTTGTTTTCAGATCTAGAGTTTTCCTCCTGTGAAGTCTGGAGATCATATGACCATCACATTGCCTCCACCTCCCTCCCTGATAGAATAGAGAAATACAAAGAAGATTCTAGAAGTCACCAGAGAGATCATGGAGGAGAGGTGAGCGGTGCTGGGAATTCTGGGACATTATCCAGTAACAGACAAGGGATGTGTCTGGATGGTGACTGTATCATTGTGTGTGTCAGGTTCCTATAAGGTGTCAGGATGTCACTGTCTATTTCTCCATGGAGGAGTGGGAGTATTTAGAAGGACACAAGGATCTCTACAAGGACCTCATGATGGAGAATCAGCCGCCCCTCACATCACCGGGTAAGAGGAGACTTTATTGTAAAGGAGAGAGCAGTATGGAGGGTCCACCTAGATCCCCCATCATCTGATAAACACATAGAAACAATGTATTCAGTCAGTGTGTGTGTTTCCTACAGATGGATCCAGTAATGGGAACCCACCAGAGAGATGTCCCCGTCCTCTGTATTCCCGGGATTCCACACAGGAAGGTCACACCATCCCTCACCATCATCAGGTAGATGAGGAACAATCACTGATAGTATCATTAGGATCTGTACATTATCTGCATTGTTACCATTGATGTCATTTTTATTATATATTCAGAGTGGAAACCTGAGAGATTCTAAAGTTAAGGTTAAAGAAGAGATAAAAGAGGAGGATGATGAGGTGATGGAGGAGTCAGAGTTTCTAAAAGAACACAAAGATCTGTACCAGGATATCATGGTGGAGTCATCCAGCTACAGAAACCCACCAGAGAGATGTCCCCGTCCTCTGTATTCCCGGGATTCCACACAGGAAGATCACACCATCCCTCACCATCATCAGGTAGATGATTGACAATTATTGGTAGTTCTGATTTATACACAGCATGTTTGTTACAATGAATGTTTTATTATATATTCAGAGTGGAAACCTGGGGGATGATAATATTGATGTTAAAAATGATTATAAAGAGGAAGATAAGGAGTATGGAGTGATGGAGGAGTTTTCAGAAGGACAAAAGGATATTATGAAGCCACCTAATACCAGGAACCCACCAGAGAGATGTCCCCGTCCTCTGTATTCCCGGGATTCCACACAGGAAGATCACACCATCCCTCACTGTTACAAGGTTGGTGGGACAGAGCATCTACAACATGGACTTGTGGAGATGAGATGTGTATTTTTTTTATGTGAGCTTATATTTTACAGATTATATTCACTTTAATTTTCTTGATTTAGAGTGGAGATCCAATCGATATAGAATTTGAGGTTAAAGCAGAAGAAGAAGAGAGGTATGTGAGGGATGATCAGCAGTCTATGGAGGAGGATGGAATAACGGGGACATTTATAGAGGAGGACACTCCTACAGAGATCAGCACAGGTGGGTCATTAACACTAAATACATTCCTCCACCCATACTGCTCACTGATTGGTCCAGAGTAGGGTGGGGACTGGGTGATATCAGCCTGTAATCCCCTGGTCACTTTCCTGAGCTGTGTTCCCCGTCCTGTATTCCTGTATTTCTCTCGGATAATCTTCCTTCTCTGTGCTGCAGACACAATTTATGTATCTAGATTCTGGGGTTCAGCTGGCAACAAAATGTAGAATTTCACCATAGGCATTAATGTGAGTCTAGTAAGATCTCTGACAGAGCAATTCTCCCAGGCTCACATACTTGATGTATGCTGGCTGTGCCGGGTGGAGGGATATGTCTGTATAGTCTCAGACCCAAGTCACTGAGTGCAGTCTCAGGAGATGGGAGGCAGCGGTGTGGGACCTCTGCAACTTGTCTCATGTAAACATTTAAGCTTCCACTGATTACTGAAGTCCTGACCCTTACACTATATAGTCTATATTGTACATTACATACGCCTGATCCCTGCACTATATACTCTGTTGTACATTATATACTGCTGACCCCTGCACTATATACTCTATGTTGTACATTACATCATTCTGATACTATATAGTCCTATCTGTTGTATCTTATACAATATGTTGTACATTACATAGTTCTGACTTCTGCTCTCTCCCCTCTACCCACTGCTATATATACACATAATATGTATTCTCTTTTGTTTCTCCCATCTTCTACCAGCTGGACATTTTTATATCTGATGATTTGATTGGAGCACAGACTTTTACATGTTGATAATAATGTGATAATATCCTCAAACTTTGGGACCTTAAACAGAAAGTGATAATGAGGGAGGAGTCAATAACCAAATGATGGTAGTCTTCGGGATCAGTTCAGTCTTCATCTAGGTTGTTCTCCCCCCATCCTCACTCTCTGACCTCTGGTGGGGCTCAGCCCCGCTGTTATTCATGACTAAATCATAAACTAAATAAGGAAGTCCAGGACTTCTTGTGTTGGGAAGATGGCAATGAGTGATAGAGGGGGTGGGGACACTCGTCCTATAATCCCCTCATCACTGTCACTCCTATAAAAGACAGTTCTCGTTGTTTCCTCACTCTCTCACTAAGGTCCATGAATAAAGAAATGAACTGGTAGGAGATCAGAGGACCCATTTACTAGTTACCTTGAGGGGGGAATTGTAAGATCCTTAGAGACAAAGCTGCCTGATGTGGGCGGAGTCCTGGTTTAGGGGAACCAATCTGCTCATGTCTAGTAATAATCTTTTTATTTCTATTTTAGTAGATGGACGGGAGATGAGGAAAACCTCAGAGGATTGTCTCACTTTGTCTCCAGACTGTAAAGTAGAAGATGAGGACATCACACAGTATAGTCCAGGAGAAAACCCGGCTACCTCAAATGTCCATCCGGCACCACACAGTGTAGATGGACCATCGTATTCCTCTTATCCTGAGGAACCTCAGACTGTGAGGGACGGTGCCGTCCTTCCAACAGAGAAGAGGTTTTCCTGTACTGAGTGCAGGAAGTGTTTCCGTTCTAAATACAAACTTAATGTGCATAAAAGATCTCACACAGGAGAGAAGCCGTATTCCTGTCCTGAGTGTGGAAAATGTTTTTCACAGACATCCAATCTTTACAAACATCAGAGATCTCACACAGGGGAGAAGTATCCCTGTCCTGAGTGTGGGAAATGTTTTTCACAGAAGTCCAGTCTTTACACACATCAGAAATCTCACACGGGGCAGCAGCCGTATTCCTGTCCTGAGTGTGGGAAATTTTTTTCACAGAAGTCCCATCTTTACAAACATCAGAGATCTCACACGGGGGAGAAGCCGTATGCCTGTCCTGAGTGCGGAAAATGTTTTTCACAGAAGTCCAGTCTTTACACACATCAGAGATCTCACACGGGGCAGCAGCCGTATTGCTGTCCTGAGTGTGGGAAAGGTTTTTCACAGAAGTCCCATCTTTACACACATCAGAGATCTCACACGGGGGAGAAGCCGTATTCCTGTCCTGAGTGCGGGAAAAGTTTTTCACAGAAACATCATCTTTACACCCATCAGAGATTGCACACGGGGGAGAAGCCATATTCCTGTCCTGAATGCGGGAAATGTTTTTCACAGAAGTCCAAACTTTCCACACATCAGCGATCTCACACGGGGGAAAAGCCATTTTCCTGTCCTGAGTGTGGGAAATGTTTTTCAGACAAGTCCATTCTTTACACACATCAGAGATCACACATGGGGGAAAAGATGTATTCCTGTCCTGAGTGTGGGAAATGTTTTTCACAGAAGTCCCATCTTTACAGACATCAGAGATCTCACACGGGGGAGAAGCCGTATTCCTGTCCTGAGTGTGGAAAATGTTTTTCACAGCAGTCAAATCTTTACAAACATCAGAGATCTCACTGTGGGCAGAAGCAATATTCCTGTCTTGAGTGTGGGAAATGTTTTTCAGTAAAGTCCAGTCTTTATAAACATCAGAGATCTCATACGGAGGAGAAGCAGTATCCTGAGTGAGGGAATTGTTCCTTACTGAAGTGTCCTGTCTGTACATCTGGGATCCCACACAACCCTCGAGGTGTATTAGCCCGAGGAAATGTCTTCTATATGAATGTTGCTGGACATCACAGCTCTCATGTTGGGAAGAAGCACACCCTGATATACACCTCAGATATACTCCATGGCCGATCTTCATCATGTAAGAAACCGTTCATAAGGAGATCAGAGATCACCAAAGACATGGATGAAGTGTTGTACCATGTTGGCCATTGATAGCAGTAGAAAAATAAAAATGGAGTCATTATCTGTTGTAGTGTAAGCTTTCACAAACACTTAGAGGTCTGTTTCAAAACGTGTTGAATGAATGTGACCAGCATTCAGCCAGCCGTGACAATTTTTGGTAATATTTTATTTCATATGATCATTTGCTCCATCTTGTGGTCATAATATCATATTGCACTATTTTTACTGATGGGGGTATTTCAGGAAAGTTGCCCCATTATGGCCACTAGATGGAGCTGACAATGATAGGAAATCACTGTGTTAATTAAAATATGGCTATAATTTGTCAGGCCTGGATGAATACTTGTCACATTCATTCAATGAATTTTCTGTAAGTAGACCCCTTTGTTTCCTTTGTCAGACATGGCTTCATACGAATACCTGAGATCATACTCATGCAGTTGTCAGTACAGTAGACACTGAAGGAAAGAAGTCCACTTTATGCCTCCTATGAGGTGAACTTGCTGGTCTTATTAATCTTTGTTTACTATATAGGACTCCCTCTTGCATGACATCTGGGTTCTTGCTGTAGGACAGATATACTGCTTCCTAATTGTATGGCTTGACCAATATCTCCTGGGTACAATGAATATACCTATTTATGGACTATGTTCACTTGATGACTTTTCTATAGTGGCGATCTCTTTCTTTTATTGATTACTCATACACTTTATCACAGTGTGTGGTCTTTTCTCGGCATGTGTGCACATTGCAATGCTGATGTTTTTTGACTCTCATTTGAACAATAAGAGCATAAAAACATTGAAAAGTGGATCCTGAAGAAGCCCTCTATTAGGGCGAAACGGAGTGATACATATTTCCTTCGCTATCTACTAACGCACAAACGGTTGTTTTATGCATCTACAGTTATGAGATATTACCTTTTATGGAGTCTTTACTCCTTTTTTAACTTTGAATAAATAACTTTAATATCTCTCTTATGATAAAACCAGCCATTCATTTAAAACTTAAAATACCACAGTCAGCCATTATGGAACTAGGTATAATAGGAACTAGCGCCATCTAGTGAACAAATGCAAGAATTTCGGACATTTCGACCGGACTGGTCCGACGGACCAAATCCGGCGGACAATCCGACCGTGTGTGGGCTTCACCGGACCTTCAGCGGACTTTTCCAGTTGCAAATCTGACGGACTTTAGATTTGGAACATGCTTCAAATCTTTACGTCGTAACTCCGCCGGACCCAGAAATCCGCCCGTCTGTATGCTAGTCCAACGGACAAAAACCCACGCTAGGGCAGCTATTGGCTACTGGCTATCAACTTCCTTATTTTAGTCCAGGGTACGTCATCACGTACGAATCCGTCGGACTTTGGTGTGATCATGTGTAGGCAAGTCCGGTCGTTGGAAAGTCCGTCGAAAGTCTGTTGAAAGACTGTCAGACTTTTGTAGCTGAAAAGTCTGACCATGTGTATACGGCATAAGAACATTTGTTTAATACCCCATTCATACAGAAGGAATGTACATGCATTTTCACAGGGAAAACTGTTATGCAGTTTTTAATAAATAGATTCCTAAATGTAAGGAGTTTTTTTATTTAAAAGTGGAAGGTATGTAGCAGCTAAATAAATATCCCTCCTAGCAATGTTATATACACCCTCATAGTTAGGTGCTAGGCTGTCAGGAATATGTATTCCTTTTTTTGTAATGCTCCTCTGTAATCAGTGGAGCTGCTGCTGATTGCTTTGGACTGATCAGGCTGCACACTTGATTGCTTCTCCCTGCTTTCTGGAAAACACCAGAACATAGGAGTGGAGGAGGCTCAGGGAGCAGTCTGAATATTTAGTAGGTCCCAGCCAATCCTTGAGGGGGTGTGTTCCGAGGATAGCTAGAGAGAACATAAATAGTCTGGGGCTGCATCAGTCTAGGTCCTTGTCCAGTAGGAGACCCTCCCAGGCCACCCTGCACCTTTACCAGGAGCCCAGTGAGGCCCCCACCTACCGAAAGGCCGGGGCCCTATGTTCAGAGTGACTGCAATCTAGAGAAGGATGATTGAACCCGGGACCAAGTCTGGAGACTGCACTACACAGCTGTCTGCCTGATGCTGAGAAAGGCCCCCCATCACCCAAGGACTTGTGAGTATAGACCTAAAAGCAGGGTCTGGGCGAATGTTAACCTTGCTGTTTCCCTAAGACTGAGGTTCGCCAGCCTGGGACATTGCTTTGGTGCCAAGAGCTGTCCACTTCCCGAGAGCTCTGTCTAAGGGACTTTTCAAGAATTAGTTGCAAAGAGACGGCGTCCCCCTACTTCTGATCAACATTCTGGAATATCCCACAGCTCCCTCTGCCCTAACCAAGTTACACTTCAATAAATTCAGAAAAAGCAATCCCCTAGATTACTTATTGAGCCAGAAGTGTGGATAATCCATGTGCCTGGCTGCACTTACACTGTGGATCTGGGACAAGATAGTGGGACCAGACAGAGTATTTGCACTACAGTTATTACCAGGCTGCAGCTAGGGCGAGCTCTAATGTTTAGAGGGTGACCACTGCAAAGTGAGTCTATTTAGCTCACATTAAACATTTCACTGTTTGCATTTTTTTTGCACACATGTTAATGGATAAGTTCAGATTAAAAAAAAATATATACATCTTTTTGCAGGTAAAAAAATGTGTATTTCATTTTTTTTTTTATTAGGAGCATTGCACCTGCGATCAGTAGATTGTGGGTACAATGCAGGTCTCCTGCAGACTGTTAGTGCAAACTGTCTGCTTGTACCTCACATGGGCAGATATTTACACAATGACAGCAACCATCAATGAACTAGAAAGCTCAATAGCACCTTGGTAGTTCATTGAAAACTACAAGCTGTCAGCCTCAAAGTCCGATGGTACTTGTAGTTTTTCTATTCACGGAACTCTGTAAATGAATGATGTGGGTGGGCAAAAACCCACACACCTGCATTTTTTATTTTATTCATTGTGACAGCGAGTTCAGGAAGAAGATCCCCAGCTCTCTGTCACTAGAGGTGGCAGATCGGGGAGAGGCTGCAGCAGTGGGAACATGTTCTGGGTGTGACATGTTCCCAAAGGTGAACTTACTCTTTAAAATACACATTTTGGACCTGGAGATTAGTTAGAACCCCCAAACATATATTTTCTGAAAGCAGAGGCACTGGAACATAAAATGGTGGTAGTTCCCAATTTTATATGTCACATGATATTAGTTCAATGATTTATCAAGGGTATATTTATGTAAAAAATACACTAAATAACATTCTAGAGCACACAAATGCATTTTTTTTTTGGTAAAATATAAAAGATGAGGTTGTGACAAGTAAATAGATACACGACATGTCCAGCCTTATGCCCCGTACACACGATAGGATTTTCTGACGGAAAATGTTCGATGGGAGCTTGTTGTCAGAGCCTACACACGGTCGGAATTTCCATCGGACATTTTCCATCGGAATTTCTGACACACAAAATTTGAGATCTGGATCTCAAATTTTCCGACAACAAAATCCGTTGTCGGAAATACCGATCGTGTGTACACAATTCCGACGCACAAAGTTCCACGCATGTTCGGAATCAAGCAGAAGAGCCACACTGGCTATTGAACTTCATTTTTCTCGGCTCGTCGTACGTGTTGTACATCACCGCGTTCTTAAAGTTCGGAATTTCCGACAAGATTTGTGTGTCCATGTGTATGTAAGACAAGTTTGAGCCAACATCCGTCAGAAAAAAAACATGGATTGTGTTGTCGGAAATCCTATTGTGTGTACGCAGCATTGTTTCAATCATTTTTATTGCAAATATGCCAGAAAATTTGCAGTAATACAAAACAAGCGCCAAGTCAGCCCACGCAGGGGCTATGACTGGCGACATAAGAAACATAGATTCAATCATTCATATTATTTAATAGTACAAGAGCATAGAATAAAATGTGTGGTTTATACAAGCCCATTCTTGTGTTTCTACCCTCATTCCATACAAAATTGTATCTCTACTACTAATTCATTACTCCATTTTCTTTAGTTTAATCCACCCTTCCTCCCCTCCCCTCCCTGTACCCCCCCCCCTCCATCACAACAAAACTTTCCTATTACCTTTAGTGTTTCATTCACCACATTCACAATTGCCACTAACTTCCCCCCTATCCAATGTTCTTGATTATCTAATTGTATTATCATTGATTTTACAGGCCATCTTTCTGTCTCTCTCTCCCTTCTCCCCTTTCCTGCACACTTCCTTCTCGTCTTCCTTTCCCTCGGCTGTCTCTATCTCCCTCTTCCTCTCTACACTTCCCCCCCCCTGTCTCTACATCTGAAGCCTCTCTACTATCAATTGGTGCGGGGCCAGGTCCACATCCCCCAACCATGACTGCCATATCTTATCAAATTTACCCCTATCACTTCTACGGTTATAAGCCAGTCGTTCTCTGGGGAGAAGCGAATTGACGTAGGCAATCCATTGCTTCACTGTAGGCACCGTTGGGGCCATCCAGTACTTTGCAATAAGTTTTCTGGCAAGGTACATCAGTCTAGTTAACATAAAGTACTTTCTTCCCGGAAACATTTTTGCATTTATGGCTCCAAGCAAGTATACAGTCGGGTTTAGGGGGATGGGAACCCGCGCCAACCTCGAAATGTGCTGGGAGACCTCATCCCAGTATCTATACAGCTTTGGGCACCTCCAAATTAGATGGATGAAATCCCCTCTGTGTACTCTACACTTAGGGCACAGTGGGGAGTCTCCTCGTCCCCATTTATAAAGCTGTACTGATGTCCTATAGGCCCTATGGAGAATAAATAATTGTGACAGTCTTTGGGTTGCGGAAAGCGACACCACCGGAATAGCCTCAAGCGCCATTTCCCATTGTTTTTCTTCTATCTCTCCTATATCCTCTACCCACTTTAACAGAGTATGATCTTGAACTGACCTCAGCAACTCCCTATATATTTTTGATATTAACCCTTTCCTTGTGTCTGCCAAAAAAACCTCACTCAAGAGTGATACTGTTGGTACTGTCTGAGAATGTATTATTTGTTGTGCCTGTAACGCATGGCGAAGTTGGAGATATTGATAAAAACCCCTCGGGTTCAAATGAAATTCCCTGCATAGTTGTTCATATGTCTTCAACACCTCTCCCTCATATAATTGTGGGAAGAACTGAATCCCCTTTTCTTTCCAGTGTGTAAACCCTTGTAGTCCCTGGATCTCGGGGTATCTTCTATTATGCCAAATCGGCGTGAATGGGAGCACGCCTGTTATTTTTAGCGCTTTCCGAACCTCTCCCCATACCTTTTTAAAGAGCGTATTTATAGGTTCTACCCCCTTCATACTTGGCAAGTCCATTTCCAAATGTGAGGCCGCTTCTAGCGTGGGTTCCAATATGGTCACCAGTTTGTATGTAGGGTCCTCATAACCCTTTCGACCCCACCCTGCCATTTGTTGTAGCTGTGATGCCAGGAAATACAGCTTAGAGTTAGGTATTGCCAGCCCTCCTCTATCCTTTTCATATTGCAATGTTTCCAAGCTAATTCTGGGTGCCTTTTTTTTCCATATCAGTTCGCTTGAACCACTTTTTTGGTATCCATATCGGTGAATTATGGAAGACGTATAATTGCTGTGGTGCCCACACCATTTTTATTAGGTTTGCCCGTCCTATAACTGATAGGGGGAGCCTACACCAGCTATTGCTTTTTTCTTTCTGTCTAGAGAGCAATGGCTCCAAGTTCAACCAAAGATACTCGGCCGGATTTGGGGACACCATTACTCCCAGATACTTAAAGCTATTAACTATTGCTATTTGTTCCGCTCCCACTGGTAGTCGGTCCCTCGGCTGGTCTATGGGCATTAAAGTTGATTTTGACCAGTTAATATCAAAGCCTGAGAAACTGCCGTATTCTCCCACTATCTCCATTACTGCCCGCAGAGATGAGGTCACATCGCCCAGATATATAAGTGCATCATCTGCTTACAAAGATATTTTTTCTTCTCTCTGATATCTACGGAACCCCACCACCTCCGTTGAATTCCGGATCATTATGGCTAAAGGCTCTATTGCCAAGGCGAACAGCAATGGAGACAGTGGGCAACCCTGTCTAGTCCCCCTATGCAATTCAAATGGAGGCGAAAGATTATTATTGATGCGTATTCTGGCTCTGGGTTTGAAATAAAGTATCTCTACCCAAGATACAAACTTACTTCCCAAACCAAATCTTTTCAGTGTTTCCATGAGGTAGGGCCACTCCACACTATCAAACGCTTTTGAGGCGTCCAGTGACAGAATGGCCCTACCCCCTGGATTGTCCACTGGCATCTGTAGGTTCATGTAGAGTCTCCTTATGTTATCCGATGTAGAGCGGGTAGGTATAAAACCAGACTGATCACACTGGACCAGCTTGCCAATCACTCGAAATAACATTTTAGCCAAAACACTGGCAAACAATTTGACATCCGCATTTAATAGCGAAATTGGGCGGTATGAATCCAATAGGAGTTTATCTTTCCCAGGCTTTAAAATTACTGTTATTATTGCCTCTTGCATGCTATCTGGTAGGTAACCCACTTCCTCAGCCTCCCTTATGGCCTGCAATAATGATGGTAAGAGGTCCTCCCTATAATGGGAGTATACCTCTGCCGGAATCCCGTCTGGGCCTGGTGATTTATGGTGTTTTGTCCCCTCCAGTGCTTCTCTTAATTCCACTAATGTGATTGGGCAGTTTAACAATTCCCTGTCTGCCTCCGATAACTGCGGGAGCGGACAGGTTTGTAAGAACTGTACCAAATCAGATGGAATATAACTAGTTTTACTGGAGTACAAATCCCTGTAAAACTGCTGAAAGCTGCTCAAAATGTCTGAGCTAAGGGTCTGCCTCTCCCCAGATTTAGCCCTCATGGCCAGGATATTAGTAGAGTCTCGTTGCTCTCTGGCTATAAGGGCTAAAAGACGGCCAGTGTTTTCCCCTTCTTCAAAGTAACTTTGTTGCTGAAAGTATCTTCTCTTCTCTGCTGCTGATAACCAAACCGAGTTATATACCACTTGTGCCTCCTTCCAGGATTCTTGATTAGGTTTTGATGGATCTCTTATTAAGGCCTGTTCCCTTTCTTTCAGTTCTTCCCGTACCCTGTTCTCCCATTCCCTGGAACGTGTTTTAATTCCCGCAATTTCTTTAATGAGACATCCCCTCAAGAATGCCTTGAGTGTATCCCATACTACCACGGCACTAGCAGATCCCCTATTAAATTGCAGGAACTCCCGTAGTGCCTCTCTTGTTCTATCTACCTGCGGAAACAAAGTTAACCAGTAGGGGTTCACCTTCCATAATGGTCGCCCCAGCATTCCAGTGGTGTCTAACCGTACCCAAAATGGGGAGTGGTCGGATAGTAGGCGTGGGTCATACGCTGAGTCCTCTACTAGCTGCAAGAGTGCCTCATTCCCTAAACCCAGGTCAATACGGGAAAAACCATCGTGTGTTGCAGAGTAACATGAGAAGCATCTGTCCTTTTCATGTCTCTCTCTCCATACATCCCGAAGTCCTATTTCCGTAAGCAGGGCAGCAAAAGCCATCCTGCCAACTGTCTGTCTCATAATTCTAGGTGTCAAAGACATTCTATCTTGGGAGTTGTCTAAAATGTTATTATAGTCACCCAGTGCTAACACCGGGACATCCGGGTGTAAGGCTATAAATTGTGATAGACACCCAAGTGGAACTGGTGAGAATGGTGGGGGTATGTATATAGATGCAATTATGCACATTAGTCCGTTAATTTTACATAGCAAAAAAACAAATTTTCCTTCCTTATCCACCCTCTGTTCTATGCATTCAAAGGAGACATCCGAGGAGACCACTATACTAACTCCCCTTGAGTATGAGGTGTGCATGGAATGGAACTGTGTCGGGTATCTCCTTGAACGCAATAGGTGAACAGAGTCTGGACACAAATGTGTTTCTTGTAAACAGATTATCTGAGGTTTCATTTTATCAAAATATCTAAACATTGCACTTCTCTTGTCTCTATCCCTCAACCCTCTCACATTCCATGTCATTAGAAGTAGACCCTTTTTTTTCCCCTTTTCCTTACTCATATAGGGAATCATACCAATTCAAATAATTATAAGGCCAAAGACAACAACATAAGCAAAAAGTGAAAATACAATTATCCTTCTGAGTTTGGATCCCCTCAGTGTGTAATACGTATCTATCAGCCTTCCTCCTAATCCCCCCACCATCAGTTGTGAAACGTAAGAGGTATTTGTGAATAAACTTATGTTTGTGGTGTTTTTCACTATTTGTTTGAGTTGTACCTTTCCCACCCGCCCCTCCCCTACCTCCCTTACCGCCCTCCCCTCTCCTCCCCCTTTCCCACCCCTTACCCTCCTGCCTCCCCCACCCTCTCTCCCACCCACCCCCTACCTTCCCTCCCTGCCCAACTGGGCCTACCCTAGGGGCTATGTTCCTGACCTCCCACTTACTCTCATTCCCCAAACTGCACTGGCATACCTTACCCGTGCCATACATTTCAATACCCCCTTGCCCCAGGGGTCCCTATCTCGTCCCCTCCCCCCCTCTCTGACCTTGTTAGTGCTATTCATGTGTTCTAATTTTTTGTACTTATAAACAAAACAATTTATCGTGTCAGCTCAATGTGTGCTAAAGAGTGTATATCAAACCTTTGCTAATTTATAATCCTATTCCTTCGACCTTGTTAGTGCTATTCATGTGTTTTAATTTTTTATGTTCATAAGCAAAATAATTTATCGTGTCGACTCAATGTGTTTTAATAAGTGTATTCTAACCTTTGCTATTTTATAATCTGTCCCTGCATCACTCCCTGATTCTTATTTTTACTTGTGGTTTGTTATTTACTTATTTCTTTAATGTGTTACTTATTGTCTCTGTTTCCCCTTTCCCTTCCCTCCTCCCTAATGCCAAAAAAACAAAAAAAAAACAAGATCTAATTAGTCTCTAGTCTCTCTTCTCCTACATTCCGTATTGTTCTCTCTGTATTCTCCAGCCATTCTTCCACATTTCGGGGGGAATAAAAAAAAAGTGTCCCATTCCTTGTAGTTATTCTCATGCGGGCGGGGTACAGTAATGCATAGTCCATCTTTTTTTGCTGTAGCACACGTTTAATCGGCATGTATGCCGCCCTGAGTTTTTGCAGGTCCCGAGAAAAGTCCTGATATAATGAAATTCTTACCCCCCTATATAGGATCTCTCTCATTTCTCTCGCCTTACGAAGCAAAGATACTTTATCTCTGAAATTGAACATTTTCATGATTATAGGTCTCGGGTACTCCTTGCCCTGTCGGGGTTTAAAGGGGATTCGATGGGCACCTTCAATGCCGAAGAAAAGAGAAAAAGATGTCTCCTTGATCCATCCCTCCAGAAATTCTATAGGGTCAGATCCCTCGCTCTGTTCAGGCATGCCTATTACTCTTATGTTGTTTCTCCGGTTTCTATTTTCTAGTTCATCTATTTTAGCTGATTGATTTTTTATGTATTTCTTCATATCAGTTATATCTTGTCTAAGCGGGGATAGCACGTCTTCCACAGAACTTAATCTCTCCTCTAGGGCTGTTGTTCTTCCCTCCGTTTCTTTCAGTCTGCTGCCCATCACTACCAGTTCCTCCCTTATGCTTTTTAACTGAGTAGCCAAACCAGAAATTGATTCCTTACATGCAGTTATCGCATACAGGAGGTCCCTCATTGTTGGCTCTTCCACTCCTCCACTTTGGCCTCCCTCCATATCTGCCTCGGTTATATTAGGTAGCCTTTTGAATTCTGTGTCACCACTTGTAGTATCAAGTTTTCCCGCCCCGTGGCCTTTTGTGGGCGGCACTGCGATTGGACTTGTTACGGCCGATATTAGCCCGCTACTTTGGCTTTTCCTACCCGCAAAGGTACCTGTTTGAATTAATTGTTGGGATTTTACTGGTGATAGGGAGGTCCTAGTAAAACGCTCTAACTTTGTTGCTGCCGCGACTTTCACTTGGTTTGTCTGATTTTTTGCAGAGCGTGTAACCTGACCTCCTACTTGCTGTGACTGATTTTGTAACTGGTGCTGGTTTAATTTTTCCTCTGCTGCCCGCTTCCCAGCCATGCTATTATATCATGGGGAAGAAAAAAGTAGGAGGAGGGAAAGAAAAAAAAAAAAAAAACACCTTTCCTTTTAGTAATTTGAGATATAATGTATAATTATTGCAATCCCGGTCTGTTGGTTTTATTTAAAAATGGTATCACAAAGGTAGCACTCCGTTTATCTCTGTCACCACAACATCAGCCCAATAGCTCATGGGGCAGTGGACAGACACATGGACAACACAGTTTCACTTACAGCTGATGTTATAATAAGCAGCTTGCATCCACCGTTCCACTGGTTCTATTTATATTGTAAGAAAAAGGCGCCTCATACACCAGCTCCCCGTCCGTCTCCCACTTCGGACTGGGGCTGCTATTTTCCTCTATTTCGGGTGCTGCCTCTTTAAGATCAATAAGTAATGAGGCAACAAGATTCTATTTAACCAGGGTTTCACATTGCAAACTCAGTTAAGTTTCTTCAAGAACCAATCAAGAACCAACTCTTCAACCAAGAACCAGGAATGAAAGTCATCCACAGCAAACATGGTATATGAGGAAAAAAAAGAGGAAAGCTTTCACCTATATCTGGCGTCTTCTTGGTCACTCTCCAGTTTCACAGCGTTACGTTGTTAGTTTTATTGGCTTACTTCGTTCGCTGCTTCTGCTGTTACTGTGTTCGGCCTGCTCAATTGCTACTGACAGCCAGGGGGAGGCCTCTCACGCCACCCCTATGGCTCCGTCTTCCTGGCTCTCTCACCGCCACACTCACTGACACCACCGCTGCTGGAGCCGCTACCGAAGCGTCTCCTCATTTGGCCGCTGGCCCGCTGGTAGGGTCTCTCACACCCCACCTCAGCTCCATCCACAGAGTCTGTGCCGGGATCAGGTGTGCTCAGTAGCTCAGTAGCGCTGTAGTTTAGCCGGGTTCCGCTGCTTACGCTGCCGCCGACATACCGGTAGTCTCCTCAGCCTGTAGCTTAGCTGGTCAGAGCGGAGGGAGAGGAGACCTCGCACACCCTCTCACTCCCACATCCGGTCACGCCCCCCGTGATCAAGCGTACGCAGCATTGTAAATGTGTGTGCTGATGAAATGATGACAAACTTCGGTCCTCAATAGTGGCCCATAGGTGACGCTTTAAAAGCCTTTCCAGGTCCTCTGTGTAGAGGTAACCCAGAATAATGGAGAATGTTTGCTCTCACTCTAGCATGCATGGCGTTATGTAATATGTGTAGTGTAATCAATATTTTTCTATGTAGGTGCCCGGGAAATGTCATTCATATTTGTATGTACGTGGGGAGATTTTAGGGGCAGGGTTTTCAGTGTTTAAGCATAACTTACATTTTTCCCTTTTATTGCTATCATAGGGGCAGATAGCCCCCCCATGTGATAGAATTTTATTGTGACAGGTTCTCGTTAATGAGACATCAGGAGTCTATCAGACCCCTCATGTGTCTCTTGTCCTCCACTGAAGATAATGGAGAGCAGATCATGCTCCATTTACAGCTTCTCCAGTCACAGCGGTCAGGAATGATAGCACTGAACCCAGAAGTCACCTAATACTCATCACTTCCGGGGTCATTCTAGCTACGGGGATCAGTGAGAGGATGTTCCCTGGTGTCTCTTCCCTCTACCCAGTGGCACCCACCATGATAATGCCAGGCCTGTAGGTGGGATAGTAGGGCCCAACATACATATCAGGGTGTCCGTTGAAGCCATCCAGAATCGGTTTGGAAAGCTCCCCCTATGACAATGTCTGAGAGTGCACTTATTCTTCACCGGAATGTTCCCGAAGGGTACTGCTGGTCTCTGTGACAAATGATTCCACCATTGTAGGTAGGTTAGGAAAGGTTTCCCTGAACATCATAATTTGGTGTTTGGCAATTTCCACCATTATCCAGTAATATTGAGTCCTCGTGTTTGCCGATACTCTGATACTGGACTGGTAATATCATAGATTTCCATAACCAGGAATGGGATGAGGAAGGAATAATATCGTGTCCAATCATGAAGCAGATTTCTGGCCTCACTCACAGCTTTACTGTCAGATGTAGGAGATCCACCAATGTGCTCCAGGCAGTACAGTACAGGGCAAAGTTATTTTTTTCCTGGTGGTTCAACCTTGGGTACCTGGAGGAGAATAAATAGGTGGTGCTCTGTGCTGAATTGTGGGAAGGGCCTAAAACTTAGGCCTACTCACTATGTACATGGTAACATATTCCACAGCCCTTATATCCACAAAATATAATTCAATGACTGTGCCACAAGGGGAAGTCTAATGCCGCGTACACACAAGCGGACTTTACGGCGGACTTTGCCCCGCGGATTTTTCGACGTACTTTACGACGGACTTTCTGAATGAATGGACTTGCCTACACACAATCCACCAAAGTCCGTCGAATTCGTACGTGATGACGTACGACCGGACTAAAACAAGGAAGTTCATAGCCAGTAGCCAATAGCTGCCCTAGCGTGGCTTTTTGTCCGTCGAACTAGCATACAGACGGCGGACTTTTCGACCGGACTCGATTTCAACGGATAAATTTTAAACAAGTTTCAAATCTAAGTCCGTCCAACTTTTGAGCAAACAAAGTCCGCTGGAGCCCACACACGATCGAATTGTCCGACGAAATCCAGTCCGCCGGGCAAAGTCCGCCGTAAAGTCCGCTCGTGTGTACGCGGCATAACAGACACACACAAACCTCAGCACAATCATTGGTAAGAATGGAACTCTCCCATAACATTTGCTTTTCTACACTCAGCCAACCTTCAGGAAGATCTTCAATAACATACTGACTACTGAGCAACCAGAAACTGAAGTGAAAAAAAAAATCATAAAAAGTCAGGAGTATGTCATGTCCAGCCCGAGACACAGAGTGCAGTGATCAGGAATTTATCGTATACAGCCCTGTGTACAGAGTGCAGTGGTAAGGAGTATGTCCTATACAGCCCAGTGTACAGAGTGCAATGGTAAGGAGTATGTCCTATACAGCCCAGTGTACAGAGTGCAGTGGTAAGGAGTGTTGTGGAAATTTTATGAAGATGTATTTTAATATGTATTGTCATAGTCTCCCAGTGTTAGCACTCCCGCAGGCCGCTCTAAAGAGCTGACTGGGGCAGACTGACCCTGGTTGAGATCCGTTTGGCAGTGAAAAGCTCTTTGGGGATGTAGAGAAGTGTTTGTGGAGTGGGGACATGTCCGCCAGCTAAGGGCCCCTGTGCGATGCACAGAGCGATCGTCTGGTGGGGGTGTGTTTGCTCTGCAAAGACATCATCGGTTTAACGAGTGTGCGCTCGTGTTGCCCTTGTGTGCCTGATCAACATATGTGTGGCCCCATGAGTGTACGCCTGCCGATAATCTCTCGTCCACAAAGACAGTAGAATAATCCAGGTATGTATTGTTCTCTGGAACAATGTATAATAGGGATTTCTATCAGCTGAATTTTAGTCATCGTTCATCAGTTATTGTATGTATTCATTTATCCTGTGTTACATCTTTATTTGGTCATTCACATCCTGTGTTGTTCATTTCCTGTGAGGTCACAAACTTTGTAGAAGGCGTTTGGCTGTTGGAGGCACACCCTCAAGTTTGGGACTTCCTGTTGATATGTAAATAAAAGCAGATGGATGGCTCAGGGTGAGGGAGTCATGCTGAGATGAGGACGTAAGATTGTGGTAATGTCTGTTTACTGGGAAATGGGGAACCAGAGGGGAGACATACGATCAGAAGGTACGTTATATCATTAGATGGACAGGAGATCAGGTGTTATGGCTGTGTGCATAGCGTACAGCCAAATTTCCCCGACAGGAGTATGTCCTATACAGCCCAGTGTACAGAGTGCAGTGGTAAGGAGTATGTCCTATACAGCTCAGTACACAGAGTGCAGTGGTAAGGACTCGGAGTATGTCCTAAACAGCCCAGTGTACAGAGTGCACTGGTAAGGAGTATGTCACATACAGCCCAGTGTACAGAGTGCAGTAGTAAGGAGTATGTCACATACAGCCCAGTGTACAGAGTGCAGTGATAAGGAGTATGTCCTATACAGCCCAGTACACAGAGTGCAGTGGTCAGTAATATACATCATATTAAGCCCAGACTAAAGAGATTAGCAAAAAAAGAGGGTTTCACTAAGTCAGACCAGTGTGTTGTTGCCACATCCCTAGTTGTGTATCAAGAAAAAAGAATCCCCCTTTGTTGGGACTTTGTAGACAGCAACCACACATATGAATTTAGAAAATATATTTTATTAGGGATACATAAAATCACTCGATCATATAATGACCGATGGTTAAAAAGAACATAAAAAAATACTACACAAGTATACAAAACAGCGTAGACAAGACAAAAAACACGTCAGGTTACATGGTATGCATGACAAAAAGATAGTGTTACTCTCCGGTATATAGTGATCTCCAGTAGCCAACGCATTTCTGGTTCAAGTACCTTCGTCAGGGATATTCAATAAGAGTATATGCAGTCATAATTTTGCCTTACATAGGAAATGTTCCACCATATAAATGGATGAAGCACTGCCTGCGGGGGTGTCAATAGATGCCCACCAAAAGCATCAATAATGCACGATAATATCAGAAATAAGGGAATTTGCCTATTCGATTTGCCTGGTGATCACAAGGAGTCAAATATGTCGAATTGCCAAACAAGGTCTGTGAATTTTTAAGTTAAAGCGCTATCCGAAGCCTTAAATATGGCTCCTGATCCGTATATAGCAGCAACACATTCCGAATCCTTAAGTATCAGACCTTCATCTGGACAAAGAGGCCCTCTGTCTTTGCATCACCCTGCTCTGCAGTGCTCAAGAGATGTATAAGACCAAGATGTGCTAAGGACACTGGTACTCACCAGTTAACCAAAAGGTAGAGAAGCACAAGTACTGGCACTCTGCTGCATACAATCATCGTGTGATTGTACCATCAGCAGCCTGGGCATGGAGTTCGGTATGTCTGACCTTAGCAGGGACCACTACGCCATCGTCTGAGCTATCTGTCAGGATGCCGCTGCTCTCTACAGGTTCATATACAGAGCCTGATTCTGTCAGCGAGGACTCCCCATTACTCTCATCTCTCATGCTCAGAAATCCTCTTCACTAGTGTACCATTCGTTTAAAATTTTGGCAACTAAATTTACAGGTATCTAGTGTGACTCACAGGAAAAAGAGCTCCTGGCTGTCAGGGATTGTTTGAACTGCTACAATAAAATGCACCTGCCAACACTGTTTTTTTTGTTTCAAAAGTGACAGTGATCTACTGACACTGCACTTAATGGGGGGGGGGGGGGATGGGGCTAAACGCAAGTGCTGGCAGGTGTCGGAGCTGGTCCTGCTAATGCTGCATTTTTGAGAACATTATATTATTGGTGAGGCTAGTATAGATCTGATCAAAGATATTGATCCGTTCAAACACCATACTAGTAATGGAGGTTTATAGTATGTGTGAATGATAGTGTTACTGGCAATCAAAGGGTTAAATATTGGGAGGACTTTGATGTTTTTTTGAACTGAATTATATGAACTAATATTTTTTTTTTTGTTATGATTTATGGTATATGTATGAATTGTGAAATTTAAGGAGACAGCACTAGGGAGAGATATATATATCACAGTATCTCACAAAAGTGAGTACGCCCCTCACATTTTTGTAAATATTTTATTATATCTTTTCATGTGACAACACTGAAGAAATGACACTTTGCTACAATGTAAAGTAGTGAGTGTACAGCTTGTATAATGCCCCGTACACACGGTCGGACATTGATCGGACATTCCGACAACAAAATCTTAGGATTTTTTCCGACAGATGTTGGCTCAAACTTGTTTTGCGTACACACGGTCGCACAAAGTTGTCGGAATTTGCGATCGCCAAGAACGCGGTGACATCAACCACGTACGACGAGACTAGAAAAGGCCAGTTCAGAACCAAGCGCGGCACCCTTTGGGCTCCTTTTGCTAATCTCGTGTTAGTAAAAGTTTGGTGAGAAATGATTCGCGCTTTTTCAGACTCGTGGCTTTCAGATCGTTTTCTGCGGTTCAGTTTGTGCTTGTGGGTTTGTATCTGCTCTTCAGTGCATGCAGTCAGTTCGTATTGGAGTTTTCTGTGCGATCTTGTCCGCTCGTTGCTGTTTTTCAGGTCGCTCTTCACAGGCCTTGCTGTTCTTCAGTGCGTTCTGTTACTTCGTTATGAGCAGCCGACCGTTTTCTAGCCATGTTGCGTATACGTACTCCTCGTAGAGTTCGTGCTGTGCGGGGGCTTGGTGTTGGGGTCCTGACCTTGACACAAGTCCAGTCCATGAACAGGGTGGGGAGGAATTCATGGACCAAGAATTGGTTGCTTCAGCGTGACCAGTTCTCTCATATGCCTTTGCTCCGTGAGAATAATCCTGATGATTTCAGGAACTTTCTCAGGATGACGGACCCCGTTTTTTACCGTCTGCTGGCTTTGCTGACCCCCTATATCAGCAGGCAGGATACCTGCATGAGGCAAGCCATCACTGCGGAGCAGAGGCTAGTCGCTACCCTGCGGTACTTGGTGAAAGGGAGAAGCCTGCAGGACTTGAAGTTCTCGACAGGCATCTCCCCCCAGGCTCTGGGTATCATTATTCCAGAAACCTGTTCTGCCATAATCCAGGTCCTGCAGAAGGAGTATATGAAGGTAAGATTTTTATCCTTTAATATCACATTTTATTGTATATAATGTTTGCTAATATATTGTATTTCTCTCCTCATTCCCTAATTACCATGATTGTAATATGCTGTGAATGTCCCCTTTGTCCTCATGCATGCTGGATTTTTATGTCATTTTTTTAGTCCTTCATACATATTTACCTTCACTTACCTCCCCAGCATGCTCTCCTGCCCTATATTTACCTCATGTAGTCACTTAACAATGTATTTTATCAGCTCCATAGTAGTGCTTTACCCCAAACACCCCCTAAAATGTTTTGAAATGTGATTTGTGCTTTAAATTCAGGCAGAGTGCCATAGACTTTTTTTGTGGTGTCCCCAAATCATTTTTATTAACCCTCCCTCCCCCAACTGCTAAGTCAGCTGATCCAAATTCTCTATCTATACTCAATCATCTATCTGCTGACTTTTCCAAACCCATACACACTATACCCACCTCTTTTGTGGTGAGATGTATGGATGAATTCCCCAAAGCATATAGTGCAAGGGCCTGCCTGTATACTTTCAAATGGTAATGTTTAAAGTTTTTGTATACTATTATTATCTTGATAGGTAATAGCAGAATGTCCAAATGTGCTCAAATGTGTACAGTGTGTATTTATATCTTTGTATTATGACACTTCTTACCTGTCCAGTGGGCTGCCAATAGTGTAACTAAGGAGGGGCTGTTCCAAGTAATACCCATTATTTAGGCATTCATCTCTCAATAAAGTGGAGAGGGTTACCTGTCCAAGATTCCCCCCCCTATAATGTTGGAAATGGCCCATGAGAGGGGGGGGGGAATATGATAGGTGTACCTTATACTTTGGTGTTGTAAAATTCCCCTTAATAAATGTTATCTGGATGTTGGCCAAGAATGTTTGTGTCTAATCTGCTTTCCATGTTTATGTGCAAAAATACTAATTTTTTTTGGATTTCCTCAACAGTTTCCTTCCACGCCACAGGAATGGCAGACTGTGGCCTCCCACTTTGCCCAGCGGTGGGACTTTCCTAACTGCGGAGGGGCAATTGATGGGAAACACGTCCACATCATTCCACCACCCAACTCGGGGTCGTACTATTATAATTACAAAGGGTTCAATAGTATTGTGATGTTGGCGGTGGTGTCAGCTAATTACGACTTCCTGTATGTGGACGTGGGGAAGAATGTCCGGATGTCCGATGGTGGAGTCATCGCCCAGACTGAGTTTTACAGGCGTCTCCAGAATGGCAGCTTGGACTTTCCACCTCCAGAAGACAATGTGGAAGGACTCCCATTCGTCTTCGTTGCGGATTAAGCATTTGCGCTGGGGGACCATCTTATGCGGCCATTCCCGATGAGGACCCTCACCCCGGAACCGAGGGTTTTTAATTACCGGCTGGCCAGAGCCAGAAGAGTGGTGGAGAACACATTTGGAATCATGGCCAGCCGGTTCCGCCTATTTCTGACACCCATCCATATGGCAGAGTATAAACTTAATCATATAATCCTGGTGTGCTGTGTTCTACATAAATTTTTATGCCAACATTCTGCCAACTATGCTGGCTCAGTTGGGCCTGAGGCCAGAATTCTACATGAAACAACCCTGACGGCGCTTAAAAGTGGCCGTCCTGGCTTGCCCTCCCTGAGTGCCCGTGATGTCCGGTTAAGATACCCCGAGTTCTTTGCGCGTAGGAGGGCCATTATTATGCCAGACAATTTGTGAAGCCTTTATCAAATAAAAAAAAAAAAGCTAATCTTTGGTGACATTTACTGCTTCTGTTTGTTTTAGCTGACCCTGACAGCAATGGGTGGAGTCCTGAAAATGGCGCGATTGTGTAACCTTATACAAAGCACTGTTGGGTGTTATTTACTAAAGGCGTAGACACTTTGCACTACAAGTGCACTTGAAACTGCACTGAAACTGCACTTGTAGTGCAAAGAGGATTTGCCCTTAGGAAATAACGCCCATTTTCACAGAAAGCAGCAATTACATCACCACAAAAGTGTTGTAGCGTTGAGACAATAATCCACACATTCTTGATAACAATCTTTTTAATACCTGCACAATCACATGCGCATTTAGAAAAGGTTTTTAAAACAAACCAACATGTTTGTTGTATAACAATTTTTGGGGGGGCATTATAAAAAATATAAATGTCCATTTAAGATAAAACAGGCATGTGTAAAACCAACAAGAAAGACACAAATCTTGAACTTACAAAGTTCACATTTGGTAGAACTTGAAGGCAATATCAGACATGAGTATTTAGGAACTGTGTTTGATATTGCGTTCAGATGGGGTGAAGTCACCCCAGGAAAAGCCAAATTTGGAAGATGCACACAAATTTCCCAATGTCAACATGTGCTAGCTGCCATCACGGGGGATCAAGGGACGTGTTTTGCGGGAGAAACCCCTTCCTCTCTGCTACTTTATTATTGAGGAAGGGGTTGCACCCCCCAAAACACGTCCATTGATCTCCCGTGATGGCAGATAGCACATGTTGCCACACTGTGTGCATCCTCCAAATTTGACTTTTCTAAAAATCGCTAAAACATTTTTAACATTGTAGCACACAAAAAAAAGTGTTTTGGAGGGGTTTTAAACTCACCCCAAAACATCAATGATGTTTTTATTTCTTTGAATAACATCATTGATGTTTTTCGCCAAGAGTGGCAAAATCACACCCAAGACCGACGTGATTGAGTTGGAACATCCTCCTCCTCCTGCTGCCACAAATCCACCACCACAGCCACAGCGTGGAAGGAAGCATGGAAAGAAGACCAGATAGTGATGGCCCTGGGTTCAGTCTGGTCTGACAAAAGCTGCAGTCTCTTGTATGACCACAGCCAGGGGACACAGATGTCATCTGCTGCTTTCCAGATCTCTGGGACTTCTGGACCAGACTGCACTCCCTTAGATAAGGACTCCTCAGGCCACCAATTTTGCTTGAAAATAGTTGATGTGTGCCCTGGGGGTCCAAGGCTTCACCCATTTCTGCTGTTTCTCCAGCGTTGCCTCCCTCTTTGTTTAGCTGTGAGCCCTTAATAAATGATTTTTTTGGGAAAATTATACTCTCCTATGTGTGTTTTCATCCAAAAAGGACAGTTTGTTGGTGAGGATTCAGGTACATTTCTAAAGTACAATGTGAAATTAACAAGAGACAACAACACCAAACAATCTCCTACAGATTAAATAGAACAACATATCAATGGTGTTGTGGTAGCTTGACACACAAAACACACACAAAAATAATCTGAAGTAAAAAAAAAAATACAATAAAACAAAGATCAGCCTTGAAAAAAAGACAAACCAAAAAAAAAAAAAATCTGTCTTAAAACCTAAAAAAAAAAATTCCAACACAAAAAAAATGCTGTCAGATGTGACAAATCTAAATATATTAAGGTAATCCCGCTAAATAATAAAGAAATAAGTTTGTGAGAAGTCTGTGTGAATATGAGCAGCAAAACTACTTCATTCTTCTCACATTAAAAAGAAGAAGAGAGTGCGCTGTATTAAACCATTTTTAACATTGCACCGTGATGAAAGTGTTGTATCCATTGCGAACGCTACGTTTATCAGACCGAGCTGTTCCGTCTCGGAATTTCTTCTGAGCATGCGTGGCACTTTGTGCGTCGGAACAGGCCACACACGGTCGGAATTGACACAATCGGATTTTGTTGTCGGAAAATTTTATAGCCTGCTCTCAAACTTTGTGTGTCGGAAAATCCGATGGAAAATGTCCGATGGAGCCCACACACAGTCGGAATGTCCGACAACACGCTCCGATCGGACATTTTCCATCGGAAAATCCGACCGTGTGTATGGGGCATAACAGTGTAAATTTGCTCTCCCCTCAAAATAACTCAACACAGCCATTAATGTATAAACTGCTGGCAAAAGTGAGTACACCCCCAAGTGAAAATGTCCAAATTGGGCCCAATTAGCCACCCCCCCGTGTCATGTGACTCGTTAGTGTTACAAGGTCTCAGGTGTGAATGGGGAGCAGGTGTGTTAAATTTGGTGTTATCGCTCTCACTCTCACATACTGGTTACTGGAAGTTCAACATGGCACCTCATGGCAAAGAACTCTCTGAGGATCTGGAAAAAGAGAATTGTTGCTCTACATAAAGATGGCCTAGGCTATAAGAAGATTGCCAAGACCCTGAAACTGAGCTGCAGAATGGTGGCCAAGACCATACAGCGGTTTAACAGGACAGGTTCCACTCAGAACAGGCCTCTGTTGTGAATTCATGAAGAAATATATTTTATATTTACTGGCAAAAATATGAAAGTTTCTTAGGCCTCAAAAAGTAGATGAACCATGGTTATTGCAGTTATTGAAATGTTGCCCTTTTGGAGACCTTTAGGACAAAATAGACGTTCTCATGTTTTTCCAAGTTTTTCTACTACTTCAAATATTGAAGACTTTTACAAGCATGTATTGTGAGGAAAACTCGATGGAACAATGGCTGCTCTCGTCACAAAACAAGGAGATATTTACATGGTATTAGTGAATAAACGAGAACTACCTTTACAGCCATAAGGAAACAAGGTTATACAGACTATTCTCACATAAAAATAACCTCAACTGGCCTAAACCTATTGTGTTCAAGTGAGGGACTGTTCAAATAGCTAACGCCTTGGCTAACAAAACCCATTGTGTGAATTTTTGGGAACTGTTTAGACAAACAAGTCATCTCTAACATCCAGTGGGAAAGATTTGAAGTTGGTGCAAGTCAAAAATATTTTTAAAGTATCTATAAGGTTATTATAAGTCATTTCAAACTATATATGACATTGTAGGTCACAGAGACATATTATAATTTTGGCATCTGCGGACCCAACAACTTTGGTATGAAGAAAATATATATGAAAGTGCGATTTTATAAGTAGAAGTGTTTTAAGAAACGAATTAGTATTAGGAAAAACGACTGTAGCCTATGCTTAGATAAACGAATATTCATTGGAGATACCAGAAGTTATACAGGTATCCATATAGATAATCATTTTTATGTAGTATTGATTAATATATATAACAACGTGTGTATTTCATAGATAGACCAGTTTTTATAGACATACATTTATAGAGATACATACCAAGTTATGAAATGGTGACTAATCAAACTTATACTGAGTGTATTTTATATTAGACCGATTACCAGAATATTTAAAGGTATATACTATCCTTACCATTATGCACATTATGAAAATAGAATGTATTAACTTAAAAGGATAGACTCAAAACACATGCGAGACACCTGGTGGTTGAAGGTGGTATTATTTGAACTCACTAAATTTACGAGAAAGGTAAATGATTAAGTTTATAACCAATAGAAAGAAGCCACGTCCTTTTGGGCAGAGCCATTATAATTTTTATGGTCTTATTATCTGAAATGGTATTTAGAGGCAAGTAAGATGCCAAGATGAAAAGAAGAAAAGGAAGGAGGAGAAAGAGAGAAAAAAAAGATGGAGAGGAAGTGAGCTCAGGGGGAGAGCTCAAAAGGAAGCTCAGGGATCCACCCTGAGGGGGGACACTAGGAGACACACACACTCCCAGACTGACACTCATGCACCATGCATGAATACATATCTTTACATTCATGAAGATTCCTCAACACCTAATACTTAGAACTCGGAGGTCACAAGAAGTAAATCCTCTTTAAGAGTATCCATTTTGAAACTACAGCAGCCATCTTAACTCTGGTAACCAGCCAATAGGAACAGTAGCCATCCTGGAATGGGTAATTATGTCATGTTGATTTTATCTTGTATGTTCTCTCAAATATTGATGTATTGAATATTATACAATTGATAATCATTCTCCCGAATCAATAACCGCCTGGTAGATTTTTCTCTAAAGATTCAGATTTTTCATTATATTTTTCTTTTTGCATAGTTGCCCATTTATTGGCAAAACAAACATCTAATTTATTTCACATTGTTAACCACTTACTTACCTGCAGTATAGTAACGGTTGTACGTGTGAAATACAGACGTTCTGTTTAATTGTAAAGTTCACAAGGTTATTGATTCTACCGAGAAGTTATCATGGTGGTATTATGTCAAAGGGACGGTACGCCCATTTTTGCAAGTGTTTTTATTGATTTTCAAGATGTTCATGTAATGCAATCGGTATTGTAATTTCATGTGATTATTTGTTTTTGTCAACCAATAAATGACTGTTTCGTATGCTCACACGTCTCCGTGAATAAGTTTCACATGCATAGACTGTGTCATATAGATTGATTTTGTATCTTAAAAATATCTTCGTTAAAAATTACTCAATAATAATTATTGTGTGGGAAACCTGTCCTTAAAAAGGCACAACTTATTACTACTTATTATTCACGACACCTCGTCAGGGTCGACCAAAGAAGCTGAGTGCACGTGCTCAGCGTCATATCCAGAGGTTGTCTTTGGGAAATAAATGTATGAGTGCTGCCAGCATTGCTGCAGAGGTTGAAGGGGTGGGGAGTCAGCCTGTCAGCGCTCAGACCATACGCCGCACACTGCATCAAATTGGTCTGCATGGCTGTCATCCCAGAAGGAAGCCTCTTCTCAAGATGATGCACAAGAAAGCCCGCAGTTTGCTGAAGACAAGCAGACTAAGGACATGGATTACTGGAACCATGTCCTGTGGTCTGATGAGACCAAGATAAACTTATTTGGTTCAGATGGTGTCAAGCGTGTGTGGCGGCAACCAGGTGAGGAGTACAAAGACAAGTGTGTCTTGCCTACAGTCAAGCATGGTGGTGGGAGTGTCATGGTCTGGGGCTGCATGAGTGCTGCCGGCACTGGGGAGCTACATTTCGTTGAGGGAACCATGAATGCCAACATGTACTGTGACATACTGAAGCAGAGCATGATCCCCTCCCTTCAGAGACTGGGCCGCAGGGCAGTATTCCAACATGATAACTACCCCAAACACACCTCGAAGATGACCACTGCCTTGCTAAAGAAGCTGAGGGTGAAGTTGATGGACTGGCCAAGCATGTCTACAGACCTAAACCCTATTGAGCATCTGTGGGGCATCCTCAAATGGAAGGTGAAGGAGCGCAAGGTCTCCAACATCCACCAGCTTCATGATGTCATCATAGAGGAGTGGAAGAGAAGTCCAGTGGCAACCTGTGAAGCTCTGGTGAACTTCATGCCCAAGTGGGCTAAGGCAGTGCTGGAAAATAATGGTGGACACACAAAATATTGACACTTTAGGCCCAATTTGGACATTTTTACTTAGGTGTGTACTCACTTTTGTTGCCAGAGGTTTAGAAATTAAATGATTGTGTGTTGAGATATATATATATTTATATATATATATATCTATATATTTATTTATTTTTTAAATAGACCTCTAAATGTTTATGGAAGCCTACACCACAAAATGTACTCAGCCAATGACAAGTAATGACTTCATTTTTATTTTTCTCCTGCTATCAATGGCCAACACGGTACAACACTTCATCCATGTCTTTGGTGATCTCTGATCTCCTTATGAACTGTTTCTTACATGATGAAGATCAGCCATGGAGTATATCTGAGGTGTATATCAGGGTGTGCTTCTTCCCCACATGAGAGCTGTGATGTCCAGCAACATTCATATAGAAGACATTTCCCGCTCTCAAGGCACTAACAGACCTTGAGGGTTGTGTGGGATTATTACATTTATTATTATACAGGTTTTATATAGCGCAGACAGTTTGCACAGCGCTTTACAACTTGAGGGTAGACAGTGCAACTAAAATACAATTTAATACAGTTGGAATCAGAGGGCCCTGCTCATCAGAACTTACAATCTAAGAGGGAGGGTCTAGAAATACAAGAGGTAATGACTGTGGGGGATGGGCTGATGGAGACAATAAATGTACAGTTGTTAGGTGAAGGCAGGATAGGCTTCTCAGAAGAGCTGAGTTTTCAGAGATAGTCTGAAAGTGGGCAAAGTAGGAGATAGTTGGAACAGATTGGGGTAAAGCATTCCAGAGGATGGGAGAGGCTCAGGAGAAGTCCTGGATTCAATCATGGGAGGAGGTGAGAGTAGGAGGTCTTGGGAGGAAAGAAGAGAACGATTAGGTTGGTATTTTGAGACCAGGTTAGTGATGTAGCTGGGGGCCGAGTTGTGGATGGTTAAGTTTTTGTTAGTATCTTGAATTTAATTTGTTGGTTGAGTGACAGCCAGTAAAGACATTGGTAGATAGGGGTAGCAGACGCTGAGCGGTTTGTAAGGTAGATGAGCCTGGTAGCAGTGTTCATGATGGACTGAGGCTGGGATAGCTTATTTAATGTTAAGTCAATGAGAAGGGAGTTGCAGTAGTCGAGGCGAGAGATGACCAGGGAGTGAATTAGAAACCTTGTGGTGTCATTAGTTTGGAAGGCGCATATCTTGGGGATGTTTCAGAGGTTCAGGTGGCAAGTGAATGGATGAGGGGCTAAAAAGGAGAGTTTAGAGTCCAGGATTACACCTAGCACCCTTGACATGGGGGGGATGGGTTGATAGTTGAGCCATTGATTTTGACAAAGAAAACAGGGGAAGAGGCATGTGGGAGAGGAAATATTATGAGCTTGGTTTTGGCTAGGTTGAGTTTGAGGAAGTGATGTGACATCTAGGTGGATATTCCTGTTAGTAAGTTGGTGATGCTTGAGAAGACTGATGGAGTGAGCTGGGGAATAGAGAGCTAGATTTGGATGACCTCTATAGGGATGAGCCGAACAAACCCCGGTTCAGTTCACACCAGAACCTACCGAACAGGCAAAAAATTCGGAAGAACACGCGAACACTGTTAAAGTCTATGGGACACGAACATGAAAAATCAAAAGTGCTAATTTTAAAGGCTTATATGCAAGTTATTGTCATAAAAAGTTTTTGGGGACCCGGGTCCTGCCCCAGGGGACATGTATCAATGCAAAAAAAAGTTTCAAAAACGGACGTTTTTTCGGGAGCAGTGATTTTTTTAATGCTTAAAGTGAAACAATAAAAATGAAATATTCCTTTAAATATCGTACCTGGGGGGAGTCTATAGTATGCCTGTAAAGTGGCGCATTTTTCCCGTGTTTAGAACAGTACCACAGCAAAATGACATTTCTAAAGGAAAAAAAAAAGTCGCGGCTGTAGATAAAACTCATTGCAAACGGGGTACATTGTACCCCTGCCATTTCACAAAAAAAGTGTCAAAATAGACAAGAGAGCTTGGGACAAGTCTTTTTTTAAAAAAAATAAAAATGTCCAACGATATAAATTCACACCGCCCGACGGACCAAAAAAATAAATAAAGTAAATATAAGTAAAAATAAGTAAATTAAAAGCCGCAACTGATCCGCTTCCATGGGAGGCTCCCGCCGAGTGACGCTTCTTCTGGGTGACAGCTGTTATATAGCTGAGGGCGGGGCTACCCGGTGAAGTAAACGGGTGACCCCGCCCCCTCCAACACCACGGGGGCTTTCTCGTGGCGACAGAGGGGGGCGGGGTCACAGAAATAATTCACTCACTCAGGGCAGGAAAGTGGCTTCTAGCCGTGTGAGATCTCAGATGTCTGTAAAGAATGGACTTCTGTGAAAAACATTTCCCACACTCAGGACAAGAATATGGCTTCACCCCTGTGTGAGATCTCTGATGTATGTAAAGATTGGATTTACTTGAAAAACATTTCCTGCACTCAGGACAAGAATATGGCTTCTCCCCTGTGTGAGATCTCTGATGTATAGAAAGTCTGGACTTCCTTGAAAAACATTTCCGGCACTCAGGACAGGAATACGGCTTCTCACCTGTATGCAATCTCTGATGTCTGCAATACTGGGACTTGTCTGAAAAACATTTCCCACAGTCAGAACAGGAGTACGGTTTTTCCCCCGTGTGAGACCTTTGATGTGTGACCAGATGTGATTTATGTATAAAACATTTTCCGCACTCAGAACAGGAATACGGCTTCTCTCCTGTGTGAGATCTTTTATGCCTATTAAGATGGGAATTAAAATGGAAACACTTCCCGCACTCAGTACAGGAAAACCTCTTATCTGTTGGAAAAACGGCACCATCCCTCACAGTCTGAGGTTCCTCAGGATAAGAGGAATATGATGGTCCATATACACTGTGTGGTGCCGGATGGACATTTAAGGTAGCCGGGTTTTCTTCTGGACTATACTGTGTGATGTCCTCATCTTCTACTTTACAGTCTGGAGACAAAGTGAGACAATCCTCTGAGGTTTTCCTCATCTCCCGTCCATCTACTAAAATAGAAATAAAAAGATTACTAGACATGAGCAGATTGGTTCCCCTAAACCAGGACTCCGCCATCAGGCAGCTTTGTCTCTGAGGATCTTACAATTCCACCCTCAAGGTAACTAGTAAATGGATTCTCTGAATCTCCTACCAGTTCATTTCTTTATTCATGGACCTTAGTCAGAGAGTGAGGAAACAACGAGAACTGTCTTTAATAGGAGTGACAGTGATGAGGGGATTATAGGAAGAGTGTCCCCACCCCCCTATCACTCATTGCCATCTTCCCAACACAAGAAGTCCTGGACTTCCTTATTTAGTCCATGATTTAGTCATGAATAACAGCGGGGCTGAGCCCCACCAGAGGTCAGAGAGTGAGGATGGGGGAGAACAACCAAGATGAAGACTAGACTGATCCTGAAGACTACCATCATTGGGTTATTCAGTCCTCGTTCATTATCACTTTCTGTTTAAGCATCCAAAGTTTGAGGATGTTACCACATTATTACCAACATGTAAGTCTGTGCTCCAATCAAATCATCAGATATAAAATGTCCAGCTGGTGGAAAATCGGTGAACCAAAAGAGAATACACATTATTTTTATATATAGCAGTGGGTAGAGGGGAGAGAGCAGAAGTCAGGACTATGTAATGTACAACATATTGTATAAGATACAGTGGATAGGACTATATAGTACCAGAATGATGTAATGTACAACATAGAGTATATAGTGCAGGGGTCAGGAGTATGTAATGTACAACATAGAGTATATAGTGTAAGGGTCAGGACTCATAATATTGGTATTCAGTAATCAGTGGAAGCTTAAATGTTTACATGAGACAAATTGCAGAGGTCCCACACCACTGCCTCCCATCTCCTGAGACTGCACTCACTGATATGGGTCTTAGACTATACAGACATATCCCCGGCACAGCCAGCAAACAACAGAGCAAGTAATCCTGGGAGAATTGTTCTGTCAGCGATCTTACTAGGCCCGGGCTTGGGGCAGAAGACTCAAGGTACATACCCCAGGTGCATAGGTCTAGTAACGCTTATGGTGAAAATCAACATTTTGCTGCCAGCTGAACCCCAGAATCTCCATAAATCCAGTCTAGATACATAAATTGCGTCTGCAGCACAAAGAAGGAAGATTATCCAAAAGAAATACAGGACAGAGAACACAGCTCAGGAAAGTGACCAGGGTATTACAGGCTGCTATTGTGATGGATCAGATAAATGCCTATTTTCTTTTAGCTTTTATACGAACAGAATCTATATTTTTCTGTATATAAAAAGTGCTTTATTAATTCCTTGCTCAAAATGGCCGCTAGCAGCACCCCCTCCCATCGAATTAAGAATTTATAACTAAGATGGCGCCTCCATCCAGGATTACACCCACGATGATGACACCTAGATCCTGGAGGAAATTCACCTTACATGGACATAGCCAATCAGTATCTACTAGTATCTAGATACCGCTGCGCTAAATGATGTACTCCCATACAGCACAAGTCACTCACATATATAAAACCTCATGTAACCAGGAAGAATAAAGAAGCATCACGTATCTGAACACAGTCTCAGTGTGTGGTTCTTCATTGTGCATGTACAAGTTATATAGGCCTAATCAGGATGGGGACAGATACTCACCAGACGATTGGTCTGATCCATTTCAGCTGGCGCCCAAACGTGGGGCCCCGGGTTGTGAACCAACGGACAGCCGACAGAGAAGACGCCGAGGTAGACCAACACGGACGGGCTGGAGACTGATGACCTCCAGAGTACGGTAAGATATACTTTTCAGTACCTTACCAGTACGTGACCCGTCTTCCGTTGTTGGTCTATCTCTGTGTCTGATGCGGCTGCCAGCGGTCACCATAGACCGGTAATTGCTTTCCCGGGGTCCAATTTGTATCGAACTGTACCCGAGTATCTGTTGCCCAGTTTGTGTCTGTATATATGTGTCGGTTCTCAGAGGGAGAGAGAGAGACCGGGTGAGTTGGTTGGTGCACAGAGGGACTAATTTGTAACTCTCCTGCCGGTGGCAGTGCGGTGATTCTGTGAAATCTGCTCCTGAGCATCTCTCTCCTCCTGTGGCACTGATTAATATGTCATGTCCTAAATGTGTGCAATATTGGATTTTTGAAAGTATGCAATGTAATGAAACTTTAATTATGAGACTGTCAAAGTTTTTATAGTGCATATCACTGATGGGTCTAGCAAAAGAGAAGCCTATCTGCAGCTCTGCCCTCAACCCCCACCCTTGTGTATCAGTGTAAGGAGCAAAGTGCCCCTCCCTTCAAATTCCTGTGTGAGAGACTGTCTGTAAAATGTTAACTCTTGACCAGCTTTGAAATTACTAGTATAACATGTGATGTTTAAATGTGAGGGATATACAAGAATTATGGAATTATGCAGGAGAGAAATCAGAAGGAATGTTGTAGAATTATTAATGAGGATTGCTGGATGCGAGACAAGAAAAGGCTACAGATGTTTTGATTACTTTAAATGTGGCAAAGGCCATCCACAGAGAACAATGGATAGAGCAGGAGCTGCAGCAGGGAAAACTGACGGTATATGTGTATCACCAAAGCATTGACAACAATGAACCCACAGCCCAACACACCCCTCCCGGCGGCCATCTTAGTACACCCAGTCAAGATGCCGGAAGACTCCCTATGACTCCTTCCGGCGGCCATCTTAGTACACCCAGTCAAGATGCTGGAAGACTCCCTATGACTCCTTCCGGCGGCCATCTTGGTATACCTGGTCAGAGCACCGGAAGGCCTACAGACCCTGTAACCTCCATCTACCCAGTCATAAGGGGGGACGGTACCTTCTACATGCCTCCTCTACCAACCCAAACTCCTGACATTCCCAACATATTAGGACCGTATGCCACCGCTCCAGCAGGTGGAGTTCTGGCCTTCCCCCATACAACGGTAAGGCCAGATGTGAGTTTACATTCATATCAACATCCCCCGGCGTCCATACCGGACACTTTCTCATCCTTGTCACAGGATGAGGAGTTGATTACTTGGATCCCCCCTCCGCTAACCCCAATGCCACGGGCATCGACAATAGCTCCTAAGCCAGTGGCCGATGCACCTGTGATGTATGTCACGTTCACTCCATCCCAAGCATCCTCCCTTGTGACCACTTTGTCAGAACCAGGAAAACAACCCATGCCCTTTTACCGTATGGTTGGCCCAGATCCAAAAAACCTACTCAGCAGCATGGAGAGATCTAGTCAGTTTATGTGAAATAAAAGCTGGAGAAGCTTACTGGCCCATCATGGAGAAAAATCTCCACGATGCAAGGATTGTCGATGACAATACCTTTACTTCTGGTGTGGAATTCTGTGAGCAGCTGTATGAGTGGGTGAGGGACAGACTGGCTGACCAAGCCACAAGTATCCACGATGTTACTCAAGACAAAACGGAGTCAGTAGAAAAGTTTTACACCAGACTGTTACAAGTTTTTTCAGATTCGGGATTCACCACCCACAACAAGGCACACAGTCAGATGCTGTCTTCAGCCTTCGTGGCAGACTTCAAGGAGTCAATCCGAAAAGGCCTCACCGTGGCCCGACCGGAGTACCGTGTGCTGCCCCTAGACACCCTCCTTTTGGCAGCAAAGGGTCTGGAATCTTCTCAGACCACCAAGAAAACCACAATACTTATGGTTGCGGGGACTACCCCATACACACCGAGGCTACCACCAACCTGTTTCAACTGTGGAAATCCTGGACACTTCAAAAAGGCAATGTAAAGTGCCCTGACGCCCTAGGCAATTTCCCCCATCATGGAACCCAAATGCACAAAATCAATATCCTCAACAACAGGACCAACACCAGCAGCAACAATGTCAAAACCCTGGACGTCCCACCTCGGAACACCTGGATCTCCTATGCTAGGAATTGGGCAAGCCGTGTCACTCACCCCTGTCATGGCAACCTCTTCAAAGAACTCAGAAGGCTCATTAGCGAGGGTGACCCTACCCATTGAGGGACATCCAACCACTTTCCTAATCGACACAGGTGCAGCCAGAAGCATGATTAGAGAAGAGGATTTACCTGACCACTCCTACCTTTCCAATATTGACATACCTGTGTGGGTGTAGATGGAACTCCCAGAACAAACCCGTTGACCCGCCCCCTACAAATTAGAAAGTACCTAGACCTTCTGGCTCGATTTGTTGTCTCTTCCACCTGTCCACTCAATCTCTTGGGAGCAGATGTACTGTCCAGACTTCAGGCTTCCATTGTCTTCTCTGAAGATGGATCTGTTACTGTCTCTTCTCCACTGGGCATTAAGGACACTTCTGCACTGTGTTCCATCCCTCTGCTAATGTCCATAGAAGAATCACCTACTACTGCAATTCCACCGGATGTGATGGACAGAATTCCAGATTGTCTATGGTCCACAGAAGCTGAGGATGTAGGACACTTAAAAAGGTGCCACCAGTCATGGTGCAGTTGAAACCTGGAGCTCCCCTGCCCCGGAAACCACAATACCCTCTACAGTTAGCCCAATCTGCAGCTATTTCAAAGCATGTCAAGGCCCTCGTGTCAAATGGAGCCCTGATACCCTGTACATCTCCATGCAACACACCTCTGTTCCCTGTGAAGAAGAGAACCCCTAAGGGAGAACCAGACAAGTACAGAATGGTCCAGGACCTCCAAGCAGTTAATGAAGCTACAGTCTTAGACACACCAATTGTCCCAAACCCTCACACTCTACTTGCAGGGGTGCCTCCAACAGCAACATACTTCACATTGGTGAACCTTGCAAAAAATTTTCAGTGTCCCCCTTCACCCCTCCTGCTGGTACCTTTTTGCATTTACCCACGAAAAACAACAATATACCTGGACAGTTATGCCACAAGGGGCACAGAACTCTCCAAACCAGTTTGCAAAATCTATGGCTACCATCCTTGACACATGGCAAAAGGGTCACCCGGAAGTGATTCTCCTCCAATATGTTGATGACCTTCTCCTCTGCGCAGATGACTTACCCACTGCTGAAGTCACCTCAGAAAGCCTGTTGTGCTATCTTGCCAACCAGGGTTGCAAAGCCTCAAAACCCAAAATTTCAGTGGTGCTCAACATCTGTCATTTTCCTTGGACACTGTCTGTCCCAACAACAAGACACCTAACAAGAGACAGAGTCTCAAAAATTCCCTTCATGCCTTCCTCGGGTTGATCTCCTATTGTAGAGCATGGATTCCGGAAGCCTCCTTACTGATGCAACCTCTTTATGATACCCTGAAGTCTGGCCCCTTCCAAATGTCCTCAGAGGCAATATCCAACTTCGAGGCCCTCAAACAAGCCATTTCATCAGCTCCAGCTTTAGGGCTCCCAGACTACGAAAAAAAACATTTAAGCTCTTTGTATTCGAACGTCTGGGACATGCTGCAGGTGTACTCACCCAATCACACGGCAACCGCCTACACCCCATAGGATATTATTCCTGTCGGCAGGATGCGATAGCAAGAGGAGGCCCATCGTGTTTGCGAGCTGTCTTTACTGCACAAGCCTTGTTTGAAAAAACTTTGGACTTGGTCCTCGGGCACTGCCTCATTCTGCTTGCTCCCCATGACATTGCTGCCATACTCAACCTGATCCAGCCGAAACATCTGTCCACTGCCAGACATTTAAGACTCCAATGCTCCCTCCTTCTACCGGACAACATTACTCTATTACGTTGTCAAACACTGAACCCTTCCACCCTTCTTTCACTTCCGAGGGGGAAGACGGTTCTACAAGCTGAAGCCTTACCACCAGTGATGTCTGCATAGGAGACAGAGCTGCAAGCACTCACTACAGCATGTAAACTGGCAGAGGGAAAAAGAGCCAACATCCTTACAGACTCAAGAAATGCTTTCGGCGTTGCCCGTGTTATCTGGAAGGCCAGAGGATTCATGACAGCTGCAGGAGCACCTGTGAAATATAGTTCAGCTATCAAAGACCTGATGGATGCCTTACTTCTCCCAACCCAAGTGGCTATTCTGAAAATAAAAGCACATGGCAAACTGTACTTGAAGGAAGCCTGAGGCAATCACCTAGGCGATTCAGCTGCCAAACAGGTAGCCAGCAGTCCACGGGAAGTGGAAAACAGGGTGGTAGAAGAAGACCACTCTGTGCTTGCCAGTGGACAGAGTTTATCTGAAAGAACTACAGGAAGCAGCAGGTCCGGATGAGAAGGAAAGCTGGAAGCGGAGGGGAGCAACCCTCAGGGATGGACTATTCGAGTGCAACAAGAAACCTTGCTTGCCCAGGAATATGTACCCAGCTGTGGTACAATGGGCACATTGAGCTGCCCATCTGTCAAAGACTCTTATGAATTCCCTCATCAACAAATACTATGTAGCACCAGGAATCATTCCACTGACTAGCAACTTCTGTAAGTCATGCACCATTTGTGCAAAGTGTAACCCGGGACACACAAAGAAGATGCCACAGAAACACCTGGCAAAGCCCTTGTACCCTTTCCAGCGGATATAAATTGACCGCATCCAAATGTCTTAGTAGTACGCCTTAGTAGTGGTAGATATGTTCTCCGGGTGGCCAGAAGCCTACCCTGTAACCAACATGACCGCTAAGAAACTCCTCACTGAGGTGGTATGTAGGTACGGGGTCCCAGAAGTGATAGAGAGTGACCAAGGACCTGCCTTTACAGCATCAATAACCAAAGAAGTCTGGGCTGCACTGGGAGCTACCTTAGCGTTTCACACACCCTACCACCCCCAGAGTAGCGGGAAGGTAGAAAGAATGAATGGCACCTTGAAAACCCGAATGCTCAAAATGGCCCACGAGACTGGTATGAGCTGGCCGGACAGTCTGCCCATTGCCCTGTTTAGCATCAGATACACACCAAGGGGAGAACACTCCCTATCCCCTTACAAGATTTTGTTTGGTTCAGCCCCTAGACTTGGTTGTTATTTTCCACAACAGTTATAATTGCAGTCTGATATGTTGACTAACTATATAACCGCATTATCACAACAACTAACCCAAATAAGTGCCCAGGTGTTTTCTTCCATTCCAGATCCTGAATTAGATACAGGAACACACCAACTACTGCATGGAGATTGGGTACTGGTAAAGAAATTTGTGATAAAACATTCTCTTGAACCCAGATGTGATGGTCCCTTCCGCGTCCTGTTGACCACAACCACATCTGTAATGTTGGCTGGGAAGAACACTTGGATCCACCTCTCCCACTGTAAGAAAGTCCCAAATCCGGAGGACAAGACATTGGCTGCACCATGATGTCTATATTTTACATCCTTTTTATATACTTTTCCTGTTAAATCTGGTGAGGACCCAACACGTGGCCATCACTAAGGGAAGTTTTGACTCACATGTGTATATAGATGCCATAGGGGTCCCAAGGGGGGTCCCGGATGAGTTTAAAGCCCGGAGACCAAGTAAAGGCATGTTTTGAGTCTCTGATTCCCATAATCACGGTCAACAAAAATGTAGACTGGATAAATTACATATATTACAATCAGCAGCGGTTTGTGAATTACACCAGAGATGCCCTACAGGGGATTGCTGACCAGTTAGCCCCCACATCTTACATGACATTTCAGAATAGGATGGCCTTGGACATGATTTCAGTGGAGAAGGGGGGGGGGGTGTTTGTAAAATGATAGAAGGTACAGGGAGGTGCTGTACATATATACCTGACAACACTGGTCCCAATGGTAAGGTCACCCTGGCCATAAAAAAGTTGGAAAGCCTATCGGTAGAGCTGAAGAAGAATTCAGGTATCTCAGACCCATGGGACCAATATTTTAGCTGGATGAGCGGGTGGAAAAATATTTTAGCCCAAATAGGTATAGCTGTTTTCATCATTTTGATCATCCTCGCTCTAATGGATGGTTGCATTTTACCTTGTCTGAAGAAGTTAGTACAGAAAACTGTGGAAAAAAGCACCCCAACCTTCTTGAACCAAGAAGGAGGAGATTTTGATGGGGCAGATGATGAACCTTACACTCCATTGCAGTCCCTCCCTGTGAAGTATGATGCCATTAGGGACAGCATCTGACTTCCTTATGTGCAAAGTCTGTGGCAAGGGGGTGATGGAAAAGCCATCACCCGTCTAACGTGCAGCACAAAAAATTTCCAAGGCACATACGGACAGATGAGTTAGGGCGATTAGGGACAGTTGAAAATAGTCATTTTAAGGGGGGACTGTGATGGATCAGATAAAATGCCCATTTTCTATTTCTAGCTTTTATACTAACAAAGTCTATATTTTTCTGTATATAAAAAGTGCTTTATTAATTCCTTGCTCAAAATGGCCGCTAGCAGCACCCCCTCCCATCGAATGAAGAATTTATAACTAAGATGGCGCCTCCGTCCAGGATTACACCCAAGATGATGACACCTAGATCCTGGAGGAAGTTCACCTTACATGGATAAAGCCAATCAGAAGCTACTCGTATCTAGATAACGCTGTGCTAACAATGTACTCCCACACAGCACAAGTCACTCACATATATAAAACCCCATGTGACCAGGAAGAATAAAGAAGTATCACGTATCTGAACACAGTCTCAGTGTGTGGTTCTTCATTGTGCATGTAAAAGTTATATAGGCCTAATCAGGACGGGACAGATACTCACCAGACGATTTCAATATCACCCAGTCCCCACCCTACTCTGAACCAATCAGTGAGCAGTATGGGTGGAGGAATGTATTTAGTGTTAATGACCCACCTGTGCTGATCTCTGTAGGAGTGTCCTCCTCTATAAATGTCCCCGTTATTCCATCCTCCTCCATAGACTGCTGATCATACCCCACATACATCTCTTCTTCTCTTTTAACCTCAAATTCTATATCGATTGGATCTCCACTCTAAATCAAGAAAATGAGAGAAAATATCATCTGCAAACTATAAGCATACATAAAAAAATCCACACATCATCTCTATGAGTCCATGTTCTAGATGCTCCATCCCACCAACCTTGTAACAGTGAGGGATGGTGTGATCTTCCTGTGCGGAATCCCGGGAATACAGAGGATGGGGACATCTCTCTGGTGGGTTTCTGTATCTGGATGACTCCACCATGGTGTCCTGGTACAGATCTTTGTGTTCTTTTAGAGACTCCTCCATCACCCCATCCTCATCATCCTCCTCTTTTATCTCTTCTTTACCCTCAACTTTAGAATCTCTCAGGTTTCCACTCTGAATATAGAATAAAAATGACATCAATGGTAACAATGCAGATAATGAACAGATCCTAATGATATTATCACTGATTGTTCCTCATCTACCTGATGATGGTGAGGGATGGTGTGATCTTCCTGTGTGGAATCCCGTGAATACAGAGAATGGGGACATCTCTCTAGTGGGTTCCTGGTATTAGGTGGCTCTATCATATACTTGGGTCTTTTTGAAAACTCCTCCATCACTCCATACTCCTCATCCTCCTCTTTATACTCTTCTTTAACAATAATATTGTCATCCCCGAGGTTTCCACTCTGGATATATTATGAAACACACACTGTAACAAACATGATTGTTTAAAAATAATCACAAGGGATTGTTCCTCATCTACCTGATGATGGTGAGGGATGGTGTGATCTTCCTGTGTGGAATCCCGGGAATACAGAGGACGGGGACATCTCTCTGGTGGGTTCCCATTACTGGATCCATCTGTAGGAAACACACACACTGACTGAATACATTGTTTCTATGTGTTTATCAGATGATGGGGGATCTAGGTGGACCCTCCGTACTGCTCTCTCCTTTACAATAAAGTCTCCTCTTACCCGGTGATGTGAGGGGCGGCTGATTCTCCATCATGGCGTCCTTGTAGAGATCCTTGTGTCCTTCTAAATACTCCCACTCCTCCATGGAGAAATAGACAGTGACATCCTGACACCTTATAGGAACCTGACACACACAATGATACAGTCACCATCCAGACACATCCCTTGTCTGTTACTGGATAATGTCCCAGAATTCCCGGCACCGCTCACCTCTCCTGTCAGCAGCTCCATCATCTTCTTGGTGACTTCTATAATCTTCTGTGTGTTGTGCCTCTCATGTTTTAGGGAGTCACATGGAGGCACTGTGATGGTCATATGATCACCTGACTTCACAAGAGGAAATCTCTATATTGGGGAACAAATAGGAATATCATGTTAGAATCCCAGAATCCTCCTCACCTCTCCGGTCAGGTCTGTGTTTTATTAAGCACTTCAGCCCCGGAGAATTTTACCCCCTTCCTGACCAGAGAACTTTTTGCGATTCGGCACTGTGTCGCTTTAACTGACAATTGCGCGGTTCTGCGACGTTGTACCCAAACAAAATTAACATCCTTTTTTCCCCACAAATAGAGCTTTCTTTTGGTGGTATTTGATCGCCTCTGCAGTGTTTATTTTTTGCGTTATAAACATAAAAAGAGCGACAATTGTGAAAAAAACGCATTATTTTTTACTTTTTTCTATAATAAATATCCCCCAAAAATATATAAAAAAAACACATTTTTTCCTCAGTTTAGGCTGATATGTATTCTTCTACATCTTTTTGGTAAAGTAAAAAAAAAAAATCGCAACAAGGGTTTATTGATTGGTTTTCGCAAACGTTATAGCGTCTGCAAAATAGGGGATAGATTTATGGCATTTTTTTTATTATTTTTTTTTTACTAGTAATGGCGATCTGCGAATTTTATTGTAATTGCGACATTATGGCGGACACGTTGGACAATTTTGATACATTTTTGGGACCATTGGCATTAATACAGTGATCAATGCTATACAAATGCATTGATTACTGTAAAAAATGTCACTGGCAGTGAAGGGGTTAACACTAGGGGGCGATCGAGGGGTTAACTGTGTTCCCTGGGAGGTGATTCTAACTGAAGGGGGAGGGGATTGACTAGGGGAAGTGGCGGATCATGGTTCCTAGCTAATAGGAACACACGATCGGTCACTCCTCTCAGAACAGAACAGGGAAGTGTGTGTTTACATACACTCGTCCCTGTTCTGTGTCTCCTGGTCACGATCGCTCGTGGCTGTCGGTCATCGTGACCGTCGGCCACGAGCATCGGCACCCCCCACTCTCACATCACTTTCGATCTACTGTCTGCTCCGAGACACCGTACGTGTTATATCACGTAAATTCTTCAGGGGAACAGGTTATTGATATAAGCAGCATTTTAATTTAATATTATTGAGATTTAAATCAATGATGAATGCGAGTAACGGCATCTTAAAAGGGACCAGTACCCCGGCTTGAGCAGTCTACTTGGGAGGAGAAGGAGATCACTTCCAGATAAGGGTGACCAGACCATCCATTGGGATTTTACTTTAAGGCCCATTTAAGTTTTGTTTTGTTTAATGTTAATTAAGGTGAAAGTTCTGGGACCCCCGAGGTGATCAGCAGAGGAGGAAGAGCACAGTATATTTTTAAATTATCCACAGTGGATTGAAGTTTATCACAGAAGTGGAGTATATTTTACAATATATCAATATATATACACATACAGTATTGATGTGGTTTGTAGTTCATTGGACAATTTCATATGTTTTATTGTTTATTTACTAATATCATTTGAGTGGTGAAGTTTGAATATGACAATTGTATGTTAATACTTTTATAGGCTGCGCAACTCCATTTATACTGATTTCTCTCCCAGAATCCTCCTCACCTCTCCGGTCAGGTCTGTGTTTTATTAATAGAGATAAGAGTGTTGTCATGTGACCTCCCAGAATCCTCCTCACCTCTCTGGTCAGGTCTGTGTTTTATTAATAGAGATAAGAGTGATGTCATGTGACCTCCCAGAATCCTCCTCACCTCTCCGGTCAGGTCTGTGTTTTATTAATAAAGAGTGATGTCATGTGACCTCCCAGAATCCTCCTCACCTCTCCAGTCAGGTCTGTGTTTTATTAATAGAGATACGAGTGATGTCATGTGACCTCCCAGAATCCTCCTCACCTCTCCGGTCAGGTCTGTTTTATTAATAGAGATAAGAGTGATGTCATGTGACCTCCCAGAATCCACCTCACCCCTCTGGTCAGGTCTGTTTTATTCATAAAGAGTGATGTCATGTGACCTCCCAGAATCCTCCTCACCTCTCCGGTCAGCAGGTAGATGATCTCCAGGGTAAGGTTTAGTATCTTCTCAGTCATGTGACTCCGGGCCTCCTCCGTCCTCATTGGCGCCGTCATTTGATCTATACAGGTCTTCTTGTAGACGGATACGTTTGGGAAATTAAAGTAAGAATTATTTGGATGGTATTGGTCACACAGTTAATAAGGGGGTAATAGGAGGGTTGCTGTACATTTAAGAACTACTGCCCCCATGGGAACACATTTAGTTTGGACTGTTTAGTGTTTGCTACAATTTGGAGGTTTTGGGACCCTCTTGGTTGCCGGATCAGATATTCCCTTTTCTCTGTTGGGTTTGTTTGGTTTCTGAACTGGTTTTGATTTGTATTAGATCTGCAGACAAGAAATGATAAATATGATCCTTCCTTTGACTTGTTTGCTCTGAGGCAGTGATGTGAGGTCAATGTTGGGTCATCATAATGTCCAGAAAGGGGAACTTGCTGACTTTTGGCCGGAGTTGCCGGCTAATCAGGATAATTGCCAGAACTCCGGCTGCAAGGCTCCAATCTCCGGCAGCCTGCTGACTGACAGGAGTGATGTCACTGTCACTCTCTGCAGTAAGAGAAGGAATTGGATTGGATAGCAGGAGGATGCTGCTGGTGGAATACAGAACTGTGGGGGAGAAGTGTGTTCTCTTCCCTCCAATGGCAGGCCAGTGTGGATAGGAGGGGATTGTTCTCTTTTCTTGACCAGTGAGATGGTGAGGTGAAGGCTTGCTTCACTTGTTGGCAGGGGTTCTTTGAGGAGGTCAGAAAAGTAAGTGCAGGTGGGGTGGGAGGACCATCAGAGACCAAGAGTCTCTATGAGCCCTAAAGCCCCCTCTTACCTCAGAGCCTTGCAATCTGACTGCCCCCTCAGAGGCCTCCACAGCCCTTCAGCCCCACTAACCTCTCAGAGTTGTTCAGCCCTATTACTTCCTAAGAGGCTCCCAAAGCCCTTCAGCTACACTTTCTCCTCAGGAGTCCCAGAGTCTTTCAGATGCAGTAAACCCTCAGAGGCTCCCAGAGTCTTTTAGTCCCACTACCTCCTCAGAGACCCCTCATCCCCTCCACTTCCATCAGAGCCCTCAGTATTTTCCTCCCTCTGACACCGATGATGGAACATATTCTTCATGGCAGGCTGGGGAATGTTTTCTTCCTCCTGACCAGCAATGTAAGGAGCTCTATGCTCCATACTCCTGACTAGGGATGAGCTTCGAGTTCGAGTCGAACTCATGTTCGACTCGAACATTGGCTGTTCGCAAGTTCGCCGAACAGCGGACAATTTGGGGTGTTCGCGGCAAATTCGAATGCTGCGGAACACCCTTTAAAAGCCTATGGGAGAAATCAAAAGTGCTAATTTTAAAGGCTAATATGCAAGTTATTGTCATAAAAAGTGTTTGGGGACCTGGGTCCTGCCCCAGGGGACATGGATTAATGCAAAAAAAAGTTTTAAAAACGGCCGTTTTATCAGGAGCGGCGATTTTAATAATGCTTAAAGTCAAACAATAAAAGTGTAATATCCCTTTAAATTTCGTACCTGGGGGGTGTCTATAGTATGCCTGTAAAGGGGCGCATGTTTCCTGTGTTTAGAACAGTCTGACAGCAAAATGACATTTTGAAGGAAAAAACCAATTTAAAACTACCCGCGGCTATTGCATTGCCGACAATACACATAGAAGTTCATTGATAAAAACGGCATGGGAATTCCCCAAAGGGGAACCCCGAACCAAAATTAAAAAAAAAAAAAAAAGACGTGGGAGTCCCCCTAAATTCCATACCAGGCCCTTCAGGTCTGGTACGGCTATTAAGGGGAACCCCGACCAAAATTAAAAAAAAATAAAAAATTACGTGGGGTTCCCCCTAAATTCCATACCAGACCCTTCAGGTCTGGTATGGATTTTAAGGGGAACCCCGCGCCAAAAAAAAAAAAAAAAAACCGGCGTGGGGTCCCCCCAAAAATACATACCAGACCCTTATCCGAGCACGCAACCTGGCAGGCCGCAGGAAAAGAGGGGGGGACGAGAGTGCGGCCCCCCCTCCTGAACCGTACCAGGCCACATGCCCTCAACATTGGGAGGGTGCTTTGGGGTAGCCCCCCAAAACACCTTGTCCCCATGTTGATAAGGACAAGGGCCTCATCCCCACAACCCTGGCCAGTGGTTGTGGGGGTCTGCGGGTGGGGGGCTTATCGGAATCTGGAAGCCCCCTTTAACAAGGGGACCCCCTCTGTGTGAAATGGTAAGGGGGTACTTACCCCTACCATTTCACTAAAAAACTGTCAAAAATGTTAAAAATGACAAGAGACAGTTTTTGACAATTCCTTTATTTAAATGCTTCTTCTTTCATCTTCTGGTTCTTCCTCCGGCGTTCTTGTCCAGCATCTCCTCCGCGGCGTCTTCTATCTTCCTCTCCTCGGGCCGCTCCTCACCCATGCTGGCATGGAGGGAGGCTCCCCCTGTGTGACGGCGCTCCTCGTCTGACAGTTCTTAAATAACGGGGGGCGGGGCCACTTCCCTGTGGCATTCCCCGTGACATCACAGGGAAGTCCTGTCAAGTCACCCGTTATGTAAGAACTGTCAGACGAGGAGCGCCGTCACACAGCGGGAGCCTCCCTCCATGCCAGCATGGGTGCGGAGCGGCCCGGAGAAGAAAATGAAGAAGAGAAGAAGAGAAGAAAAGAAGAACAGAAGAGCGGGAGCCTCCCCCCATGCCATGGGTGCGGAGCGGCCCGAGGAGAAGAAGGTAGAAGACGCCGCGGAGGAGATGCTGGACGAGAACGCCGGAGGAAGAACCAGAAAAACCAGAAGAACCAGAAGATGAAGGAAGATAGAAGAAAGAAGAAGCATTTAAATAAAGGAATTGTCAAAAACTGTCTCTTGTCATTTTTAACATTTTTGACAGTTTTTTAGTAAAATGGTAGGGGTAAGTACCCCCTTACCATTTCACACAGGGGGGGGCCGGGATCTGGGGGCCCCCTTGTTAAAGGGGGCTTCCAGATTCCGATAAGCCCCCCGCCCGCAGACCCCCACAACCACCGGCCAGGGTTGTGGGGATGAGGCCCTTGTCCTCATCAACATGGGGACAAGGTGTTTTGGGGGGCTACCCCAAAGCACCCTCCCAATGTTGAGGGCATGTGGCCTGGTACGGTTCAGGAAGGGGGGGCGCACTCTCGTCCCCCCCTCTTTTCCTGCGGCCTGCCAGGTTGTGTGCTCGGATAAGGGTCTGGTATGGAATTTAGGGGGAACCCCACGTCATTTTTTTTTTAAATTTTGGCCGGGGTTCCCCTTAATATCCATACCAGACCTGAAGGGCCTGGTATGGAATTTAGGGGGACTCCCACGTCATTTTTTTTTTAAATTTTGGTTCGGGGTTCCCCTGTGGGGAATTCCCATGCCGTTTTTATCAATGAACTTCTATGTGTATTGTCGGCAATGCAATAGCCGCGGGTAGTTTTAAATGAGTTTTTTCCTTCAAAATGTCATTTTGCTGTCAGACTGTTCTAAACACAGGAAACATGCGCCCCTTTACAGGCATACTATAGACACCCCCTAGGTACGAAATTTAAAGGGATATTACACTTTTATTGTTTGACTTTAAGCATTATTAAAATCACTGCTCCTGAAAAAATGGCCATTTTTAAAACTTTTTTTTGCATTGGTCCATGTCCCCTGGGGCAGGACCCAGGTCCCCAAACACTTTTTTATGACAATAACTTGCATATTAGCCTTTAAAATTAGCACTTTTGATTATTCATGTTCGTGTCCCATAGACTTTAACGGTGTTCGCACGAACTTTTTTCCTGTTCGCATGTTCTGGTGTAGGACTGCAACCAACGATTATTTTCATAATCAATTAATTGGCCGATTATTGTTTCGATTAATCGATTGATCGGTTAATAAATATGTAAAGTTTTAAAAAAAGGCAATTTATTCTTATATAGCTATGCAGTGGTAAATATAAATAACCAACTATATGGTTAGGGAGCAAAATATCTAATCCACTCTGAGAATAACAGACAGAAGAGATATACTGTATATACTATTAGAGGAGATATACTGTATATACTAGTAGAAGAGATATACTGTATATACTATTAAAGGGTGAATCTGGTAAATATCAGATTCAGAGATCACATTTTTTCATTTAAAAAACAAACAATGTTTTCCTTAAAAAAAAAAAAAAGCCATTTTAAGAACGTTCGTTCGATTTTCTAATCGTTAGTGGGGCCAAATCGACGTTCGTTTTCAACCACAGTGATGGGAAAATTTGGAAATAATAGAAAACTTTTTGGTCAAAGGAATTTTCAGACAGAGTATGTAGTTTTCGTTTAGAAATTGCATTAATTTTAAAAACAGAATGTTAAAAACAAGTGAAAATTTCAAACAACATTCTTTCATTCAGCGAATGTACAAAGATTTTTCGTCTGAATATTCTGGTCTGAAAATGAATCAGTGTGACCAGCATAAAGCTCGGTACACACCTATGCAGTTTGCCTTTGATCTGTTTCTGCAGTGCTTTTTGCTGTGCGTTTTGATTTTGCGCAAGCGATTTTGCTGCGATTTGCGTTTTTGCTTTTTTTGGGCCAATTTGTTGTTGGGCAGATGAAAAAACACAAATTGCTGCAAAAATGCATTACATGCTTTTCTGCAGCTTCTCCATTGAAGTATATTGAACCAAAAAAAAGCACAGTTTTGTGTTAAAAAAAGTCCCTGACCCTTTCCAAATATGCAGCGGCTGAAAAAAGCATAGATGTGAACGTGTCCCATAGGAAACCATGTAAATGAACTGTAGTGCGTTTCTGCAAAAAGCACCAAAAAAAAAAACCACATAGGTGTGAACCAGGTCTAAGACGTTTAGTAACATAATTGGGTTAAAAAAAAAACAACTAAAAATAGCCCTTTTATAGTACAAAAAAAAAAGCAGATAATCACTACTGTAAGGGGCTCATTTTTTAATGTAGACCTGTGAAAGTAATATTTACAGTAGCGATTTGTTCTTTTTGTACTATAAAGGGCTCATTTTAGTTTTTTTTAACTCCATTATGTTACTGGCCGATTAATCGATTATGAAAATAGTAATCGATTAATTTCATAATCGATTCGTTGTCGATTAATCGATTAGTTGTTTCAGCCCTATTCTGGTGCGAACCGAACAGGGGGGTGTTCGGCTCATCCCTACTCCTGAACCCCGCACTCCATCATTGTGTTGGCTGCATATTATAACATACCTCCCAACAGTCCCGGATTGGGCGGGACTTTCCCGCTTTGACACCTCTGTCCCGCTATCCCGCCATACAGGTGATTTGTCCCGCATAATGCTGTTGACTACAAGCTAATTTTTCTCTCAATAGGACCTGCAGCAGTGTGTACATCCAGTACAGCCAGGGATTGCCTAACAAGTCAGCTGGATGTGCACTGTGCAGCCCCAATGAGAGACTTCACCTGTCAAAAAGAGAGTGTGATGTCGGGTAGGGGCGGGACTGCTATCCAGACCCGCCCCTCTGTCAAACCAGTGCATAGCGAAAGAGCCGGTGACACAACACCGGCATTCATAGATTGCTGGCCGGGATCAGCTATCTATTCCTCTCCCCCAGAGTTTTTTCAGCCTCCATTAGCCCTGCACTCACATGCAGCTCCCCACTTTCACCTAAATACATAAGCCTGACTTCTGCAGTTGAAAGTGAAAGTAACAGCTCAGCTCGGCTCCTTCAACAGGCTCTCTGCTCTGCAGTCTGCACTAAAGTCGGGACAAGTGAAAGTCTGACTGCAGCGTGTGTGAGGAGGGAGGAGGGAGGAGGGGGGAGGGGGGTGAGCTGCCCCCTAATCATTATCTCCTTCCTGCTCCAGGAGTCGAAGATACCCAGTGCACTGAAAGGAGAAGGAAGCTGTGGCTGCACTGGATAGAAGACATCTACAGAAAGGTGCTACTTTTACAAAAGTGTGTGTTATGTGTGTGTGGTGTGTGTGGTGTGTGTTGTATGTGTGTGTGGTGTGGTGTGTGTTGTATGTGTGTGTGTGTTATGTGTGTGTGTGGTGTGGTGTGTGTTTGGTGTGGTGTGTGTTATATCTGTGTGTGTGTGGTGTGTGTTATATCTGTGTGTGTGTGTGGTGTGTGTTGTATGTGTGTGTGTGTTGTGTGTGTGTGGTGTTGTGTGTGTTATGTGTGTGGTGTGTGTTATATGTGTGTGTGTGGTGTGGTGTGTGTTGTATGTGTGTGTGTGTTATGTGTGTGGTGTGTGTGGTGTGGTGTGTGTTATATCTGTGTGTGTGTGTGTGGTGCGTGTTGTATGTGTGTGTGTGTGTGTTATGTATGTGTGTGTGTGGTGTGGTGTGTGTTGTATGTGTGTGTGTGTGTGTTATGTATGTGTGTGTGTTATGTGTGTGTCGTGTGGTGTGTGTTATGTGTGTGTGTGGTGTGTGTTGTATGTGTGTGTGTGTGTTATGTATGTGTGTGTGTTATGTGTGTGTGTGTTATGTGTGTGTGGTGTGGTGTGTGTTATATCTGTGTGGGTGTGGTGTGGTGTGTGTTATATATATATATGTGTGTGTGTGTAGGGAGGGGGGTTTCAGATGTTATAGTTGAGGAGAAGGGCAATAGTGACATGTGGATGGATGACTGCACTCTGTATCTAGCACTCTTGAACCCTTGCACTCTGTACGTAACGCACTCCAGAACCATGCACTGTGCCTGCACTCTGTACATAACACATGTCAATACCCTGCACTCTATATGTAACTCCAGAACCCTGCACCTTGTGCATAACACACTCCAGAACCATGCACTCTGTATCTAGCCCTATCCTGAACCCTGCACTCTGTACATAATGCACTCCTGAATCCTTCCACACTTTGTGTAATGCACACTTCCATAGTTTATGCAAAATCATTTGTAATGGAAGCTTTTTATTCCTATTTTTTGAAATGACTGTGCTGGGGTTTTTGTATGCATTAGTGAGAATCTTTCTTTTTGCCGCAGTGCACATAGCGCGCGTTCAGTCGCCTCCTCCCATAAGTGTCCCTCTTTCTGAAGTTCAAAAGTTGGGAGGTATGTTATAATGATTGCCCATTGGCTGCCTGTGTAGTGTAATAATTGCTCTTTGTAGGCCATGTATGGTCAGGATGGTCATTGTCTTGTCTATTTATTGTCAGTGCTGTTTGTTTAGAGGAACATATTACTAGAATTTATCTCCAAAATGAAGAGAATGTTCCGGATCGATAAATGAGGAAATGCTCCAACACTGAAGGGGTTAATCTACAAATAATAAATATTCGGGCAGTGCTTGCACTATGGACAAAATATCTGAATCCACAACACAATAGTTCCAATAAAACGTTCTGATATCAAAGTGTCAGACGACTCCCGGGGTAACCTGGCAGCACTTACTTAGAAAAACCCCGGCTGTAGATGTCTAGGTGTGCTGGGCTCTGTAGTCCCACAGAGTTCATGGTGCCTGTGAATCAATGGACGTCTCTATAGCAGTAAATGGGAAATACCGGTATAAGGAGCAGAAGAGCCAATCCACTGATAGAGTCCCAGCCACAGATACTCCGTTAAATGGTGGGCTGATTACCGCTTAAATGTAACCAGAGAGGCGCTTCCCCTAACCTGGAGACATCCGACATGTTTGAATTGGAAAATGCCAATCTTTGTCCAGGAGGGCTATTGGCAGGTGAGGAGGTCCTGAAAAGCACTCCTACTCCCACCCAGATTCCTTAAAGCAAAGTTCCACCCAACAGTGGAAGTTCCACTTTAACCAGTTAAGGACCAGCTGCCCCAGTTATACTGGGTGAACCATCGTAGCTGTACGTCGGCCGCTTTACAAGCACTAGGGGGCGGGCGCCCACGGTGTAACGACGGAGGCGATGTCTGCCGGGCACCCGCGATCGCTCCTGAGAGAGACAGAACGGAGGTCTGTCAATGGAAACACTCAGGGGTGAGGAGACTGATCTGTTATACTTAAAGATTAGGAACAGCGATCGGTCTCCTCCCCCAGGCAGTCCCATCCCCCCACAGTAAGAAACACTTCCTAGGACACACATTTAACTTCTTGAGCGCCCCCTAGTGTTAACCCCTTCACTGCCAATTACATTTATACAGTAATCAGTGGCTATTTTTAGCACTGATCACTGTATAAATGTCAATGGTCCCAAAAAAGTGTCTGATCTGTCCGCCGCAATGTCGCAATCCCGCTAAAAATCCCAGATTGCCGCTATTTCTAGTAAAAAAAAAAAGAATAATGCAAATGCCATAAATCTATCCCCTATTTTGTAGACGCTATAACATTTGCGCAAACCAATCAATATACACTTATTTCGATTTTTTTTACCAAACATATGTAGAAGAATATATATCGGTCCAGAATCCTGGACTGGAATATCCACGACAAACTTAAAGACTGGGTCAAACTCGAGGCCTCCTTCACCTTACCCCCCCTACACTCACTACCTTGGATGCTCCCAAAACACATTCTGACTGAAATCCGCGCCCACCCACTAATTGGCCCAACCCTTAGATATTTCTATAAAACTTGCAAATTAACTCCCTTATCCTCTATTCCAGGCCCGCTCACCTCTCTTCACCTCAACCCTGACTCCCCCCCTGGAATGCATGGCAATCACATCCAATGGGGAAGCCCCTTCTACCTTCCCCCGGACTTACACCTTACTCCCGCGCTACACTCACACCCTAGACAGGAAGTTCAAAGTCTCCAGACCCCTCTCACCCCTTGAAACCTTATGTACAACGCAATCACCCCAACGCCACTTAATCTCCACAATGCACTCTCTCCTATTCTCAAATGTCCCTTCCAATACAGGATGAGCTTGAACAACCTGGGAAAACGATCTCCCTTTATCTCTTTCACCAGAAGATTGGGAACAAATCTATCTGAACATACACAAGGGATCTGTAAATGTATCCAGACAAGAGAACGGATGCAAAATTCAAGCCCGATGGTATCGCACCCCAACCCTTATCCACAAATTCTGCCCGGACCTCCCAGATATGTGTTGGAGATGCCAACTTGAAAAAGGGTCTCTCCTGCATATATGGTGGAGCTGTCCTACTATTCAAGCTTATTGGTCCGAAGTGTACTTGCTCATTACGAAGATAAGCACATACAAGCTTGATTTCTCCCTGGCACAATTCTTCCTACACCATTCCACTCTGTCACACAGAAACTACTTTAAGTCCCTAGCAATGCACATGATAAACGCTGCAAAGCAATGCATACCAATCCACTGGGGTACCACACATATCCCTTCAATTAAAAAATGGTTAGCTAGAATTACCAAGGTAGCTGAAATGGAACGTTTCATTAGCATCGCACACGACACATCCTCTAAATTCTCAACTAAATGGGCCTGTTGGACCCACTTCCAGTCAACAGCAGAATATCAAGACCTTATCACTGCTAGCAGCCCAACTTGCTGCCTCCGCCCTAATACCCTGTTTCCCCGAAAATAAGACCTACAGTAGCGTGATTGTCAGTGATGACTGCAATATAAGCTCTACCCCCCAAATAAGCCCTACCCTGTTTCCCTGAAAATAAGCCCTACCCTGATAATAAGACCTACAAGGATTTTAACTAGGGCTTTTTTGGGGGGTAGGGCTTATATTGCAGCCATCACCGACAATCACGCTAGGTCTTATTTTCGGGGAAACAGGGTACTTCAACCTAGAACACCCCAGGATCAGCCCCAAAACTGAAAACAAATGATAAATACACCTATTACCAGAACATTCTCCTACTAAACAAATTCAAATTTTAAACACCCAGCAATCTACTTACCATCCCAAACGGAGGGAGAGAGAAGGCACACCCACCCCCTCTGTTTTATTTGCACACCCCTCTATAACCATTTCAATATCCAACACCCCTCTCTTCCCTAACCCCCCCATCCTGTTTCTCTCCGTCTCATTCCCATCTCCAACATTCACCCTCCACCCCAACCCTCTTATCCCCCCCCCCCCCCCAAGGAGCCCAGCCTTGCTCTCCATCACCCTACTGAGACATTGATCCTGGGACAGGAGAGTGTCTGTTTATTAAAAGTCACCAGATACACTTTTTGTAGCGGTTGACTTCTAATAAACACAAAAAACCACTGGAACTCCGCTTTAACCATTTATGGCCCAGAATAGGTTAATATATCTTCAATATCATTTGTCACTAAATTCATACAAAACTTTATTTATAATCATCAATAACTGGTAAAATTATATAAAAATACTATAAAGATGCATAAAATAGATCAAAAGCAAACAGCTCAATATCAATATTCAGTCCAGCCAGAACAACTCAAAAATCTATTTTAATTCCCATCTGGACGTCTTTTTTATAAAATTGCCCCCTCCCCCACCAATCCAAGTTCACCATCTCATCCCCTCAAAATCCAGTCCCTTTCAGACTCCTATTGTGAGACTCATCATAGTGTCTCTGGAGGGGCGCTGATCATTCCTGTGTAAAATCTTACAGAAATCTTCCCTAATCCCAACCTTTAATTATCATTTCATTCCCCCCACATACAATGTCTGGAACCGACATTTTCTGACATCAATAACTCCCCTCGTGGTACAGACCATAAATTCCCTCATTGTAATATACGGGGTTATTCTACATTTCCACACTATATATGTGTGTATCATCATCTGCTGGAGATAAAAGACATCACAGTGACTATGGAGGAAGAGGACGGACATGACGGGGGGTTACTGGGTGTAAATAGAAAATAAGATCTTATTACCTCCTCTACTGTCACTTCCAGTAATGTCTTCTCTCTACTTCCTACGGAACTTCCCGTCTTTGTTTCAGATGACTTCCTGTCTTTCTGTCCGTACCTGACATCATTTCCTGTCTGTCTTCCATTGGAGACTTCCAGTTTGATTAGAAGTGAGATCGCCATCTTGTGGAGTTCAGAGGAACTGCAGCCCGAGAAATGTCTCGTAATGTGATTACAGCCTTGCCATTGCTTCCAGATGATGAAGGACATTCCCAGGATTTAGTTCTCTGTCCCATCATGTCCTCATCTCACAGGTTCCAGGACTCAGAGTGCAGAGTGTCAGTGAGGGGATGACGGTTGGAACACTCTCTGGGTCCCATCACCAGGCACTGCAATTATAGCAGACTGTGGGGAGAAGTGATCGCCTTGGAACTCTGTGAACAGTGATGTAAAGGGGAATGCAGTGGACTCTGATATAAAGGTAATCTTTGGTCACCAGAGCTCCCCCCTCCCTTACAATACAGTTCCCCTTTACACCAAAGTCTGCAGGTTCCCCCTTTAGATCATGATCCGCAGCATTCCCCTTTACATCAGAGTTGCCCTTGCACTTTAATGCCGTGTACACACGAGCGGATTTGCCGTCGGAATAAACTCTGAAGGTTTCTCCGACGGAATTCCGCTCAAGCTGTCTTGCATACACACGTTCACACCAAATTCCGCCCGTCCAGAACGCGGTGACGTACAACACATACGAAGGGACTAGAAAAAGGAAGTGCAATAGCCAGTGCGCTACCCTTTGGGCTCCTTCTGCTAATCTCGTCTTAACAGCAAATAGACGAGCATTTTTTCCGATAGTAATTAGTTCCGTCGGAAAAATATAGAACATGTTCTCTATCTAAGTCCGTCTGAATTTTTGATGGAAAAAGTCCGATGGGGCATACACACGGTCGGAATATATGATGAAAAGCTCCCATCGAACTTTTTCTGACGGAAATCCTGCTCGTATGTACGCGGCATTAGGGGGAATCCTGCAGACTCTGATATATGGGGGAAGAGCTCTCACAGGAAGCGTCTGTCCCTCATCGCCCCCCCATATTCTTAACTTATCAGGCTTCCTTACAATCACCATATTACTTATCCAATCAGTTGGTTCAGTCACTGGTGCTTAATGTCCATCAGCCTCATACTTAGGGTTGCCACCTCATTCCTTTAAAACCGAACACATATAAATTACACAGGTTCTGTGGCTGATTAAGGTGATAATTAAACTTACTTGGTGCTTTCTCTGCATTCAATTAGCCTCAGAACCTGTGTAATTCATATGTGTTCGGGTTTAAAGGGATGAGGTGGCAACCCTACTCATACTGGTCAAGCTGTGACTTGACTGCCTGTTTAAAGGCCACTGGTACATTGCGTGGTGCACATTGGACTGGAGGAACACTTGCACCAAGGTGGAAATGAACTTTCCCTGGAACAGATTCTTCAGGTTTCTACGGGTAATAGTTTGGTAGTTGGAAGTTAAAGAGGAGGAAGACAAGGAGAGAGTGAAACTGATAAGGTGGTGATCAGAGAGAGGAAAAGGAATGTTGGAGAGGTTGTGCCGAGTGCATAGGTAGGAGAATGTGAGGTCAAGGCAGTTGCCAGCAGAGTGAGTAAAAGCGTTTGCCCATTGTTTCAGGTCAAAAGAGGTGGTTAGACTCAAAAATTTAGAAGTAGTGGGAGTGTTAAGGGATAACAGGGATGTTAAAGTTACTAAGAATGATTGTTGGGAATTCAGAAGAGAAAAAGTAAGGTAACCAGGCAGAGAAGTCATCATGTTAGTTATGTTCAGGAGTGGCTTTTGTGGTCTCACCTGATACATCGCAATGCTTTATATGTATGTACATATATATTTTTTTTTTCCCGTCAGTTTCACTTATTTTGTAATGGATTAAGTTTTTGGTTGTAGCCAGCATCATACACCCGGCACACCCAGGCCCTCCGGCAATTTTGTTTGAGGGCCAATTTTTCTTCTGCAATCCATGAGTGATGATGCCTACAGCGCCATCCCATGGATGTATAGACGTTTTTTCTGTGTTGGGGGTTTTTGTCCTCCTTTAGGGGATTAAAACAAAGCCCCTAGTCTGGGATGTGCATTCCCCAGGTTGAGATTGGGGGCCTCCCCTTGGTGTCCGGGCCATTTTCGGGCACCTCTTGTCCCCTTCATTCATTTGTTTGGGGTATTGATGGAAATTCTTCCCTCAGTGTGCCCTACAATGAATTTGGATTTCCATGGCGATGTTCATTTTTGTGATCCATGGGTGAAGTCGCCCTGCATGCATTTTCTCATGGAGGGCGATAGCACGCTGGATCAATGGCGTCAAATGTTGTTTTTTTCCATCCACGGCGGGATACAGCCTTGATGGGATCTCCGTCTTTGCTGTATGCGTCTTTGGTGTGGCTCCACCTGCTGCTTTGTTTGCGGAGTTCCACACCAAGCCGCATCATATCTGGGATGTTACCATGATCTTGACGCTTGGCGTGGCTGCGTCGGGCTTTGTGCATTACACGGCTGCATCGGTGCCCTCTGATGATGTAGCCGCATCTATCCTTGGGATGATTGGGGCTGCGTCATCACGTCACGCCCAGACTATGCGATGCCGCTGTGTATGTGGTGGCGCCCCTCCCATTTTGATGCCAAACTCTTGGGCGGCAACGCGATGAGGTGATGTTGTGGCATTCTTTCCCTACAACTTCATCTCCAGGCGCCCCATGTTGACCAATCATGGATCCTTATGGGGTTTATAAGGAAGACGCCAGGAGCCTTAAGGGCGCCATTTCTGCTCTACATCTTGTGTGATTAGGACTACATCCAAGGAGATTCCTTGGTTCCAATAACTCAGGGGAGCCTTTTTCTGCCCATGGTGAGGGCAGGTGCCATTACATTTCCAATGTCCTCCTTGGGACCTGGGAACTATGTATTTTACAGTTGGCAAGTTTGGCACCATTTTATCATTTTATCAAAAAAACTAAATTTTTCCTCAGTTTAGGCTGATATGTATTCTTCTACATATTTTTGGTAAAAAAGAAAAAAAAAAAATCGCAATAAGCGTATATTGATTGGTTTGTGCAAAAGTTATAGTGTCTACAAGATAGGGGATAAATTTATGGCATTTTTTAAAACATTTTTTTTTACTAGTAATGGTGGCGATCTGTGATTTTTATCAAGACTGCGATATTGCGGCAGACAAATTGGACATTTTTGACATATTTTTGTTTACTGTATAAATTACTGTATAAATGTCCCTGGCAGGGAAGGGGTTGACACTAGGGGGCGATCAAGGGGTTAACTGTGTTCCCTAGGTGTGTTCTAACTGTAGGGGGGATGGAACTGTCTAGGAGGAGAGAGAGATCGGTGTTCATACATAGTATGAACACACGATCTGTCTCTACTCCCCTGAAAGAACCAGGATCTGTGTGTTTACACACACAGATTCCGCTTCTCGCTCTGTCATGAGGGATCGTGGGAGCCTAGCGGTCATTATGCCCGCCAGGCACTCTCATCGTCCCTGGGCACATGCTGCCCCTAGTGGTCAAAAGGCGAAGCGATGTAAGGTAACGTTTCGCCCAGCCGTGCCATTCTGCCGCAGTAAAACTGCGGCGGCTGGTCGGCAAGCGGTTAAGTAACAAAAGGAAAAATATATACCTTTTGATGATATTAATGTGTATGGGAAAAGGTGTGTTCGAAGGGAAAAATAGGAAAAAATTCTAAATGGAGAATGAATGAAATGGCCAATGAATATGGAATGAGAAAGTGCCATTGTGTTAAATGAATGCACAAGGTTTTATTTGGTTAGTAAAGTTTGTTTTAAAATGTATACAAAGATGGTTATCTCATGGGATATTATGCTCTCCTTTTTTGGGAGTAGAGCTTACTAGGCTCATATTGCTGATAATTACAAAAGATTTCCCTAAAAGTTTGGTGTTAAATGTAAATTTGATAATGTGATTTTGGTAAAAAAAAGGGTGAAATTATACAGTATCTCACAAAAGGTGAGTACACTCCTCACATTTTTTGTAAATATTTCATTATAACTTTTCATGTGACAACACTGAAGAAATGACACTTTTCTACAATGTAAAGTAGTGAGTGTACAGCTTGTATAACCGCTTGCCGACCAGCCAGCGCAGTTGCACTGCAGCAACATGGCTCGGCTGCGCGAAACGCCATTATGTTACGTCGGTAACATAGACAGCCACTAGGGGGCGCGCGCGCCCCCCGCTGGCCCCCCAAGCCGATGCGAGCGCCCGGTGGTTTCGATCACCACCGGGCTCCAGCAATCGCTCGGGGCACAACGAGAACCAGGAGCTGTATGTGTAAACACAGTTTCTGGTTCTCTGAGCAGAGAACTGACAAGATCGTCTGTTCATACAGAGTATCCCTGCACAGTCCCATCCCCCCTTCAGTTAGAACACAAACTAGGACACACATTAACCCCTTCACTGCCCCTAGTTTTAACCCCTTCACTGCCAGTGACATTTTTACGGTAATCAGTGCATTTTTAATTGCACTAATCGCTGTATTAATGCCAATGGTCCGAAAAATGTGTCCGCCATAATGTCGCAGTCATGATAAAAATCGCTGGTCGCCGCCATTACTAGCAAAAATAAAAATTATTAATAAAAATGCCATAAAACTATCTCCTATTTTGTAGACGCTATAACTTTTGCGCAAACTAATAAATATACGCTTATTGCGTTTTTTTGGGTTTTTTTACCAAAAATATGTAGAAGAATACGTATCAGCCTAAACTGAGGAAAAAAAATGTTTTTGTACTATATTTTTTTGGGGATATTTATTATAGCAAAGAGTAAAAAATAATGAATTTTTTTCAAAAATGTCGCACTTTTTTGTTTATAGCGCAAAAAATAAAAAAACAGCAGAGGTGATCAAATACCAACAAAAGAAAGCTCTATCTGTGGGAAAAAAAGGAAGTCAATTTTGTTTGGGAGCCATGTCGCACGACCGTGCAATTGTCAGTTAAAGTGATGCAGTGCCAAATCGCAAAAAGTGCTCTGGTCTTTGGCCAGCCAAATGGTCCGGAGCTGAAATGGTTAACAGTGTAAATTTGCTGTTCCCTCAAAATAACTCAACACACAGCCATTAATGTCCAGGCATGTACTGGCCATCAGGACTACCGGGAGTTTCCCGGTGGGCCGATGGCTCAAAGGGCCTGTTTCAGTGACAGACAGCCTGTCAAAATAATGGATGCGCGGCCCGTGCAGCCATTATTTTGAGCACTGCTGTACTGCCGGCCCTACTATAGGACCGAGGCGGCAATTCAGGGGTGGACTTGCTGGGAGCTTGCTGGGTGCTTTAGTGTTTCACTGCTGGCTTGCCCACCACCTGTAGCACAGAGCACTTCCTTTGCCACTGCGATAGGTTACTGTAAGGTCACGCTGGTGGGCGGGGAAGTCCTCCGACGGCCGCTGCCGCTCCATCCTTCGGATCATCCCTGATGTCAGCGTGTGGGCAGCGGGTGACAGCTGGCTCGGTACAGCTGCCCTGGAGGAGAGGTTTAGCACACTGCTCCTCAGCCAGCTTGTGACACACACTGCTTCTCCCACCCCTCTCTCCCTGCCCATGCGTTGCATCTATGAAGAGCAAGAGGGAGCGGGAAGATTAAACAAGCAGCCGACAGACACAATAAAGCCCCCCCATCATTCAAGTGAGTGAGCTGACCAGACCTGGACCCCTCTCTCCCTCCTTTCTCTCTCTCTGCCTCTCTGCCCCCTTCTTTCTATGCCCCCTTCCCTCTTTGCTTCTCTGCCCCCTTCTCTCTCTCTGCCCCCTTCTCTCTCTCTCTCTCTCTGCCTCTGTGCCTCCTCTCTCTCTGCCCCTCTGCCCCCTTCTCTCTCTCTGCCCCCTTCTCTCTCTCTGCCTCTCTGCCCCTTCTCTCTCTGCCCCCTCTCTCTTTCTCTGCCCTCCCTCTCTCTCTCTGCCCCCCCTCTCTCTCTGCCCCCTTCTCTCTCTGCCCCCTTCTCTCTCTCTCCCTCTCTCTTTGTCCCCTTCACTCTCTGACCCCTTCTCTCTTCCTCTCTCTATCTCTCTCTGCCCCCTTCTCTCTGTGCCCCCTTCTCTCTCTCTGCCTCTCTCTGCCCCCTTTCTCTCTCTCTGCCTCTCTGCCTCCCTCTCTCTCTCTGCCCCCTCTCTCTCTCTCTGCCCCTTCTCTCTCTGCCCCTCTCTCTCTCTCTCTGCCCCTCTCTCTCTGCCCCCTTCTCTCTCTGCTCCATTCTCTCTCTCTCCCTCTCTCTTTGTCCCCTTCACTCTCTGACCCCTTCTCTTTGCCTCCTTCTCTCTCTCTCTGCCCCCTTCTCTCTCTGCCCCCTTCTCTCTCTCTGCCCCTTCTGTCATTGCCCCCTTCTCTTTGCCCCCTTCTCTCTCTGCCCCTTCTCTCTCTGCCCTCTTCTATCTCTGCCCTAGGGTGCCCACGTGTCCCGGATTGCCCGGGACAATCCCGCAATTAGCGGGTCTGTCCCGGGTTCCGGGCACCCTCATTCCGCGACAATACAGTGTCCCGGAATTGCCCCCTGGACCTGAGCCGATGTGATGCGCTCTAAAATATCCCTCACATCGCTGCTGTCACTCACTGACAGCCTGTGGTGGACCCCCAGCTGGTGAGACCCCTTTCACATGAGCCGTTGGCTCAGTGCCCAAATGGTTGCTAGCTCCCGCTTGCCTCACATCTAGCAACCAGTGACATCATGAGGAGGAGAGAGACAGAGCCCCAGCATTCACAGCGGGGAAGATTTAACTTCCTACTCCGCGCCTGGGTGGAAAGTGGCACACTGCATCTGGTGGCAGGCTATGGGTGAAAAGTGGCACACTGCATCTGGCATCAGGCAACGGTGGCAAGTGAAACGCTGCATCTGGTGGCAGGCAATGGGTGGCAAGTGGCACACTGCATCTCGTGGCAAGTGACACGCTGCATCTGGTGGCAGGCAACAGTGGCAAGTGACAAGCTGCATCTGGGGGCAGGCAACAGTGGCAAGTAACAATCTGCATCTAGGGGCAGGCATCGGTGGCAAGTGGCACACTGCATCAGGTGGTAAGTGACAAGCTCAGGGTCCCCACTGATTCTGCATTATGGTGAGTTGAACAATTTCATTATATATTACAATGTAGTACAACACCAGCCATTCGCCCGACAAATTCCCCGTCAACCCCGAGACTACATTCCCCCAAACCCCCATCTTTTCTTGGGAAGGGGGCAGGGGGGGTGTCCCTGAATGGCAGTTTGGAAATGTGGTCACCCTACTCTGCCCCCTTCTCTCTTTACCCCCTTCTCTCTCTACCCCCTTCTCTCTCTATCTGCTCCTTCTGTAATGCCCCCTTCTCTTTGCCCCTTCTCGCTCTGCTCCCTTCTCTCTTTGCCCCCTTCTCTCTTTGCCCCCTTCTCTCTTTGCCCCCTTCTCTCTCTGCCCCCTTCTCTCTCTGCCCCCTTCTCTCTCTGCCCCTTCTCTCTTTGCCCCTTCTCTCTGCCTCCCTCGCTCTCTGCCTCACTCGCTCTCTGCCCCTTCTCTCTCTGCCCCCTTCTCTCTCTCTCTCTGCCTCTGTGCCTCCTTCTCTCTCTCTGCCTCTCTTCCCCCTTCTCTCTCTCTGCCCCCTTCTCTCTCTCTGCCTCTCTGCCCCTTCTCTCTCTGCCCCCTCTCTCTTTCTCTGCCCCCCCTCTCTCACTCTGCCCCCCTCTCTCTGCCCCCTTCTCTCTCTCTCCCTCTCTCTTTGTCCCCTTCACTCTCTGACCCCTTCTCTCTGCCTCTCTCTCTCTCTCTGCCCCCTTCTCTCTGTGCCCCCTTCTCTCTCTCCGCCTCTCTCTGCTCCCTTTCTCTCTCTCTGCCTCTCTGCCTCCCTCTCTCTCTCTGCCCCCCCCCTCTCTCTCTGCCCCTTCTCTCTCTGCCCCTCTCTCTCTCTCTGCCCCTCTCTCTCTCTCTGCCCCTCTCTCTCTCTGCCCCTCTCTCTCTGCCCCCTTCTCTCTCTCTCCCTTTCTCTTTGTCCCCTTCACTCTCTGTCCCCTTCTCTTTGCCTCCTTCTCTCTCTCTCTGCCCACTTCTCTCTCTGCCCCCTTCTCTCTCTGCCCCCTTCTCTCTCTGCCCCCTTCTCTCTCTCTGCCCCTTCTGTCATTGCCCCCTTCTCTTTGCCCCCTTCTCTCTCTGCCCCTTCTCTCTCTGCCCCCTTCTCTCTCTGCCCCTTCTCTCTTTGCCCCTTCTCTCTGCCTCCCTCGCTCTCTGCCTCACTCGCTCTCTGCCCCTTCTCTCTCTGCCCCCTTCTCTCTCTCTCTCTGCCTCTGTGCCTCCCTCTCTCTCTCTGCCCCCCCCCCTCTCTCTCTGCCCCTTCTCTCTCTGCCCCCCTCTCTCTCTCTGCCCCTCTCTCTCTCTCTGCCCCTCTCTCTCTCTGCCCCTCTCTCTCTGCCCCCTTCTCTCTCTCTCCCTTTCTCTTTGTCCCCTTCACTCTCTGTCCCCTTCTCTTTGCCTCCTTCTCTCTCTCTCTGCCCACTTCTCTCTCTGCCCCCTTCTCTCTCTCTGCCCCTTCTGTCATTGCCCCCTTCTCTTTGCCCCCTTCTCTCTCTGCCCCTTCTCTCTCTGCCCTCTTCTATCTCTGCCCCCTTCTCTCTTTACCCCCTTCTCTCTCTACCCCCTTCTCTCTCTCTGCTCCTTCTGTCTTTGCCCCCTTCTCTTAGCCCCTTCTCGCTCTGCTCCCTTCTCTCTTTGCCCCCTTCTCTCTTTGCCCCTTCTCTCTCTGCCCCCTTCTCTCTCTGCCCCCTTCTCTCTCTGCCCCCTTCTCTCTCTCTGCCCCTTCTCTCTTTGCCCCTTCTGTCATTGCCCCCTTCTCTTTGCCCCCTTCTCTCTCTGCCCCTTCTCTCTCTGCCCCCTTCTCTCTCTGCCCCTTCTCTCTTTGCCCCTTCTCTCTGCCTCCCTCGCTCTCTGCCTCACTCGCTCTCTGCCCCTTCTCTCTCTGCCCCCTTCTCTCTCTCTCTCTGCCTCTGTGCCTCCCTCTCTCTCTCTGCCCCCCCCCCTCTCTCTCTGCCCCTTCTCTCTCTGCCCCCCTCTCTCTCTCTGCCCCTCTCTCTCTCTCTGCCCCTCTCTCTCTGCCCCCTTCTCTCTCTCTCCCTTTCTCTTTGTCCCCTTCACTCTCTGTCCCCTTCTCTTTGCCTCCTTCTCTCTCTCTCTGCCCACTTCTCTCTCTGCCCCCTTCTCTCTCTCTGCCCCTTCTGTCATTGCCCCCTTCTCTTTGCCCCCTTCTCTCTCTGCCCCTTCTCTCTCTGCCCTCTTCTATCTCTGCCCCCTTCTCTCTTTACCCCCTTCTCTCTCTACCCCCTTCTCTCTCTCTGCTCCTTCTGTCTTTGCCCCCTTCTCTTAGCCCCTTCTCGCTCTGCTCCCTTCTCTCTTTGCCCCCTTCTCTCTTTGCCCCTTCTCTCTCTGCCCCCTTCTCTCTCTGCCCCCTTCTCTCTCTGCCCCCTTCTCTCTCTCTGCCCCTTCTCTCTTTGCCCCCTTCTCTCTCTGCCTCTTCTCTCTCTGCCCCTTCTCTCTGCCTCCCTCTCTCTCTCTGCCTCCCTCGCTCTCTGCCCCTTCTCTCTCTGCTCCCTTCTCTCTCTACCCCCTTCTCTCTCTACCCCCTTCTCTCTCTGCCCCCTTCTCTCTCTCTGCCCCTCCCTTTCTCCCCTCCTCTCTTTCTCCTCCCTCTCTTTCTGTCTTCCGCTCTCTCCCCTCTCTCTCTCTCTCTCTCTCTCTCTTTCTCTCACCTCCCTCTCTCTCTCCCTTCCCTTTCTCTGGCAGCAGGTGACAGTGACAAGTGACACACTGCATTTGGTGGCAGGTGACGGTGGCGTGTGACACATTGCATCTGGTGGCAGGCGGTGGGGGGCATGTGACATGCTGCATCTGGTGGCAAGCGATGGTGGCAAGTGACACGCTGCATCTGGTGGCAGGCAATGGTGAGACGCTGCATCTGGTGGCAGGCGGATATGGCAAATGACATTCTGCATCTGGTCGCAGGCAATGGTGACACCCTGCATCTGGTGGCAGGTGACAAGCTCAGGATTCCCACCGATTCTGCATTCTGGTGAGTTGGACTATTTCATTATATATTACAATGTAGTAATAGAAATAATGTGATTTGATTATCCTGACACCATATTAAGCATGGTGTCGGGATATTTTCAGTGCTAGCATCAGCCATTCACTCGACAAATCACCCCCACCGCTGAATTCCCTGTCAAAACTGAGACTACATCCCCCTTTTGTCCTTGGCAAAATTGTCCCTGAATGGCAATCTGGAAATGTGGTCACCCTACCAGGGGGCAAGGTGGCAATTCCCCCCCCCCCGGCCGCTCTGATGCCCCATACAAAGGCCACACCGCTTCCCAAACTCAATAAGTATCCATATTGCGCATTTGCGTATAGTTTTATATACTGTTTTGGTGCATGTTTGCAAAAATAAACTGGGGCGGGTCTGGGTGAAGTCGAGGGCCAAATTTTTGTCCCAGTCCAGCCCTGTTAATGTCTATACTGCTGGCAATAAACGTGAGTACACCCCTAAGTGAAAATGTCCAAATTTGGCCCAATTAGCCATTTTTCCTCCCGGTGTCATGTGACTCATTAGTGTTACAAGGTCTCAGGTGTGAATGGGGAGCGGGTGTGTTAAATTTGGTGTTATCGCTCTCACTCTCTCATCATGGTCACTGGAAGTTCAACATGGCACCTCATGGCAAAGAACTCTCTGAGGATTTGAAAAAAAGAAATGTTGCTCTACATAAAGATGTTCAAAAAGATTGGGAAAATAAATGGGAAAAGGGCTAGTAGTTGAATAGAGGACCAAACCATGGTTTTCATATGCCAAATAAACTTCATTAGAATAAAAAATATAAAGATAGAAAAAATATCCTCTAAGCACTGTAAAAATATGTTTAAAAATAGAATAAAGAGACAACGTCATCACTCTAAAATGTTGGACAACCAAGACAGCTGAAAAAAAATGGATCACTTTGAGATATATAAAGGACCTCAATTTATTCCCTAGGAAAGTGTATTATAGACAGATCTACACTAAAGAACAACAAGCGACTGTGGCCGAAGTAAATAATACACAGGATAGGGAGGCCGTGGCTCAATTAATCTCCCTGCTCGAAGAATGTGATACAGCATCAGAGGACAATGTGACCTCTCCTGTAGAGCAGTCGAGACGTAAGGCAAATCTCCAGATCAGATCCACATCCATGCCACAATTTAGGAAAAATAAATGGCTGTGTGTGTTTCTCGATCTGGTAGAAGACGATCTTAGTATATTACAGTGGCAAACTGAGTTCCCAGACAATCCCTGATTTGAAGAGAGAAAAGCGCTAGGTGAGCTACAGCAAGCTGAAGGTCTGATCGTGAAGAAGAGCGACAAGGGAGGTAATGTATTACTGTCAGAGGAGACTTATGAAAGGGAAGCTAGACGTCTCCTAAATGATGAACATACCTATAGAAGGCTGGATCACAATCCATTTCCCTCCCTTGTCGCTCTGATTAACGATAAGCTATATTTTGCACTTGAGGCAGATCTTATATCAAAAAAAGAAAGAATTTGGATATCTAAGGGTGGAGGACTTTAATGTCCCTATGTTTTATATTATCCCGAAAATTCACAAGGACGAGAGGAATCCCCCGGGGAGACCAATAGTCTACGCCATCAGGGGCCCTATGGAGAGGATCAGCAAATACTTTGATTCCCTCATTAAGGACTTGGTGTTGGATTTGCCGTCCTATGTTAGGGACACCGGAGATGTCCTGAACAAAATCCAGGGCCGATTCTTCCCGGGTGAACTCATCCTTGTAGGCATAGATGTGGAATCACTCTATACATGAGTGGGGACTGTTGGCGGTGTTTGACTTTTTGGATTTCCACTTCCTGGCCCTAGGTGCACAGAACAAATTTATATTGGACCTCTTGGAATTGGCATTGAAAAACAACTTCTTCCAATTCGCAGGCTCATACTAGCAACAAACAAGGGGAACAGCCATGGGCGCCCACGTATGCCTGCTTGCACCTGAGCTGGCGGGAGGAGGAGGTGGTCTTCACCTCGCCTATGTACCTGGGCCACGTTCGGCTGTGGCTCAGGTACATACCCTGTTTCCCCGAAAATAAGACCTAGCGTGATTGTCGGTGATGGCTGCAATATAAGCCCTACCCCCCAAATAAGCCCTACCTTTTTTCCCCGAAAATAAGCTCTACCCTGAAAATAAGACCTACAAGGACTTTAACTAGGGCTTATTTGGGGGGTAGGGCTTATATTGCAGCCGTCACTGACAATCACGCTAGGTCTTATTTTTGGGGAAACAGGGTAGATAGATGTGTTGATGCTATCGGAGGGGACCCAGGAGGATATCTTCTTGTTCATGAATGAGTTGAGCCAAAATACCAGAAACATTAGGCTAACTTCAGTAGCAGACACATGAGAGATCTCTTTCTTGGATCTACTGATCCGTTTGGAAAATGGCATTCTAAGTACCCAAACTTTTAGGAAGAGCACGGCGGCTAATACACTGCTCCATGCAGATAGCCATCACTCTAAGTCTCTGGTATGTGGCATCCCAGTGGGGCCAGTTTCAGAGAATTAGGCGCAATTGTTCAAATGAACTGGACTATAGACGGGAGGCCAAAGAAATGTATCAAAGATTCAGAGAAAGAGGCTACTCACATCGTAACCTAAGAAGAGCTAAAAAGATAGCCAGTACTCAATGTAGAGATGAATTAATCAAGCCCCGCAGTACACAAGAAGCAATAACGGCTGGCCCTGTCAGAATTATCACAAAATTTGGTACACAGTGGAAACATCTGAGCAAGATACTCAATGAACATTGGCATGTCCTAACACGATCAAAGGACATTAGCGATATAGTGTGACCTAGACCCTATCTTGTGGCCAAACGTGCAAGTAATCTTAATGATATCTTGGTCAAATCAGAATTGACCAAAACCACAAATAGGGACTGGCTAACCAATTTACCACAGCTTAGAGGGATGTTCAGATGTGGACACTGTGGCATTTGCAGATATGTGGAGTGCTCTGATATGTTTGCAGACTCTGACGGTGTGAATAAATATAAGATCAAAAAATTTATTAACTGCGGCACCACTAGAGTTCTCTATATCTTGGAATGTCCCTGTAGGGAACTCTATGTGGGTACGACAAAAACGCCAATTGCGTGTCAGGATCGGCAAGCACATCAAGAGCATTAACCAGAAGGAGGATAACCCTATCGGACAACACTTTGCAATACATCATGGTGGGTGCACAGAAGGCCTTAAGGTGAGGGGCTTTTTTAGCCCTGAATCTTTCGACCAGAAGAGGGGACTTCGATACAATCCTTCTGAGAAGAGAAAAGGCCTGGATATTCAGGATAGGAAGCATGACCCCTAAGGAGTTAAAGAACGCATTGAGCCTTAAAGTATTCTTGGAACAATAATAAACGAATATTTATGCCCCTTGAATCACTGTGCATCAAAGTCAATCCCTCTTTTTGGTACTCTAGGCTTTGAAATTGGTCTATATATATATATATATATATATATATATATAATATATATATATACAGTGCCTTGCGAAAGTATTCGGCCCCCTTGAACTTTTCAACCTTTTGCCACATTTCAGGCTTCAAACATAAAGATATAAAATTTTAATTTTTTTGTGAAGAATCACCAACAAGTGGGACACAATTGTGAAGTGGAATGAAATCTTTTGGATTTTTGAAACTTTTTTAACTAATAAAAAAATGAAAAGTGGGGCGTGCAAAATTATTCGGCCCCCTTGCGTTAATACTTTGTAGAGCCGCCTTTTGCTGCGATTACAGCTGCAAGTCGCTTGGGGTATGTCTCTATCAGTTTTGCACATCGAGAGACTGAAATTCTTGCCCATTCTTCCTTGCAAAACAGCTCGAGCTCAGTGAGGTTGGATGGAGAGCGTTTGTGAACAGCAGTTTTCAGCTCTTTCCACAGATTCTCGATTGGATTCAGGTCTGGACTTTGACTTGGCCATTCTAACACCTGGATACATTTATTTGTGAACCATTCCTTTGTAGATTTTGCTGTATGTTTGGGATCATTGTCTTGTTGGAAGATAAATCTCCATCCCAGTTTCAGGTCTTTTGCAGACTCCAACAGGTTTTCATCCAGAATGGTCCCGTATTTGGCTGCATCCATCTTCCCCTCAATTTTAACCATCTTCCCTGTCCCTGCTGAAGAAAAGCAGGCCCAAACCATGATGCTGCCACCACCATGTTTGACAGTGGGGATGGTGTGTTGAGTGTGATGAGCTGTGTTGCTTTTACACCAAACTTATCGTTTTGCATTGTGGCCAAAAAGTTTGATTTTGGTTTCATCGGACCAGAGCACCTTCTTCCACATGTTTGGTGTGTCTCCCAGGTGCCTTGTGGCAAACTTTAAACAAGACTTTTTATGGATATCTTTGAGAAATGGCTTTCTTCTTGCCACTCTTCCATAAAGGCCAGATTTGTGCAGTGTACGACTGATTGTTGTCCTATGGACAGACTCTCCCACAGGGGCGGACTGATAACTCATGGGGCCCCCGGGCAATAGGAGATTATGGGGCCCCCAGGCAATCAGAGATTATGGGGCCACACAGTATACACACACACAGTATACAATCACACTGTATACACATACATGTACACACAGTATACACAGACAGATGTAAAAAAAACACAGATTTATACATACTGTCCCTGGTTTTACTGAGGCTGGCAACCCTGATGGGGCCCCCTAGTGGCCCAGGGCCCTCGGGCAGTGCCCTAATCGCTCAATGGTCAGTCCGCCCCTGCTCTCCCACCTCAGCTGTAGTTCTCTGCAGTTCATCCAGAGTGTTCATGGGCCTCTTGGCTGCATCTCTGATCAGTCTTCTCCTTGTCTGAGCTGAAAGTTTAGAGGGACAGCCAGGTCTTGGTAGATTTGCAGTGGTCTGATACTCCTTCCATTTCAAAATGATCGCTTGCACAGTGCTCCTTGGGATGTTTAAAGCTTGGGAAATCTTTTTGTATCCAAATCCGGCTTTAAACTTCTCCACAACAGTATTACGGACCTGCCTGGTGTGTTCCTTGGTCTTCATGATGCTCTCTGCGCTTTCAACAGAACCCTGAGACTATCACAGAGCAGGTGCATTTATACAGAGACTTGATTACACACAGGTGGATTCTATTTATCACCATCAGTCATTTAGGACAACATTGGATCATTCAGAGATCCTCGCTGAACTTCTGGAGTGAGTTTTTCTGCACTGAAAGTAAAGGGGCCGAATAATTTTGCACGCACCACTTTTCAGTTTTTTAATTGCTAAAAAAGTTTAAAATATCCAATAGATTTCGTTCCACTTCACAATTGTGTCCCACTTGTTGGTGATTCTTCACAAAAAATTAAAATTTTATATCTTTATGTTTGAAGCCTGAAATGTGGCAAAAGGTTGAAAAGTTCAAGGGGGCCGAATACTTTCGCAAGCCACTGTATATATATATATATATATATATATATATATATATACACACATATATATATATATATATGTATGTATATATGTATATGTGTATATATATTTGTCTACTTCATCTTTATTTTGTTCTGCCATTCTCTAAATGGCAACTAGATGTCTCTGCTGCGGCACTTACAGACGTGATGCAATGCAATTGGTGAAGCCCCAGGCTTTATAATGAATGTCTGGCCAGTGCTCAAACGTCCTGATGAAACGAACGTAAGGGTGACATGAAATGCATCGACGGAAGCAGTGACACCAAGACGCCCAGCTCCCAGATGTCATGCACCGCTGAATTGAGGCAACACAGAGCGCAGCTCTTGCTGCTGAAGACGTGACACTGCTGATCTTTCTTATGGGGAATCCCGTCTGAGTTCCAAAGGGCCGTGACCCTCATGTTAGTGTGTGGATACTGGAGTTTTAAAACAGCCTCAGGAGGACAGCCAGCCTGATTGCAAGGCTCCCGGGGAATGTCTAAAGATATTACACCCCCCCCCCCCCCCTTGCTCCATAGTCTGGCCACACCAATGTTCATTGGCCGTGATTCTGGGAGGTTCGGGTTTAGTCACCTATAAAGAGTGTAAAAAATGGGAGATTTGGAGAAATCTAAACTTCTCTGTCGGGGGCATATCCAGCCTACTTATACAAAAACTAAGAGAGATCGGACCTGAAGACTTGAAAAAGTGACCAATCCTATACAACACTTTGTTCAGCCACTATTTAAAAGCTTTGATGTCCATGCCTGGAGGAAATTGAAGGTTATGAAACAGATGGGCTAATGGGTGACTATCAGAGACCAACTCTGGGGGACCTCTAAGGACATCCTATAGGGTTACTGAATGAGAGAAAGTTGGAGCCAAGATAGAGGGACAAGGAGGACACCACAATAGGTAGTCCAGAGTGAACTGGGGTACCGCCTGTACTTCCATATCCACCCAATTGGGTTTAGTAACTCGGGAATATATGATTGAGATGTGGGCTAGTTGAGAAGCTTGATAGAACCATAATAGGTTTGGCAGACCAAGACCACCGTTATCACGAGCGTGAAATAGGACCCTCTTAGCCACTCGATGCCCTTCCGAACCCCAGATGAAGTCAGTAATGTTGGCCTGAAAATGCTGCAGATGGTCTTTAATGATAGGGAAGGGTAGAGAGCAGAAGAGGAATAGTACACGAGGGGGAACAAAGTCATCCTAATGGAATGACCCGACCTCACCAGGACAGGTGGAGCTGTGCCCATTGTTGTAGATCTGCTTCTAATTTCCTGTATATCGGGGGAGGGGGGAGGTTGGCTCCATACAGTTGGTCTATACTGGAGTCTAGATTCCCCCCCAGGTAAGGAATGACGGAATCCCTCCAAGCCAAGTCACCAGGGGCGTCGGGAGGGGGTGGCTAGGGGGGGCTGAAGCCCCGAATTGGTCCCCGAAAAGCCCCGAGTGTCAAGAAGGCACCGTTTAATTGTTAGCCCCGAGTGCCACCGGCCGCTGACGAGCGGGGACCGATCTGATCCGCCGAGTGCGGCCGAGTTTGGCCGAATGAGATACAGGTCCCGCCTTCTGGAGCTATGATGGACATCCCACTGGTCCAATGCCTGGACCGCGGGACGTGTGACGTCCATCATAGACGCTGCACGCTCCAGAAGGCGGGAATTACAATCCGCCGCGCCACATCACTGAAATCCCCGCTTCCCACTCAGATAGATCAGAGCAGCGGAGGAGCGATCTGGCGAGATGTGCCAGTGACTGCACCGATTATTGTAGAGGAGGCGCCGGCGGGGATGAGGATAACCTGAAGAGGAGCTGTGCTGGGGGCGGATGGCAGAGTGAAGAGCTCCGGATCTCGGTGTGTCTTTATCATGGGCACCGGAGTGTGCAGCAGGAGGCAGAAGAGTCTTCTCCATACTGCCTTGTGCCTGCTGGCCGTGCTGGGACTGGGAGGCAGGCTCTACTTTGTATATCTATGTGCAGGACAAAGCAGTGGAGCTCCAAGGTCCAGGCGATGAAGTACAAGCAGGCTCCTCTCCTCCTCTGGCTGCCTGCTGTGCCACATGATGCGTGGGCTGCACACCACACACTACAGCTGAACTGAACTGCAGGACACCTGGACACATGAAGTCTGTCTCCTGGTCAGGTAGGTGAGGTCAGTGTATGTATGTCACGGTATGTTAGGTAGGTCAGTGTATGTCAGGTCAGTGTATGTTAGGTAGGTCAGTGTATGTTAGGTGTATGTATGTATGTCAGGTCAGTGTATGTTAGGTAGGTGTATGTATGTCAGGTCAGTGTATGTCAGTGTATGTATGTCAGGTCAGTGTATGTTAGGTAGGTGTATGTATGTATGTATGTCAGGTCAGTGTATGTTAGGTAGGTGTATGTATGTATGTATGTCAGGTCAGTGTATGTTAGGTAGGTGTATGTATGTATGTATGTATGTATGTCAGGTCAGTGTATGTTAGGTAGGTGTATGTATGTATGTATGTATGTCAGGTCAGTGTATGTTAGGTAGGTGTATGTATGTATGTCAGGTCAGTGTATGTTAGGTAGGTGTATGTATGTATGTCAGGTCAGTGTATGTTAGGTAGGTGTATGTATGTATGTCAGGTCAGTGTATGTTAGGTAGGTGTATGTATGTATGTCAGGTCAGTGTATGTTAGGTAGGTGTATGTATGTATGTATGTCAGGTCAGTGTATGTTAGGTAGGTGTATGTATGTATGTCAGGTCAGTGTATGTTAGGTAGGTGTATGTATGTATGTCAGGTCAGTGTATGTTAGGTAGGTGTATGTATGTATGTCAGGTCAGTGTATGTTAGGTAGGTGTATGTATGTATGTCAGGTCAGTGTATGTTAGGTAGGTGTATGTATGTCAGGTCAGTGTATTTTAGGTAGGTGTATGTATGTCAGGTCAGTGTATGTTAGGTAGGTGTATGTATGTCAGGTCAGTGTATGTTAGGTAGGTGTATGTATGTATGTCAGGTCAGTGTATGTTAGGTAGGTGTATGTATGTCAGGTCAGTGTATGTTAGGTAGGTGTATGTATGTATGTATGTCAGGTCAGTGTATGTATGTCAGGTCAGTGTATGGCAGGTAGGTGTATGTATGTATGTATGTCAGGTCAGTGTATGTATGTCAGGTCAGTGTATGGCAGGTAGGTGTATGTATGTATGTCAGGTCAGTGTATGGCAGGTAGGTGTATGTATGTATGTATGTCAGGTCAGTGTAGCTGAGATTAGAGATTAGTCAAAATTGATGGGCACTGCTAAGCCCCAGGCAGCAACCAGCAAGTAAGCTTACCCCCCGCCACACAACCCCAGCGCTCAGCCAAAAAACCCCGTGCCATGACCGCTCTCGACCCCCCCCTCATCGGTGCCAACATCGGACTTCGGGCTGAAGCCCCTGGTCTTTTTGCCACCTAGCAACGCCCCTGCAAGTCACAGGGATCTATCACACGTGTGACTAGCGTGTGCGGCTCTGTGATATGTCATGTCTGAGATTTGGACATGTTGATGTTCAGGCCAGAGATCCACCAAAATCATCCAGTAATGGACAGATGTTGGGGGAGGGGATTAGAGGGGAAGTGACCAATAAAAGGAGATCATCAGAGAAGAGGACGTATTTATTATATTGTGGTCCGCCCTGTACTGTGCTTATCAATGAATTATGTGACCTGATCCATCTGCAAATTATATACAACATAAAGAGCTTTGTACTCAAGATGATGTTCCCTGCAGATCCACTGCTTCCACTTTACACCTATTTCTTTATTCTTATAATAATTGCTGCTATATTAAATAAACTAAAATCTGTACAAATTCATGTAATCATACAATATTTTGTGCTCAATTAGTGTTCTCTGCAAGTCCACTGCTTCCACTTTTCATCTACTTCAACAAACTTATTTTGCTCCAAAAAATATCCACCAATCAATGAAAAGTAGATAAGGTGTAAAGTTCTCGGTGCTCCAAACTGTGCCAGCTGTAGTGTAGCCACGCCTTCTTCCACCTCTTACACACGTGATGGTGAGGGCGCCCCCTTAGTGGTGATTTTTATTGATTTGTGTATTTTTTGTGCAAAATAATTTAATTGAAATAGATGCAAAGTGGAAGCAGTCGACTTGCAGAGAACACTATATTGAGTATAAAATATTGTATTATTACATGAATTTGCAAAGGTTTTTCATTTATTTAATATAGCAGTAAATATTATAAGATGAATGAAGTAGGTACAAAGTGGAAGCAGTGGATCTGCAGGGAACAGCATCTTGAGTACAAAGCACTTTATGTTGTATATAAATTTGCACATGGATCAGTTTACCTAATTAATTGATAAACACCATAAGATCAATGAAGTAGGTGTAAAGTGGAAGCAGTAGATCTGCTGAAAATATTATTTGAGCCCCTAGCACTTTATATATGAATGTATCCACATATTTTAGTGTATTTGTGATGATTTATGTGCACACACAATAGGACAGCGCTGTGACACATAATGCTCTTCTAGTTGATAAAGGGAATACTTACCTTTGTTACAGCAGCAGTCCGGTATAAGTTATTTTTGTAGGTATTTGAGTTGTTACACATAGCGCGGGTTTTATTCTATTTATATTGGTGATATAATTGCCCAAATCTGGGGATCAGAAGCCATTTCCACCCTTTACTCTCGGCTGGGGTTCTTTGTATCCATATAACAGATGTTCTACATGACTAAATCTGCCATCAATTTTACTGCAAAATCAAAGGGGCCAAAATGTCCCCCCCCCCCCACCAAGCAGTAATATATTTCTATCCCCCTTGGTGGGAGTGGAGATGACCCATCTATAAGGATATACAGTACATACACACAGCACAAGGACGTGTTCACACTACGAGATGTTTCTCGGGGCTGCAGTTCCTCTGAGCTCCACAAGGTGGTGATCTCACTTCCACCCAGACAGAAAGACTCTATGGAATACAGACAGGAAGTGATGTCAGACACAAACAGGAAGTTCCATTTGGAAGGACGCAGAGAGAAGACATTGCTAGATCTGGCGGCAGAGGAGGTAATATGTAGATTAACCCCTTTAGGGGGATCAGTTGATGATTAATATATCTTGTTTCCAAAGCTGGCCATACATGGTTCAGGTTTATCATTCAGCCAGCGGGATGAGTAGAAAAAACTGAAGCGATTCCCCCATCCACACATTGGAAAAATGGGTGAGGTTTAAACTAAATAGTGGATGTGGCTTAAAGGAGCGTGGCTCAAAAGGGTGTGGTTCGAGTCCGAGATGAATGGAGGAAGAAAGAAAGAGAAAAAGAAACATAGAGGGGAGGGAAGGAGAGAGAAGGAAGGAAAGATGTAGGGACAGCAGGCCCAGATCCTACACCACAATAGAAATATGTGTATTCCAGAAAGTTTAACAATCAGCAGATAAAAATAATCCAAACACCTGGTGTTAGCGCTTCAATCATCACGGCACCATGGTTGTTATGGTGTCAGGATGTTTGAAGCGCATTATTTCTATTAATACATTGTAATATGAAATTAAATCCTTCAACTCACCATAATGCAGAATCTGTGGGAGCCCTGAACGTGTCACTTGCCATGTCGCCTGCCACTAGATGCCATCAGGTGTCCCCTGCAGAGTCCCTCCTTACACTAGGTGCCCCCAATAGAGTCCCCCCTTACATCAGGTGCCTCTAGTAGAGTCCCTCCTTACATCAGGTGCCTCGGGTAGAGTCCCGTCTTACACCAGGTGCCCCCAGTAGAGTCCCTCCTTTCATCAGGTGTCTCCAGTAGAATCCCTCCATACATCAGGTGCCTCCAGTAGAGTCCCTCCTTACATCAGGTGTCCCCAGTAGAGTCCCTCCTTACATCAGGTGTCCCCAGTAGAGTTCCTCCTTACACCAGGTTTCCCCAGTAGAGTCCCTCCTTACATGAAGTGTCCCCAGTAGTCCCTCCTTACATCAGGTGTCCCCAGTAGTCCCTCCTTATACAAGGCATTCCCAGCAGAGTCCCTCTTTACATCATGTGCCCCCAGTAGAGTCCTTCCTTACACCAGGTGCCCCCAGTAGAGTCCCTCCTTACACCAGGTGCCCTCAGTAGAGTCCCTCCTTACACCAGACATTCCCAGCAGAGTCCCTCCTTACATCAGGTGCCACTAGTAGAGTCCTTCTTTACATCAGGTGTCCCCAGTAGAGTCCCTCCTTACACCAGGAGTCCCTCCTTACACCAGGTGTCCCCAGTAGAGTCACTCCTTACACCAGATACCCCCAGCAGAGTCCCTCCTTACACCAGATGCCCCCACTAGAGTCCCTCCTTACACCAGATGCCCCCACTAGAGTCCCTCCTTACACCAGATGCCCCCACTAGAGTCCCTCCTTACACCAGATGCCCCCACTAGAGTCCCTCCTTACACCAGGTGCCCCCAGTAGAGTCCCTCCTTACACCAGGTGCCCCCAGTAGAGTCCCTCCTTACATCAGGTGCCCCCCCAGTAGAGTCCTTCCTTACACCAGGTGCCCCCCAGTAGAGTCCTTGCTTACACCAGGTGCCCCCAGTAGAGTCCCTCTTTACACCAGGCATTCCCAGTAGAGTTCTTCTTTACATCAGGTGTCCTTAGTAGAGTCCCTCCTTACACCAGGTGCCCCCAGTAGAGTCCCTCCTTACACCAGGCATTCCCAGCAGAGTCCCTCCTTATACCAGGTGTCCCCAGTAGTGTCCCTCCTTACATTAGGTGCCCCCAGCAGAGTCCTTCCTTACATCAGGTGCCCCCAGTAGAGTTCCTCTTTAAATCAGGTGCCCCCCAGTAGAGTCCCTCCTTACACCAGGCATTCCCAGCAGAGTCCCTCCTTACATCAGGTGCCCCTAGTAGAGTCCTTCCTTACATCAGGTGCCCCCAGTAGAGTTCCTTTTTACATCAGGTGTCCTCAGTAGAGTCCCTCCTTACACCAGGCATTTCCAGCAGAGTCCCTCCTTACATCAGGTGCCCCAGCAGAGTCCCTCCTTACATTAGCAGTCCCCAGCAGAGTCCCTCCTTACATAAGCAGTCCCCAGCAGAGTCCCTCTTTACATCAGCTGTCCCTAGCAGAGTCCCTCCTTACACCAGGCATTCCCAGCAGAGTCTCTCCTTACATCAGCTGTCCCTAGCAGAGTCCCTCCTTACACCAGGCATTCCCAGCAGAGTCCCTCCTTACATCAGTCCCTCCCTCAGTACAGACCACCCTCCCGCAGTACAGACCCCCCTCCCGCAGTACAGACCCCCTTTAGTGCAGACCCTCCTCCATCAGTATAGACCCCCCTCCATCAGTACAGACCCCCCTCAGTGCAGACCCCTCTCCATTAGTTTAGCCCCCCCTTTAGTGCAGACCCACCTCCATCAGTATAGATCACCTTCAGTGCAGACCCCCCTCCATCAGTATAGATCCCCCTCCAACAGTACAGACCCCCCCTCAGGATAAACCACCCCCTCCTCCATCAGTACAGACCCCCCTGGACAAACCACCTCTGCCCCATCAGTACAGACCCCCCAGGACAAACCAACCCCCTCCATCTGTACAGACCCCCCAAAGACAACCCACTGCCCTTCATCAGTACAGACCCCCCGGGACAACCCACCCCTCATCAGTACAGACCCCCCAGGACAACCCACCCCCCACCATGTATACAACCCCCCAGGACAACTCACCCCATCAGTACAGAGCCCCCCAGGACAACCCACCCCCCATCAGTACAGACCCTCCCAGGACAACCCACCCCCCCTTCATCAGTACAGACCCCCTTCAGAACAACCCCCCATCAGTACAGACCCCCATCAGAACAACACCCCCAGGACAACCCACCCCCCATCAGTACAGACCCCCCCAGACAACCCACCCCATCAGTACAAACCCCCCCAGGACAACTCACCCCCCAACAGTACAAACCCCCCAGGACAACTCACCTCCCCATCAGTACAAACCCCCCAGGACAATTCAGCCCCCCCATCAGTAAAGACCCCCCTGAGTACAACACACCCCCATCAGTACAGACCCCCCAGGACAACCACCCCCCATAAGTACAAACCCCCCAGGACAACTTACCTCCCCCCATCAGTACAACCCCCCCAGGACAACTCACCTCCCCCCATCAGTACAAACCCCCCAGGACAACTCACCCCCTCCCCATCAGTACAAACCCCCCAGGACAACTCAGCCCCCCATCAGTACAGACTTCCAGAGGTAAACTCACCCCCCCATCAGTACAGACCCCCCCAGGACAACACCCCCCATCAGTACAGACCCCCCGTGGACAACTCCCCCTCCTCCCTTCATGCACCTGGACGGGGAGCAGAGGACGATTCAGCATGCAGCCGCCTGGGGAGTTTGCTCAGACTGTCACTGACTCTCCGGGCAGCGTGCTTGTAACAGGAGGCAGCCAGTGAGCGTGAGACAGAGCAGTCTCACTCAGGGTTAGAGCGGCACCGGGAGCCAGGACTCTGTTTGTCTCTGCACCATTTACAGAACCAAGAGGCGGAGCTTGGTTGGCAAGAAAGCGGCTGCCAATACAAATGCTCCATTTGTGTTGGCAGCCACTTTCTTTGCCAACCGTACTCCACTCCTTGTTTCCCCCTCACGCTAGTCCTCTGTAAAATGGCGACGGAGACAGATTTGAGCAGTGCCGGCCATGGACCTCTAGCGGCAGCGGGGGAAGGAAAAAAAATTGGGAACAAAAAATTATTTCCCGGGACATTTCACAGAAAATGGTAAGGCCAGGGCAAAGGTCTAAATCTCGGGAATGTCCCAGGAAATTCGGGACAGTTGGCAAGTATGACAAACATCCTTCACCTCCAATGGCAAAGGAACTGGATCCTCCTCGCTCACTCCTGTAAGTCTGCTGTGGATTCTGTCATCTCCCTCCTATTCTCGGCTTCCTCCTCCGACCACTGTTCCAGCAGCAGCTCCGCCTCTTCATACACACTCAGAGCTCCGCCTCTTCATTCACGTTTAGAGCTCCGCCTCTTCATACACGCTCAGAGCTCCGCCTCTTCATACACACTCAGAGCTCCGCCTCTTCATTCACGTTTAGAGCTCCGCCTCTTCATACACGCTCAGAGCTCCGCCTCTTCATACACACTCAGGGAGGAGAGAAAGGGGAAGGATATACAGTACATACTGTGGCAGTAGGACCCTGTGCTACCTGGAAGATTGCTGGTTTACGCCAGATTTTGGAGAGAAAGGCACGCTGATTGCACAGCTGTGTGCTGGGCTATTTAATTGTGACCTGGCTATGGCTCAGGGTTCCACCCAACAGACAGGAAGTCTGTGCATGGGAGTCAGGTGGACTCCCATTCCTCTGAGAGGATTCAGAGGCTGCAGGAGGCAGCCAGGGTATGCATGTCTGCAGGAGGCAGATGTACTTGGTGACAGAGCAGCAAGTAGTAAGCAGCAGGAGTAAGCTAGGAGAGAGCTTCACTCTAGGAAACTCTTTTGGGTCTGAGGAGCAGACCTAAGGCCTAGGCTAAAGGCCGGAATCAGCCATATGGCAAGAATGTACGCCAGGAGGCTAAAGTATTGAGTGTGCAAGATACAGTAATGGTGGAACCCCCTGCGTGGGCTACTGATGTCTTTGTGAACTTTTCCGTGCTTTTAAATAAAAGTGGGCTACCAGGCCCTTAAAAATACAGTTTTGTACTGGAGTACTCACTGACAACGCACCTACCGTTTGAGTCTGATACCCCAATCTTACAATACACACACAGCACAAGGCCGTGTTCACACTATGAGATGTTTCTTGAGGCTGCAATTCCTCTGAGCTCCACAAGTTGGTGATCTCACCTCTGCCCAAACAGAAAGTCTCTATAGAATACAGACAGGAAGTGATGTCAGCTACAGAAAGGACATTCCATTTGGAAGGATGCAGAGAGAAGACACTGCAGGATCTGGCGGCAGAGGAGGTAATATGTAGATTAACCCCTTCAGGGGGATCAGTTGATGATTAATATATCTTGCTTGTAAACTGGCCATACATGGTTCAGTTTTATCGTTCAGCCAGTGGGCTGAGCAAAAAAGCTGAACCAATTCCCCCATCCACACATTGGAGGGGGATGGGGGAATCATCCCCGCTGCACTATTGTATTCTGACAATCGGGGGCGCTCCTTCACTCTCAGAATACACAGATCAGTGATGAAGCTATTGGCTGCAGCCGCTGATCGAGTGACTTTTATCCGGCAGTGACCATACATGGATGGAAATGTGACCGATCCCTGCTGAACCAGCTGAATTTCCATGTATCTATGGTCACCTTAAAGTGGAGGTCCACCCTAAAAAAAAAAATTGCATAAAAAATACCTAAAAAAAAAGGAGGAAAAAAAAAATTTAACTTACGTGAAATGGCTGTTGCTAGGCAGTCTTCCTAATCTGCCTCTTCCTACACCGCGGTGATCTTCAGTCTTCTGCTCCCCGCGTTGTCTTCTGGGGAATGGGGCGCAGTGTGTTATGGGAACTGTATGTCTCCCACAACACATCACGTCCCATGCACAAAGCGCCACGCCGCTCGCGCGTGCGCAGTAGGAAACTGGCAGTGAAGCCGCAAGGCTCCACTGCCTGTTTCCCTTACTTAGGATGGCGGTGCAGAGAGCCGAGGGATGGGTCGGCCTCGGGCGGCCGACATCGCGGGCACCCAGGATAGGTAAGTCTACTTATTTAAAGTCAGCAGCTACAGTGTTTGTGGCTGCTGACTTTAAAAAAATTTTTTTGCTGCCCAGAATCCCGCTTTAAGTGACTTTCTCCCCTCTCCCTCATCTCCTTCCTTATGTAAGTCATGCTAAGATAATTTCCCATTGCCTGAGCAATATTCTCATTTATCTCTGAGCTCCTTCTTGCTATTCCTCGTCCTGCCTGTTGTTTCCTTGGATTGATTTTCTGTGTAGTGACCCCGGCTTCATCTCTTGGATGCGCTCGTCTGTTGCTTGTCCTGACCTTTATCCTGATTCCTGGATCTCCTCCTCATCTCTCCTCCATATCCTCTTACACAGCTTTTCTCCACACCTGCAGTGACCCTGGGGGGTGGAAACTTGGCACCAACACTCAGCAAAATCCATCCCCACCATTAGGAGCTCTGGAGAAAATTGTCTGCTATTTACACTCCGTTCCTCCGCACGTCACCTGATCACATGAGAGCTTACTTTCACAGATTCCTGACAGATTTCTGTATGGTAAAGGTCAAAGTTCACTCTTCAGTTTAGGAGAGGTCGGGCGCACCCAGGAACAATGATTTGGTTTGCATGGAAGCCTTATATAGAGGGCCCCTCAAATCTCCCCATCCAAATGTCCCTCCATCCAGAGTCTATATGTCCTATGACATCACACTGACCTCACAGCTCCTCCCCTCAATGTCCCTCCATCTGGCTTTTCTTTTTTACTGAAGCGCTTAGGATGTGGGCAGACCCTTGGCATCCTCACTTACAAAGTAGGACTGTTGGTCCTGCGTTGTATGTAATGATGTCAGAATACCTGCAACAAGCTTTTAACCTGCATAGTGTGGGGGTCATCTGTAGGTAAATAATACCTCAGTCTGAAGTGGGGCTTTAATAAAATGGAGACCTGGAAGGTGAGGTGAGGAGGGTTCTGTGAATATCATTTCATTTTACTATTTGTGTTCAGATCTAGAATTTTCCTCGTGTGAAGTCTGGAGATCATATGACCATCACATTGCCTCCACCTCCCTCCCTGATAGAATAGAGAAATAAAAAGAAGATTCTAGAAGTCACCAGAGAGATCATGGAGGAGAGGTGAGCGGTGCTGGGAATTCTGGGACATTATCCAGTAACAGACAAGGGATGTGTCTGGATGGTGACTGTATCATTGTGTGTGTCAGGATGTCACTGTCTATTTCTCCATGGAGGAGTGGGAGTATTTAGAAGGACACAAGGATCTCTACAAGGACATCATGATGGACAATCAGCCGCCCCTCACATCACCGGGTAAGAGGAGACTTTATTGTAAAGGAGAGAGCAGTACGGAGGCTCCACCTAGATCCCCCATCATCTGATAAACACATAGAAACAATGTATTCAGTCAGTGTGTGTGTTTCCTACAGATGGATCCAGTAATGGGAACCCACCAGAGAGATGTCCCCGTCCTCTGTATTCCCGGGATTCCACACAGGAAGGTCACACCATCCCTCACCATCATCAGGTAGATGAGGAACAATCACTGATAGTATCATTAGGATCTGTACATTATCTGCATTGTTACCATTAATGTAATTTTTATTCTATATTCAGAGTGGAAACCTGAGAGAGTTTGAAGTTAAAGAAGAGATAAAAGAGGAGGATGATGAGGATGGGGTGATGGAAGAGTCAGAGTTTCTAAAAGAACACAAAGATCTGTACCAGGAAACCATGGTGGAGTCATCCAGCTACAGAAACCCACCAGAGAGATGTCCCCGTCCTCTGTATTCCCGGGATTCCACACAGGAAGGTCACACCATCCCTCACCATCATCAGGTAGATGATTGACAATTATTGGTGGTTCTGATGTATACACAGCATGTTTGTTACAATTAATGTTTTATTATATATTCAGAGTGGAAATTTTGGGAATGATAATATTGCTGTTAAAGAAGAGTATAAAGAGGAGGATGAGGAGTATGGAGGGATGGAGGAGTTTTCAGAAGGACACAAGGATATGATGGAGCCACCTAATACCAGGAACCCACCAGAGAGATGTCCCCATCCTCTGTATTCCCGGCATTCTACACAGGAAGATTACACCATCCCTCACTGTTACAAGGTTGGTGGGACAGAGATTATAAAAACACACTTATAGAGATGTGTGGATTTCATATGTGATGTCACAATATTAAAGCTTATATTTTAGAGATGATATTCTCTCTCATTTTCTTGATTTAGAGTGGAGATCCAATCGATATAGAATTTGAGGTTAAAGCAGAAGAAGAAGAGAGGTATGTGAGGGATGATCAGCAGTCTATGGAGGAGGATGGAATAACGGGGACATTTATAGAGGAGGACACTCCTACAGAGATCAGCACAGGTGGGTCATTAACACTAAATACATTCCTCCACCCATACTGCTCACTGATTGGTCCAGAGTAGGGCGGGGACTGGGAGATATCAGCCTGTAATCCCCTGGTCACTTTCCTGAGCTGTGTTCCCGTCCTGTATTCCTGTATTTCTCTCGGATAATCTTCCTTCTCTGTCCTGCAGACACAATTTATGTATCTAGACTGGATTTATGGAGATTCTGGGGTTCAGCTGGCAGCAAAATGTTGATTTTCACCATAGGCGTTACTAGACCTAGGCACCTGGGGTATGTGTTTTGGGTCTTCTGCCCCATACTCGGGTATGGCAAGATGTCTGACAGACAATTCTCCCAGGGTTACTTGCTCTGTTGTTTTCTGGCTGTGCTGGGTGGAGGGATATGTCTGTAAAGGGCTCAGACCCGTCACTGAGTGCAGTCTCAGGAGATGGGAGGCAGAGGTGTGGGACCTCTGCAACTTCTCTCAAGGGAACATTTAAGCTTCCACTGATTACTGAATACCAATATTATGAGTCCTGACCCTTACACCAGGGCTCATAATTTCAAGTCCTGAGCTACTAGCCAGGCCTTATGGGTTACTTGCCACCAGTTGCCCCACCCACCCCAACCAGTCCCCACCCCTAATCCCGTCCCTAAACACACCCTCATAAATCATCTCATGAAATGACAATTAAATGTTTTTTGTAGAATTAAGTTACAAAAATAAAGATTAACAACTTTATCAGTGCTGTCAGTAAAGCGTGATCAGTTACAAACAAGGCCTGGGGAATGACCAGGAAAAAATTCCAAGCCTACTTACCACCAGCTCGCAGACAACCAAATTAACCTGTCTAACAGTATGCGTTAAAAACAGGGGTTTAGTCCGCACGCATTTTCAAATGCATGCGTAAGCCACAGAGCCTCGTCACGGCACCCTGATATCTGTGGTCCTAACACTAAAATATGAGTGTCCCCACAGTGGAGGCACATGCATTCTGATGGATAAATGAGAGCAGGTGGACTGAAGGGCAGCCCAGTCCTTCTTAAAGGTACAGGAGCACACCAGACACCCAGCAAATAGCACAATGGCTGCAAAGGTGCTGGTGCGTTGCTGGACCAATACACACACCAAGGTGATCTCAAAAAACTTGCCACCACCCTCATTTATAGCTGGCTATCGCAGTAAGCGGCATTGGAGGGCTACAAACAAGGCCTGGGGAATGCCCAGGAAAAAATTCCAAGCCTACTTACCACCAGCTCGCAGACAGCGTGATCAGTGCCCGTCTGTACAGTCTCACCTGTGCCCGTCTGTACAGTCTCACCTGTGCCTGTCTGTACAGTCTCACCTGTGACCATCAGTACAGTCTCACCTGTGCCCATCAATACAGCCTCACCTGTGCCCATCAATACAGCCTCACCTGTGCAGAGGAAGAGTCAAGCTGGCTGATCATCAGAGAGCGGGGATTGCCCGCTGTAACAGCTTTCATTTGAAATGCTGGGTTCCCGGTGCCGCTCACCTTCACACAGTCCCGTCTCCTGACCGCTCACATTACACACTCCCGCCTCCTGGTATTGGACTGGTGTTCTGTCTATTAAATGCGCTGGGCGATGAGACAGGACTGTGTGGCGTGAGCGGTGCTTGGTGAGGAGGCGGGGGTGAGTGATGCCGGGAACCCAGCAATTCAAATGAAAGCTTTTACAGTGGGCAATCCACGCTCTCTGATAATCAGCCAGCTCAACTCTTCTCCTCCTCTCTTCCCCTGGCTGGGAGAACGGCTCCCGTTCAACCCTCGCCTGCTAGCGGTGCTCGCCCCCCTCCTCCGAGGCAGCCCACGCTTGCCAGCCATCATTTTCCACTCGCAAAATGTGAGTGGAAAATTTGAAGGCTGCCTTACACTATATAATTTATATTGTACATTACATACTCCTGACCCCTGCACTATATACTCTATGTTATACATTACTTACTTCTGATACTATAAAATCCTAACTGTTGTATATTATATAATAAGTTGTACATTACATAGTCCTGACTTCTTTTGCACCCATTTCCTACCAGCTGGACATTTTATATCTGATGATTTGATTGGAGCACAGACTTTTACATGTTGATAATAAATGTGATAACATCCTCAAACTTTGGAAACCTTAAACAGAAAGTGATAATGAGGGAGGAGTCAATAACCCAATGATGGTGGTCTTCAGGATCAGTCCAGTCTTCATCTTGGTTGTTCTCCCCCATCCTCACTCTCTGACCTCTGGTGGGGCTCAGCCCCGCTGTTATTCATGACTAAATCATGGACTAAATAAGGAAGTGCAGGACTTCTTGTGTTAGGAAGATGGCAATGAGTGATAGAGGGGGTGGGGATACTCGTCCTATAATCCCCTCATCACTGTCACTCCTATAAAAGACAGTTCTCGTTGTTTCCTCACTCTCTGACTAAGGTTCATGAATAAAGAAATGAACTGGTAGGAGATTGAGATGTAGGGCTGAAACAACTTATTAATTATAATCGATTATAAAAATAGTTGTCAACTATTTTCATAATTGATTAGTTGGTCAGTCGATTAATTGGCCTGCATACAGAATGCATTATTTCTTTCCATATCAGAAAATACAGCTTAGTACACCATCCATACATGTCAGTAAATGCCTGAGAACTTGAATGTGTGAGGAGCAATGCCTCATGGGACATGTATTCCTGGGCAATAGACTATATACTGGGCAATATACTATACTTTGCGGCTTCCTATAGGGGAACTCTATACTATACTTTGTGGCTTCCTATAGGGGAACTCTATACTATACTTTGCGGCTTCCTATAGGAGAACTCTATACTATACTTTGTGGTTTCCTATAGGGGAACTCTATACTATACTTTGCGGCTTCCTATTCGAGAACTCTATACTATACTTTGTGGCTTCCTATAGGGGAACTCTATACTATACTTTGCGGCTTTCAATAGGAGAACTCTATACTATACTTTGTGGCTTCCTATAGAAGAACTCTATACTATACTTTGTACCTTCCTATAGGGAAACTCTATACTATATTTTGTGGCTTCCTATAGGGGAACTCTATACTATACTTTGTGGCTTCCAATAGGGGAACTCTATACTATACTTTGCAGCTTAATATAGAGGAACTCTTTACTATACTTTGTGGCTTCCTATAGGGCAGGGATATGCAATTAGCGGACCTCCAGCTATTGCAGAACTACAGATCACATGAGGCATAGCGAGACTCTGACAGCCACAAGCATGACACCCAGAGGCAGAGGCATGATGGGACTTGTAGTTCTGCAACAGCTGGAGGTCCGCTAATTGCATATCCCTGCTATAGGGGAACTCTATACTATATTTTGCGGCTTCCTTTAGGGCAGGGGTCTCAAACTGGTGGCCCTCCAGCTGTTGCAAAACTAGGCCCTCCAGCTGTTGCAAAACTACAAGTCCCATCATGCCTCTGCCTGCGGGAGTCATGCTTGTAACTGTCAGCCTTGCAATGTCTCATGGGACTTGTAGTTTCACAACAGCTGGAGGGCCTCCAGTTCGAGACCCCTGCTTTAGGGGCACTCTGAAGGCAGGAGGAGCCAAAAGTGCCAGGGGGGTTCAGAAGAGGAGAATCAGGGCTGCTCTATGCAAAACCATTACACAGAGCAGGTAAGTATGACAAGTTTGTTTAAAAAAAAAAAATCCAACATTTGCAATGACTTTAAGGGCTCTGTGCAGGGAAGATCAGCATCTGAACCCAGAGAAGGTGGAGGCAGATAGACTGGAGGTGATAGAAGGCATTACTATTACACAAAGTAAAAGTTTACTAGTATTGTGCATTATATATAAAATTATTATATGCATGAAAAAAAAAGTCTCAGTTTTCAGTACTACTTTAAAAAGTCCCCCCTCCCCTTCTAACCCCCATATAGCTTCATGTGTGACTCCCAGATAAAATCCCATATATCCTACTTCTGGGTATATTTATTATTATATATATGATATAAGATATATTACTTTCACTATTTCACAATATAAATGAATCCATTATAGTAGTGATTATCTGCTGTTTTTGTACTATAAAGGACTATTTTTTTAACCCCATCATCATAGATGATTAAAAAAAATCATGCTGCCGCTACAAAATATTCTATGCTGGCCATAGACGGATCATTTTTGGACAAGAATATTTGCAAAATTATTTGTACATTCGATGAATGGACGAGTGTAGCTCCACTTGCTTTTAACATTACATTTTAAAATGAATGTAACTTCTGAGCAAAAACCACATACACAATGTGAAAATTTGTTTGATGGAGAAAAGTTTTCTGTTCTGCTCCTTCAAATTTTCCTGTCACTGTGGTCAAAAATGAACGCCGATTTGACCCCACTAATGGTTAGAAAATTGGATGAATGTTTTTTTGAAAGAAAAATGAGTTTGTGTTCGGCCAGCATAAGTGACATCAGGTGCAGGGAGCTTGTACCCACCTACCTGTCTATGACAAGGGAGTCTGTCATCCATCATATTATATTACACTCCTGTCTGATCATCTGCAAAACAGAGTTTTACCTCTTTTTATATTTTAATAATATTGATCTCTGATTCTGATATGTAGCAGATTCTCCCTCTAATAATACATCTATCTGTATGTTATTCTCAGAGTGGATTAAATATCCAACTATATATCTGGATATTTATATTTACCGCTGTATATAGATATTCAAGAATATTAACTAAATTATACACCAACCTTTTTTGAGGTTTTTATCCAATTAGTTGATTATTGTTTCGATTAATCGGCCAACTAATCAATTATGAAAATAATCATTAGTTGCCGCCCTACAGAGAATCCATTTACTAGTTACCTTGAGGGGGGAATTGTAAGATCCTCAGAGACAAAGCTGCCTGATGTGGGCGGAGTCCTGGTTTAGGGGAACCAATCTGCTCATGTCTAGTAATAATCTTTTTATCTCTATTTTAGTAGATGGACGGGAGATGAGGAAAACCTCAGAGGATTGTCTCACTTTGTCTCCAGACTGTAAAGTAGAAGATGAGGACATCACACAGTATAGTCCAGGAGAAAACCCGGCTACCTCAAATGTCGATCCGGCACCACACAGTGTAGATGGACCATCGTATTCCTCTTATCCTGAGGAACCTCAGACTGTGAGAGACGGTGCCGCCCTTCCAACAGAGAAGAGGCTTTCCTGTACTGAGTGTGGGAAGTGTTTCCATTTTAAATCCCAACTTAATGTGCATAAAAATTCTCACACGGGGGAGAAGCCATATTCCTGTCCTGAATGTGGGAACTGTTTTATACGAAAATCAGACCTTGTCACACATCAGCGATCTCACACTGGGGAAAAGCCGTATTCCTGTCCTGAGTGCGGGAGGTGTTTCCAATATAAATCCCATCTTAGTTATCATAAAAGATCTCACACAGGGGAGAAGCCGTATTCCTGTCCTGAATGTGGGAAATGTTTTATACGAAAATCAGACCTTGTCACACATCAGCGATCTCACACTGGGGAAAAGCCGTATTCCTGTCCTGAGTGCAGGAAATGTTTTTCAGTGAAGTCCAATCTTTTCACCCATCAGAGATCTCACACGGGGGAGAAGCCGTATTCCTGTCCTGAGTGTGGGAAATGTTTTTTAGTGAAGTCCAGTCTTTTCATACATCAGAGATCTCACACGGGGGAGAAGCCGTATTCCTGTCCTGAGTGTGGGAAATGTTTTTCAGTAAAGTCCAGTCTTTACACACATCAGAGATCTCACACGGGAGAGAAGCTGTATTCCTGTTCTGAGTGTGGGAAATGTTTTTCACAGAAGTCCAATCTTTACACACATCAGAGATCTCACACGGGGGAGAAGCCACATTCCTGTCCCGAGTGCGGGAAATGTTTTGCAGATAAGTTCAATCTTTCCAGACATCAGAGATCTCACAGGGGGGAGAAGCCACTTTCCTGTCCTGAGTGAGGGAATTGTTCCTCACTGAAGTCCTGTCTTCCTGTACATCAGGGATCCCACACAACCCTCAAGGTGTATTAGTGCCTTGAGTGCGGGAAATGTCTTCTATATGAATGTTGCTGGACATCACAGCTCTCTTGTGGGGAAGAAGCACACCCTGATATACACCTCAGACAGGGCTCGACAAACCCCGGGCGCCAGGTCGCATTTGCGACTAGAATTAGCGACCTGGCGCCTGGGGCGGCACAGCTGGGGTATCCTGTGTCCGTTCGACACCCCCCCTCCCGCCGCGATCGCGCTGGGCCGCGCCGGTAATTGAGGCCCCGGCTTTGCGGCCTACTGCAGTCCTATGGTTCCTTCTGCAATCGGGCGCCCTCTGGTGGTGGCCGTTGGTATGACAAGACATCCACCAATGCTAATGGAGCTTTCCCTACCTGTTTTCACTGCCTGCTCATCTCCTTCCCTTTACTTAGAACCCCCAAACATTATATATATTTTTTATTCTAACACCCTAGAGAATAAAATGGCGGTCATTGCAATACTTTCTGTCACACCGTATTTGCGCAGCGGACTTACAAGCGCACTTTTTTGGGAAAAAATACTTTTTTTAATAAAAAAATAAGAAAACAGTAAAGTTAGCCCAATTTTTTTTATATTGTGAAGGATAATGTTACGCCGAGTAAATTGATTCCCAACATGTCACGCTTCAAAATTTCATCCGCTCGTGGAATGGCGACAAACTTTTACCCTTTAAAATCTCCATAGGCGTCGTTTAAAAAATTCTACAGGTTGCATGTTTTGAGTTACAGAGGAGGTCTAGGGCTAGAATTATTGCTCTCGCTCTAACGATCGTGGCGATACCTCACGTGTGGTTTGAACACTGCTTTCATATGCGGGCGCTACTCACATATGCGTTCGCTTCTGCAAGCGAGCTCGGCGGGACGGGGCGCATTTAAAAAAATTATTATTTTTTCTTCTATATTTTACTTTTTATTTTTTAATTTTACACTGTTTTTAAAAAAAAATAAAAATTGTGTCACTTTTATTTCTATTACAAGGGATGGGGCACATTTAAATTTTTTTTTTTTCTTATTTATTTTAACTTTTATTTTTTCACTGTTCTTTTAAAAAAAAAAAAAAAAGTCACTTTTATTCCTATTACAAGGAATGTAAAAATCCCTTGTAATAGAAAAAAAGCCTGACAGGTCCTCTTAAATATGACATCTGGGGTCAAAAAGACCTCAGATCTCATATTTACACTAAAATGCATTTAAAAAAAAAATTGTCATTTGAAAAAAAAAATATATAAAATGTCCCTTCAAGAGCTATGAGTGGAAGTGACGATTTGACGTCGCTTCCGCCCTGCAATGACTTGGAGATGGGCGGGGGGGGGCCATCTTCCTCTCACTTGTCTCCATGTCAGGCCAGGGACAGATCCGGATCACCTCCGCCGTTACCGACGGCCACGGTAAGCGGTGAAGGGCACCGGAGAGCGGCGGTAGGGGGAGCCCTCTCCTGCCGCCGATAAAAGTGATCTCGCTGCTAATCTGCTGCAGAGACCACTTTTATCTGAAAGAGAACCGCCGGCTCTTGAAGAAGATACCGGGGTTATGGTAGCTAGCTGCTACCATAGCAACGGTATTTCTCTTCAAAGACAGGACGTATATAGTCGTCCTGCGGGAAGGAAGTGGTTAATTAAAATGAATTTATTATTTGTCATCTCCCTGCTTGTCCCCTTTCACACGGGCTGTCTGATCAGGTTCGCCTGTCAGTTTTTCAGGCGGACCTGATTAGATCCTTAGCGAGAATATGGTGGTCTTGTGTCCCTGCATGGCAGGAAATAAAAGCAGTCACATTAGTTCTAGTCGTCTCTGTGTAAATTTAAGATTGGTTAATTTTTATATTGAAAATAAAGCTTTGTCGGTCGTTTAAAAAAAAAAAAAAAAACCTGGCTCCTAACTTTTTTAGCTGGCTCCTAGATTCCAAGCAAATTTGTCAAGCCCTGACCTCAGATATACTCCATGACTGATCTTCATCATGTAATGCCGCGTACACACGGTCGGACTTTTCATCTACAAAAGTCCGACGGACGCCGACGGACTAAAGCTGGCTGACAATCCGATCGTGTGTGGGCTTCCCCGGACTTTCAGCGGACTTTTCCAGCCGCAAATCTGACGGACTTTAGATTTGAAACATGCTTCAAATCTTTATGTCGTAACTACGCCGGACCCAGAAATCCGCTCGTCTGTATGCTAGTCCGACGGGCAAAAACCCACGCTAGGGCAGCTATTGGCTACTGGCTATCAACCTCCTTATTTTAGTCCGGTGTACGTCATCACGTACGAATCCGCCGGACTTTTGTGTGATTGTATGTAGGCAAGTCCGTTCGTAAGAAAGTCTGCCGAAAGTCTGTCGGACAAGCTGTCGGACTTTTGTAGCCGAAAAGTCCGACCGTGTGTACGCGGCATAAGAAACAGTTCATAAGAAGATCAGAGATCACCAAAGACATGGATGAAGTGTTGTACCGTGTTGGTCATTGATAGCAGTAGAAAAATAAAAATGGAGTCATTACCTTTCATTGGCTGAGTACATTTTGTGGTGTAAAATTTCACAAACACTTAGAGGTCTATTTAAAAAAAAAAATGGTTGAATGAATGTGACCAGCATTCGCCCAGTTGTGATGAGTTTTGGCCATATTTTTTTTCCTATGATGATTGGCTTCATTGGCACATTTTTGGCCACTAGATGGAGCTGATAATTGTAGGAAATCACTTTGTTAATTTTCCATTTCAGCTCCGAAAGGTTTTACCCCCTTCATGACCAGGGCATTTATTGCTATTCAGCACGGCACTACTTTTAACTGACGAGGCATAGTTGTTGGACGGATCTTTTTAATCAATCTCTTCTAACAGGAGAAGTTCCCCATGACAGCTGATATTGTACTGATCTACAAGAATGGCAGCAAGGTAGAAGCTAGCAATTACAGGCCAGTGAGTTTAGCTGGCCTGAACAAGGGGTGGGCAGGAGGGACCACTACCCTGGGCACATTTTTATGCTGTAGGGATGAGAGGGGCGCCATTCTGACTATGTGGCTGACAGGAATAGTGACAGCAGCATCAATACTCCTGTCAGCCAAGCCAGGGAGTAGCAGGGAGAGCAGTAGGGATCCGGGAGGCTGTGCTCTCTCTTCCCCTCCTGTATTCAGAAGCCAGCAGCGGTAATCACAGGAATACAGGAGCCGCACTGAAAGAAGGGAGGAGGGGTGAGCAGAGCTGTCACAGTCCAGTGCTGAAGTATGAATGAGAGAAAAGAGGGCCAAGAGGAAGTGGAGGGTGGGGTGGAGTTCTCTCTCACTCCAGCTCCTCCCTCCTGTCCGTGTCTGAGCACACAGCTGCCAGCTTCTATTTACATGATAGATTGGGACTGTGTGGTTGTTCGCTTACTTCCCCCACCTGCATTCTTCTGTTGTTTTACCCCCTGCCTTGTCCACCAACTCCCACCGGCAGCAGAAATTGCAGCAAAGTACCAATCTATTATTATTATTATAAAGGATTTATATAGCACCAACAGTTTGCGCAGCACATTACAATATAAAGGGAGACAATACAGCAACAATACAATTCAATACAAGAAGGTTAGGAGGGCCCTGCTTCTGGGAGCTTACAATCTAATAGGGAGAGGATGGTAAAACAAAAGGTAGTAACTGTGAGGCATGAACTGATGAGGGAAGTAGAAGATTTGGTTAGTTATAGGCAAGATAGGCCTCCCTGAAGATATAGGTTTTCAGGGATTGTCTAAAAGTGGACAGAGTAGGAGATAGCCCGTCAGATTGGGGTAGTGAGTTCCAGCTAATGGGAGAGGCTCTGGAGAAGTCCTGGAAACGAACATGGGAGGAGGAGACAAGGGAGCTAGAGAGCAGAAGGTCTTGGCAGGAGAGGACGGTTTGGGTGATATTTGGAGATAAAAAATGGATTTTTAAAACAGCTTACCTGTAAAATCCTTTTCTTGGAGTACATCACGGGTAGGGATGAGCTTCGTGTTCGAGTCAAACCCATGTTCGACTCGAACATTGGCTGTTCGGTCGTTCGCCGAATTCCGAACGTTATGGGCCGTTCGCGCCAAATTCGTGTGGCGCGTCACGGCCCATAATTCACTGCGGCATTGCAGTGCATTGCTGGCTGATGATTGGCCAAGCATGCACTATGACCCGCATGCTTGGCCAATCACAGCGCCGTCGGTAGAGAGAGCTGTAATTGGCCAAAGCCAGGGTGGCTTTGGCCATTTATGGCTCAGGGGGTTTAGAACACGCCCCACACTATATAAGGCCGCCTGCACGGCGGCCCTGTGTAGTGTGTGTTCCGGCGTTGAAAGAGAGATAGATAGACAGACAGACAGTGTCATTTCATTTGAGTTAGATAGATTAGGCAGGACAATCAGTGAGTTAGCTGCACTTACAGTGTATTTTGTATATATATGCATCCCAGGTGTTGCATATATATATATATATACACTGTATTCAGTTTAGCTAGATCCGTTCCTGTTATCTTCTTACTGACAGGCAGGCTTGTCTTGTTACAGTATATACAGCTACCTGAAGAAAATTGCTGGTGTTCTTTTGATCCTATTAGTACCACAGTCAGGCAGCTAGACTATTTACAGTTAGTGCAGTGCGTCCTGCTCACAGTGTTCAGCTAAAACTACAAATTAGTGCAGTGTGTCCTGCTCACAGTGTTCAGCTAAAACTACAAGTTAGTGGGGTGCGTCCTGCTCACAGTGTTCAGCTAAACCTACCAGTTATTTTTTTGCAAGCTCTGCACAGTGTTCATCTAAAGCTACAAGTTAGTGCAGTGTGTCCTGCTCACAGTGTTCAGCTAAAACTACAAGTTAGTGTAGTGAGACCTCTGCACAGTGTTCATCTAAAGCTACAAGTTAGTGCAGTGCGTCCTGCTCACAGTGTTCAGCTAAAACTACAAGTTAGTGTAGTGAGACCTCTGCACAGTGTTCATCTAAAGCTACAAGTTAGTGCAGTGCGTCCTGCTCACAGTGTTCATCTAAAGCTACAAGTTAGTGCAGTGCGTCCTGCTCACAGTGTTCAGCTAAAACTACAAGTTAGTGTGGTGCGTCCTCACAGTGTTCAGCTAAACCTACAAGTTAGTGTGGTGAGACCTCTGCACAGTGTTCATCTAAAGCTACAAGTTAGTGCAGTGCGTCCTGCTCACAGTGTTCAGCTAAAACTACAAGTTAGTGTAGTGAGACCTCTGCACAGTGTTCAGCTAAAACTACAAGTTAGTGTAGTGAGACCTCTGCACAGTGTTCATCTAAAGCTACAAGTTAGTGCAGTGCATCCTGCTCACAGTGTTCAGCTAAAACTACAAGTTAGTGCAGTGCGTTCTGCTCACAGTGTTCAGCTAAAACTACAAGTTAGTGGGTGCGTCCTGCTCACAGTGTTCAGCTAAACCTACAAGTTATTTTTTTGCGAGCTCTGCACAGTGTTCATCTAAAGCTACAAGTTAGTGCAGTGCGTCCTGTTCACAGTGTTCAGCTAAAACTACAAGTTAGTGTAGTGAGACCTCTGCACAGTGTTCATCTAAAGCTACAAGTTAGTGCAGTGCGTCCTGCTCACAGTGTTCAGCTAAAACTACAAGTTAGTGTGGTGCGTCCTCCTCACAGTGTTCAACTAAACCTACAAGTTAGTGTAGTGCGACCTCTGCACAGTGTTCATCTAAAGCTACAAGTTAGTGCAGTGCGTCCTGCTCACAGTGTTCAGCTAAAACTACAAGTTAGTGTGGTGCGTCCTCACAGTGTTCAGCTAAACCTACAAGTTAGTGTAGTGAGACCTCTGCACAGTGTTCATCTAAATCTACAAGTTAGTGCAGTGCGTCCTGCTCACAGTGTTCAGCTAAAACTACAAGTTAGTGTAGTGAGACCTCTGCACAGTGTTCATCTAAAGCTACAAGTTAGTGCAGTGCGTCCTGCTCACAGTGTTCAGCTAAAACTACAAGTTAGTGTAGTGAGACCTCTGCACAGTGTTCATCTAAAGCTACAAGTTAGTGCAGTGCGTCCTGCTCACAGTGTTCAGCTAAAACTACAAGTTAGTGTGGTGCGTCCTCCTCACAGTGTTCAGCTAAACCTACAAGTTATTTTTTTGCGAGCTCTGCACAGTGTTCAGCTAAAGCTACCTGTAGAAGGTTGGTGGTGTTTTCCTGATCCTATCACTACCGCAGGCAGCTAAAAAAGCTACAAGTTAGTTTTTTTGCGAGCTCTGCACAGTGTTCAGCTAAAGCTACCTGTAGAAGGTTGGTGGTGTTCTCATACTACAGGCAGGCAGTTGATTTTGCTAGCTGCAGTATCAGTACATATATATATATATATATATATCCCAGCTTAGTGCAGCTACAGGCCATTAGTATGTCTGGAAGGCCAAGAAGGAGAGGCAGACAGTCACAAGCCAACAAGAAAGGGCAAGCAGGCTCTGTGTCTAGTGCTGGTCGTGGAGACGGTGCATCCTCATCAGCACGTGGCCGTGGGACACGCTTGGCCTTTTTTTCGGCAGCTGGCCGTGTTGACCTGCAACATGCGGAAGACTTGGTCCAAGCCGTCCTCATCCTCCTCATCCTCTCTCACCCATGCTCAGGGTACTTTGTCTGGCAAAGCAGCGGCCTCTTCCCTCGGCTCAATGTCATCAGTGACTCCTTCCCTAGCCCCACCATTTTCTCCTGAGGAGTCCCTCGAACTGTTTGACCACAGTGTTGAGTACATGCTCCAGGAGGATGCCCAGCGTTTGGAAGGCTCTGATGATGATACTGAGCTCGATGAAGGCAGTAACATGGACAGAGGGGGTGCCCAAGAAGGACAGCAATCTGGCAGTCATGCTCCCCCTGCTGCAGCATACTGCCAGGTTTGCTCCAGTGATGAGGAGGGAGGGGATGATGAGGTCACTGACTCAACGTGGGTGCCTGATAGGAGAGAGGAGGAGGAGGAGGAGGCGGCACATCACCAAGGAGGCAGGATGTCCTCCAGGGGCCAGCCTAAGGGCAGCACATTGACTGCATCACACCCCAAAGCTCCACATGTGCAGGGCGCTGCAGTCTCTGCGCGTTATTCAAAAAGTTCTTTGGTGTGGGCCTTTTTTGAGACGAGTGCATCAGATCGCACTATTTGCAACATATGTCTCAAGCGTATCTCGCGTGGCCAAAACATCTCCCGCTTGGGTACCACATGCTTGACCAGACATATGTTGACCTGCCATGCAGTTCGTTGGCAAGCGTATCTAAAAGACCCACACCAAAGAACAAAGAGGACCTCTCCTTGCTCCTCATCAGCTGAGATCTCCAACCCCACTATACCTTCAGTCCTCTCTGAGACCTGCACTGAGAGGAATGAAGCTGTAGAATTAGGTGTGTCACAGCCAAGTACTTGTGGGCAATCTGCTTTTGGTACACTGACGTCAGATTGTACCAGGCAAATTTCCCTGCCCCAGCTGCTGCACCACCAAAAGAAGTTTGCTCCCAGTCATCCACATGCCCAGCGGTTGAATGCTAGCTTGGCTAAAATGGCTAGCACTTCAACTGCTGCCTTTTCAGTTGGTAGACTCTGCCCCCTTCCGTGAGTTTGTGGAATGTGCGGTTCCTCAGGGGCAGGTACCCAAATGCCAATTTTTCTCACGGAAGGCGATTCCGGCTCTCTACCGGCATGTGGAAGGCAATGTCCATGCCTCGCTGGACAGGGCGGTCAGCGGTAAGGTGCATATTACCGCTGACTCATGGTCCAGCAGGCATGGACAGGGATGTTACCTAAGTTTCACGGCGCATTGGGTGACTCTGCTGGCAGCTGGGAATGATGCAGGACAAGGTGCAGTAGTGTTGGAGGTTGTTCCGCCAACAAGCCTCCAAAATGCCACTACTAATGATTGTGACACACCTCTCTCCTCCACCCCCTCCTCTTCTTCTTCCTCCATGGCCTCTTCCTGTGCTTTGTCCTCGGAACCAGCGGTGCTCCGTAGCCGTTCAAGTGGCTACGCAAGTACGCAGGCCAAAAGATGCCATGCGGTGCTTGAGCTGGTGTGCTTGGGGGACAGGAGCCACACTGGGGCAGAGGTTCTGTCAGCTCTGCAGGGGCAGGTTCAGAGGTGGTTGACGCCACGCCAACTTAAGGCAGGAATGGTGGTTTGCGACAATCGCACCAACCTCCTCTCTGCCCTCCGACTGGGACAAATGACCCATGTGCCCTGTTTGGCTCACGTCCTTAACTTGGTGGTGCAGCGGTTCTTGGGCAGGTACCCGGGCTTACAGGATGTCCTAAACAGGCCAGGAAAGTCTGTGTGCATTTCCGCCAGTCATATAATGCCAGTGCTCGGCAGGACCTCCAAAAGGAGTTTAACCTCCCCAAGAACCGCCTAATCTGTGACATGCCCACCAGGTGGAACTCAACATTGGCCATGCTGCAGCGGCTGCACATGCAGCAGAGGGCCATCAATGAGTACCTGTGCGACTATGGCACCAGGACAGGGTCAGGGATGCATGCACTGTCCTGTCACCATTTGAGGAGGCCACGAGGATGGTGAGCAGTGACAGTGCATGCATCAGTGACACTGTCCCCCTTGTCCACCTGTTGGAGCACACGCTGCGTGGAATAATGGACAGGGCACTTGAGGCAGAACAGAGGCAGGAAGAGGAGGACTTCCTTAGCTCTCATGGCCCCCTTTATCCAAACAGTGTTCCTGCATGCCCGCCAATCACACAGGAAGAGGAGGAAGATTGTGTCAGTATGGAGGTGGAGCCTGGCACTCAGCATCAGCAGCAGTCTTTAAGGGATCAGTCCCAAGAAACACATGGACTTGTACGTGGCTGGGAGGAGGTGGCTGCGGACCATGTCGTCCTTAGTGACCCAGAGGACTCCAGACCGAATGCCTCAGCAAACCTACGCTGCATGGCCTCCCTGATCCTGCAAAGCCTGCGTAAAGATCCTTGTATTCGTGGTATCAAGGAGAAGGACCAATACTGGCTGGCAAACCTCCTTGATCCACGTTACAAGGGTAAGGTTGCGGACCTTATCTTGCCATCGCAGAGGTAGCAGAGGATGAAACATCTTCGGGAGGCCTTGCAGAAAGGTCTGTGTAACGCGTTCCCAGAGACTGGGAGGTTACAAATGCCTGTTTCTGGACAATGTGTTGCTGAGGCTTCGGTCAGTCAAAGAAGGAGCGGTGGAGAAGGTGGCCGTCTGACCGATGCGTTCAGACAATTTTTTGGTCCGCAGCCCCAAGGTATGATCGGTTCCAGCAACCATCGCCAGCGTCTGTTTTACATGGTGCAGGAATACCTAGGGGCAAGATCTGACTTGGACACCTTTCCCACTGAAAATCCTCTGGGTTACTGGGTCTTGAGGATGGATCACTGGCCAGAGCTTGCACAGTATGCAATTGAGCTACTGGCCTGTCCTGCATCCAGCGTTCTTTCGGAACGCACATTCAGTGCTGCTGGAGGCTTTGTAACCGATCACAGGGTGCGTCTGTCCACCGACTCGGTCGATCGACTGACCTTCATAAAAATGAATCAGTCTTGGATCACCACCAGCTACCAAGCACCTGATGCTGATGTAACAGAATAATTTTTTTTGAAATCGCAGATCCCTTCAAAGACTGCCTATGCTGATGCTGAGTGACTATCCCTGAGTAATTATCCTCTTCCTCCTCAATGATCACGCTGATAGCTTGTAAGAACATTTTTGGTTCTGGGCGCACCACCAGTGCCTAAGGCCCAATTTTTTAGCCCCTGTTTAACAGGAGCGTGTAATTACAATTTTTGATGCAATACTTTGCAGCAGGGCTCGTTTCTGCGTTCCAACTAGAGTATCTGTGAGGGGTTGCAGTGTTGTGGCACCAGCACCAGTGCCTAAGGCCCAATTTTTTAGCCCCTGTTTAACAGGAGCGTGTAATTACAATTTTTGATGCAATACTTTGCAGCAGGGCTCGTTTCTGCGTTCCAACTAGAGTATCTGTGAGGGGTTGCAGTGTTGTGGCACCAGTACCAGTGCCTAAGGTCCAATTTTTCAGCCCCCGTTTTTAACAGGGGCATGTAATTACAATTTTTGATGCAATACTTTGCAGCAGGGCTTGTTTCTGCGTTCCAACTAGAGTATCTGTGAGGGGTTGCAGTGTTGTGGCACCAGCAACAGTGCCTAAGGCCCAATTTTTCAGCCCCTGTTTAACAGGGGCGTGTAATTACAATTTTTGATGCAATACTTTGCAGCAGGGCTCGTTCCTGCGTTCCAACTAGAGTGTTTGTGAGGACTTACAGTGTTGTGGCACCAGCACCACCACCACCACCAAAGGCCCAATTTTTCTGCCCTTGTTCAACAGGGGCATGTAATTACAATTCTTGATCTAATATTTCACAGCAGGGCCCATTTCTGCACCCACCAAGAGCGAGTGAGGACTTACAGTGTTGTGGCACCAGCACCACCACCACCACCAAAGGCCCAATTTTTCTGCCCTTGTTCAACAGGGGCATGTAATTACAATTCTTGATCTAATATTTCACAGCAGGGCCCTGTGAGGGCTTACAGTGTTGTGGCCACAACAACACCTAAGGCCCAAATTTCTGCTGAGTATATACTTTCAAACATCTAACTTACAAACGACTCCTACTTGCAAACGGAAGGAGACAACAGGAAGTGAGATGAAATCTACCCCTAGGAAGGGAAATTCTCTGCTGTAAGAGTTAATATGGGAAAAACATTTCTCCTTTCCACTGATGCTTTCCAATCCTTGTTCCACAAAAAAAACCCAAATTTTCAAAAAACATTTGTCATTGGGACAAAAAGTGAGGTGAAATCTTCTGAAGAGGAAGACAGACAGCAAAACAAATGTTACAGGGGTGATAACCCTTCCCTATGTTTTCCAAAAAGCTTAAAAAAGATTTTTTGGCTGGAGCTAAACACGTTAAAAATGTATCAGTTCAAAATTACAAACAGATTCTACTTAACAACAAACCTACAGTCCCTGTCTTGTTTGCACCGCCTGTATACTGCTGTTCAGAGTATATAGGGCCTGGTGGCCCCACACCTTTCCTTATTTTAATTTGGGTGCGGGGTTCCCCTTAATATCCATACAAGACTCAAAGGGCCTGGTAATGGACTGGGGGGTACCCATGCCAATTGTCTCACTGATTTTCATCCATATTGCCAGGACCCGACATTACATCAAACCCGCAAGCAGTTTTAAATTAGATTTTTTCCTTTAAAAATGACATTTGGTGCAGGGACTGTTCTAAACACGGGAACACGCGCCACTTTACAGGCATACTATAGACACCCCCCAAGTACGATATTTAAAGGAATATTTCACTTTTTTTTTTTTTTACTTTAAGCATCATTAAAATCACTGCTCCCGAAAAAACAGCCGTTTTTTAAAAGTTTTTTTTGCATTGATACATGTCCCCTGGGGTAGGACCCGGGTCGCCAAACCCTTTTTAGGACAATACCATGCAAATTAGCCTTTAAAATGAGCACTTTTGATTTCGAACGTTCGAGTCCCATAGACGTCAATGGGGTTCTAACGTTCGTGCGAATTTTCGGTCCGTTCGCAGGTTCTGGTGCGAACCGAACCGGGGGGTGTTCGGCTCATCCCTAATCACGGGACACAGAGCACCATAATAATGACTATGTGGGTTATACGCTTACCTTAAGGTGATTGGACACTGGCAACCAATAGTAAGACGGTTCCTCCCATATAACCCCTCCCACACCGGAAGGACCTCAGTTTTGTAGCAAGCAATGACGATCCCAGAAAGAGGGGAGGGACCTATGTGTCCCGTGATGTACTCCAAGAAAAGGATTTTACAGGTAAGCTGTTTTAAAAATCCATTTTTCTTTATCGTACATCACGGGACACAGAACACCATCATAATGACTATGTGGGATGTCCTAAAGCAATGCATCTGGGGGGGGGGGGGACACATCATCCTTAGACCCAACGGATCTGAGATTATAAAGCAGCCTGCAACACGCTGTGGCCAAAACCCGTCTTATTTTGAGATCTCACATCCACCTGGTAAAACCTGGTGAATGTATGAACTGAAGACCAAACGGCTGCTTTGCAAACCTGAGCCATAGACACCTGCTGGCGTACTGCCCATGATGCACTAACCCCTCTAGTGGAGTGTGCTTTTAAATCCCGGGGTGGAACCCTGCGCTTTAATCCATACGCCTGGACAATAGTCTGGCGAATCCACCTGGATATAGATGAACTTGTTGCCGGCTGTCCTTTTTTAGGACCCTCAGGCAAGACAAAAAAACAGTCAGTTTTCCGAAAGGGAGCTGACAATTCCAAGTAAACCTTTATCGCTCTCACCACATCCAGTGAGTGAAGCGACCTTTCCTCCCTAGTTTTAGGGTTTGAAAAAAAAGGAAGGTAAAATGAAAACTTTATGAAACAAAAAAAAAAATGATATCTTGATTCAAATGAAATTTGGAAACTACCTTCGGTAGAAAATCCGGATGAGGACGCATGACCACTCTGTCCCGATGAAGAACCATAAAAGGTTCTTCACAAGAAAAGGCGGCCAATTCTGACACCCTTCTAGCCGATGTTATAGCCACTAGGAAAACTAATTTCCTGGTCAATAGGACAAAAGGAATATGTTTAATAGGTTCAAAGGGCTGACTCTGTAAGGCTGAAAGTACCAAATTTAGGTCCCAAGGACATAAAGGTGGTTTAAGTGGTGGCCTCAGGTGCGTTACTCCCTTGACAAAGGTTCGCACCAAAGAATGGGATGCAATTGGTCTCTGAAAAAAAAAACGATAAGGCCGAAATCTGTCCCTTAATTGTCCCTAAAGCGAGCTGCAAGTCTACTCCTGTTTGGAGAAAGGCGAGAACTCTTCCAATCGTATACCTACGAGGGTTCCATTTCTTTTTCTCACACCAAGAAATGTATGACTTCCATACTCTGTAATAGATAGCTCTAGAAACTGACTCTCTAGCGTTTATCAAAGTGGACAAGACTGAACCCATAATACCACGGTCTTTCAATAGTCTGGTCTCAATAGCCAGGCCATCAAATTCAGCAACCGTAAAGAAGGATGGAATATGGGCCCTTGAGACAACTGGTCTGGACGGCAAGGAAGAACCAACAAATCTCCTACTGCCAATTTCACAATCTCCGAGTACCATGATCTCCTGGGCCATGCTGGGGCAACTAAGATCACCGGCTTCCATTCCTCCCGTATTCTGCGTAGTAAGTGCGGCAGAATTTGGATCGGAGGGAAGGCATATATCAGAGAATACCGATCCCAAGGAACCACTAATGCGTCTATCCTGACAGCAAGCGGATCCTTGGTCCTGGACACAAACCTGTCCAGTTTGGCATTGAATCTGGATGCCAGCAGATCCACATCTGGGGTCCCCCAGTATTGACAGATCTGTAGAAAAACCTCGGGATGCAGGGACCATTCTCCTGGTAACAATTTTTGGCGACTCAGGAAATCCGCCTGCCAATTGTCCACCCCCGGGATAAACACTGCCGACAGAAACGGCACATGTTCTTCTGCCCAGGTCAGTATATGATTTACTTCTCTTTGGGCTGTCCGACTCCTGGTACCTCCCTCGTGGTTGATATACGCCACTACTGTGGAGTTGTCGGACTGAACTCTGACAGGAAAACCCCGCAATCTGGACATCCAGAATCGCAGGGCCAGGCAAGCTGCCCGGATCTCCAATAGATTGATGGGCAGAGTCCTTTCTGTCTGGGACCATACTCCCTGAACAGATGCTTCCTCTAGGACTGCTCCCCAGCTGAGAAGACTGGCGTCCGTGGTTACCACTTTCCAGGCCACCCTTAAGTTGCTGGTTCTTAACCACCAAGAGAGGTTCAATAGAACCTGGGGAGATAGAACCATAGGCTGATCCAGGGTTCGAACAGACTTGTCCCAGGCTTTCAGGATACTGCTCTGGAATACTCTGGAGTGGATCTGTGCATATGGCACTGCACTGAAGGATGACACCATCTTGCCCAATAACCTCATGCACAGCCGAACAGAAGGTTTTGGTTCCTTCTTCACCTTCTGTACAAGTTCCACTATGGAGGCAACCCTTACGGGCGGAAGAAACACCCTTTCTTGGGCGGTGTCCAAGATCAGACCCAGATACACCAAGGTTTGGGTCGGACAAAGAGCTGACTTGTCCAAATTTAGTACCCAACCTAGGCGTTGTAAAATCCGTACTGTTCTTGACACGTTTAGAACTAATACAGAGCGAGAGCATTCCCTTAAAAGTAGATCGTCCAGATATCCTATTATGGAGACTCCTTGAGATCTTAGGGAAGCCAACACTGGGGCCAGAATCTTTGTGAAGACCCTGGGGGCCGTGGCTAGACCGAAAGGCAGAGCCACAAACTGGAAATGACTGCCCTCTACAGCGAAGCGTAAGAACCTTTGGTGTGGACCGAAGATCGGCACATGAAGGTACGCATCCTTGATATCTATGGATGCTAAATAGTCTCCCTTTCTTAGGGACCTTATTACTGAATGAACCGACTCCATGCGGAAAGATCGGACGTCTACAAAGAAGTTGAGAGCCTTGAGGTCCAAAATAGGCCTTACTTCCCCATTTGGTTTCGGCACGGTGAATAGGTTTAAGTAAAACCCCTTGAATATTTCTTAGTGCGGGACCTTTACAATTACTCCCTGCCTCAGCAGATGGTGTAAAGCTAGGAACAGGCATCTTCTCTTCTCTGGATCTGCCGGGACCCTTGAGTGTAGAAAGCGGTTCGGGGGAACCTCCCGGAACTCCATTCTGTAGCCGTATTTTACAGTGGAAATGACCCATCTGTCTTGAACCAGTTCTTCCCAGGCCTCCCCAAACAGCCGAAGCCTGCCCCCCACCCATGAGAGCGGGGGTGCCCCTTAAAAAAGTAGACTTGGAGTTGGGTTTGGGTGGCTTTTGGGCCCAGGGTTTTTTCTGACCCTGTGGTCTTTTAAACCCAGGCGGCTGAGGCCGTCTATACTGCTTAGGGGAAGAGGCACCAGGCCCTGGAGGATTAGGAATTTTATAAGAGGTCTGCTTCCCCTTCTTTTTAATAGGAAGCAGAGCGCTCTTCCCTCCAGAGATCTTTTGGATATATTTATCCAGATCTTCGCCAAACAGGCGCTCTCCATGAAATGGAAAAGCAGCAAGGTTACATGGCGTCTCAGCAGACCAGTTCTTTAGCCACAATACTCGGCACATATGAACTGATAGTAACGCAAAAGGAGACATCTGTTGGATAGAGTCTTTTAAAGCGTCTACCGCAAAACACAAGGCATGAGGGATCTCTGATAGTTTCTCAGCAGATTCCTCCAGGCCAGGTATGTTCTTTACTATCCTCTTAAAGCGATCCTTTAGGGATTGACAAATCCCAATGGCTGCAATAGCAGGCTGAACTGCTGCACTGGCAACCGCGAAGGAGGCCTTTAATAAGGATTCTAGCTTTTTATCAGCCGGATCCTTGAAAACCTGGGCATTATCCACTGGACAGGTTAAGTTCTTATTCACGGAAGATATGGCAGCGTCTACCAAAGGTGTGCTCCATTTCTCCCTAAACTTCTCCTCCATAGGGTATAAAACAGAAAACCTTTTGGGAGGTAAGTATATCCTGTCAGGATGCTCCCAGTCCGCATAAATCACCTGCTCCAGTAACGGATGCAAGGGAAAAGCTTGGGAAATTTGTTTAGGTCGCAAAGTTCCCAGAGTGGAACAGGAGAGTGCAGACTCCTGAACCGGGGGTAACTTAAACCCAATTCGCACCATCTCCATTAGAGACTGGATAAACAATTTCTGGCAATGGTAGACCGACATTGGCTCTTCAGAGCCAGAGTCCTCAGCCGAGAAATCCTCAGCCTCTCCTACCTCCTGGTCCTTCTCCTCTGGATCCTCTGCCCATTCTGGTTCCAGGTTACCTGGATCCATCTGGCTATAAGAGTCCTAGGGCTCCAGTGACTCACCACTTGGCCCAGGCTCAGGGGATGGAGATCTATTACGCTTCCTTCCCCCCTGCGTTACAGAGGCAATCATGCCAGCTATTTTGCCTTCAAGACCTGCTAAGGCAGATGCCAGATCATCCTTTGTAACATAAGCCGAGGCAGGAACATTGGTAGTGGCTACTATGCCTGACAAGTGCAATGGCTCAGGCAGGTCAGAAATCACAGGTGCTTCAGTAGAAACTGAGGCTGTATCAATATGGGGTTGGTCACCTGCTTTTTGTGGAGGGACTCTTACCCCTGGGCTTGCCTCGTTCCCTGTTCCTCGTTTTTTGGAAGACATAGCTTTCCCACGAGAAATAACCAAGGAGTACTCCCCACAAATTATAACCAGTCTTTAACCTGTCACCGTAGTGTCCAAGACCATCCGACTCACGTGCCCACCGCTTGCTCTGCCTCCTCCACGCGCACGCCAGGAGCCCCATGCTTAAAAGACCTAGCATGGAAGCGAACGCGCGGATCAGTGGCCGGTGACCCGCCCACCGCACATGGCGCCATGACGTGGACCGCAGCGGCGCACACCAGCTGCGCACTCACATGCCGCCGGCGGGCGCGCAGTGTACACGCGGCGCGCACGTGCATGCGCACTCGCGCGCAAAAAAAATTTTATTTTATTTTTTTTTAAAAAGCGCGCCAAACGGTCTCTGTAACCCCGGACACTGGATCAAGGCTACTCTGGCCAAACACAAAAAAAGGGGGCAATACATATGTGTATATAGATATAAGAACCCCAAAGGGGAGTACTCACCATCCCATGCAGCAGGACCTGTCTTCCCAGGCCCAATCTTCCCCCATCACGGCGGGTAGCGCCTCTAAGGACCTTCAGGGACAGGGTCCCCCACATATCGGTGTCCACACCCCTGGACCTGTAAAGCACCCTTTGTGGTTTCCTTGGGCAAAAATAGACATGGAATACCAACTTTTAACAAGGGTCCAGCGCCTAAATAGGACACATTACAAGCAACACCTCGTTCTTGAGCCGAGGTTCGGGTACCATCCACTTTAGCTATAGTAAGCCATCCGAATGGATCCGATTATAACGTCCTCAGTGGGACATTCTTTGAAGAAACTGAAGAGCTGCAATCCGTGACCATCACCTTCAAGACACTGGCGAAAAAACGGAGGTCCTTCCGGTGTGGGAAGGGTTATATGGGAGGAACCGTCTTACTATTGGTTGCCAGTGTCCAATCACCTAAAGGTAAGCATATAACCCACATAGTCATTATTATGGTGCTCTGTGTCCCGTGATGTACGATAAAGAAATTGGTGATGTAGCTTGGGGCAGAATTGTGAATGGCTTTGTATGTTATTGTTAGTGTTTTGAATTTAATTTGTTGAGCAATGGGAAGCCAGTGTAGGGATTGGCAGAGAGGGGTGGTGGACACTGAATGGTTGGTAAGGTGGATGAGTCTGGCAGTGGCATTCATGACAGACTGAAGAGGGCATAGCTTTCAGAGAGGTGGGCCAATGAGGAGGGAGTTACAATGGTCAAGGCGAGCGATAACAAGGGAGTGAATAAGTTGCTTAGTGGTGTCAATGGTTAGAAAGGGGCATACTTTGGAGATGTTTTGAAGGTGAAGTCTGGACGATTTGGACAGTGATTGGATTTGGGGCTAAAAGGACAGGTCAGAGTCTAGGATTATGCCTAGTACATTGGCAAGAGGGGAGGGACTGATGGTTGTATTATTGATCTTGATGGAGAAGTCAGTTGAGGGGCACGGCCAGAGGAAAGATTATGAGCTCACTTTTAGAAAGATTGAGTTTGAGAAAGTGGTGTGACATCCTTGCCGATATGTCAGTTAGTAAGTTATTAATGCAAGAGGAGACTGAAGGAGTGAGGTGAGGAGTAGAGAGAGAGACTTGTGTGTCGTCAGCATTGAGGTGGTACTGGAAGCCATGGGAGTTTATTAACTGACCAAGAGAGGAGGTGTAAATGGAGAAGAGAAGGGGTCTGAGGACAGAACCTTGAGGTACCCCTACAGAAAGAGGTAATGGAGAGGAGGAAACAGAGTTACAGGTAACACTGAAGGAGCGCTGTGATACGTAGGAGGAGAGCGAGGAGAGAGCAGAGTCTTGAAGGCTGAGAGAGTGGAATTTGAGGAGTAGGGGATGGTCCACAGTATCAAAGGCTGCAGAGAGGTCGAGTAGTATGAGTATGAAGTAGTGCCATTGTTTTTAGCAGTTAGTAGATCATTTGTTTCAGTGGAGTGTAGTAAGCAAAAGCCGGACTGTAAGGGGTCAAGAAGGTTGTTGTCAGTGAGGTAGGAGCTCAGACGGTTGTAGACTAAGCGACCTAAAAATTTTGACGCAAACAGGAGCAAGGAGATGGGTCTTAAATCGTTCAGTCTGGTGTGGTCCAGTGAGGGCTTTTTAAGTACAGCGGTGATCGGGGCATGTTTTAGAGGGGAGGGAAAGGTGCAAGTAGAGAGGGAGAGATTGAAGATGTGAGTGAGGGAGCATAAGATAGAAGAAGAGCGTGACCGTAGTAGATGTGAGGGAACAGGATCCAGGGGACAGGTGGTAAGGCAGGCTTCTGAGAAAACTTTAGGGACCTCTTTGGTAGTGGCAAGGTCAAAAGAGGAAAGTGTTGAGAGCGGATTTGTACAGGGTATGTTAAGTGAGTTAGATGTCTGTGTAATGGAGATGTCCCCACAAATTGCATCAATCTTGTTTTTGAAGTGATTGGCAATCTCGTGAGCAGTGGGCGAGTTACTGGGTGGAGATGGTGGTGGAAAAAGTAGAGAGTTAAAAGTAGAGAAGAGACAAAGAGGACTGGAGGAAAGAGCATTAATGAGGGTGACAAAATAGGTTTGTTTGGCAGCATGGAGGGAGGAATTGTATTTTAAGAAGGCAGATTTATATTGGGTGAATGCATGCTGGGATTTGGTTTTACACCACACTCGCTCCAGTGCTCAACTATGTCACTCAAGGTTTATGGTGTTGTCGGTCTGCCAAGGTTGTAATGGTCGGGGCCTGGAATTTTGTGTAGTGAGAGGAGCAAGAGGGGCCAGTGAGGATAAAAGTGAACTGTTGTAGACAGAAGTGGCCAGATTAGGACAGGACAGGCGTGAGATTTTGTCGTGGAGGTGGTTGCAGAATAGTAAAGAGAAGGATTCAAGTGGTGAAGGTTTCTGCGGGTAATTGTTTTCTGCTTGGTGGGACAGGTGGTTGGAGACAAGCACATTGTAAAAGTGATGAGGTTGTGATCAGAGAGAGGAAAGTGGGTGTTGGTGAGGTTGTAGAGGGTGCAAAGATGGGAGAAAACAAGGTCAAGGGTATTACCATCAGAGTGAGTGGGGGACTGTATCCATTGTATTAGGTCAAAGGATGAGGTTGAAAAGTTGGCATGCAGCTGGGCTGTTAACATTAGCGGGGATGTTAAAATTAACAAGGAATAACCAAGGATAATAGTGGATATTGCAGAGGAGAGAAAGTAGGGTAGCCAGGCAGAGAAGTCGTCAAGGAAGTGTGACACTGGTCCAGGAGGCCGATAGATCACTGCAATCCTTAGAGAAATGGGAGAAAACATACAAATACAGTGTGTCTCAAAAGAGGAGAAGGATATAGAGGGAGGGGTAGACAGGACTTGTAAGGTTCTCAGTGGGGATAGAAGCAAACCATCTCCACCTCCTTTCCATCCACTGGGTCTGGGTTAGTGAGCCCAGTAGAGGTCTCCATGGGAGAGGGCTGAGTGTGAGGCAGAGTCTGACTCTTGAAGCCAGGTTTCTGTGATTACAAAAAGGTTAAGGGAGTGCACAATGAATGGCTATGAACGAAAGCCATTCATTGTGTACAACTGTCATGTGATTGTTGTGATTGGACACAACGATCACAAGGTACTGGGGTCCAATAATCTGTCATTCAGTGGAGCTGCAGCATGGCCACTTGACTTGGAGGACTTCATATGATGTCCACTGAGGATGGGAGAGCTCCCACTCGGCCATCATTCTGCTATAGGCCTGACAGGAAGCAGTTAATCCCAATCTAATTACCCCTGGAGGCCTGGGGACACTGTACAAGTTTTATATATAAGGTGTGGATATTTCTACCTATGATAAATGACAGGCTGAATCCAGCTGGAGTGTGCCGAGTTCTTGGATAACATCTACACAGAGTTTACAGATTGGCTTTATCACCCCAACAAGCTAGCTCCAGTTTATGGATGTAATCATTATGTTTGGATGATCTCACCAGTCAGGAGCCTTTCCTGTCATCCTACATGATCCCTTCTGAGGATTCTTCTATCCTTCCAAACAAATGTATGAAATCACCGATGAGTCCTCCTTCTATGTGATCTAGAAGATCTTGAATCACAATGTCTTTATGGATTCAGTGGATGACCCAGTTTATATATTATTTATTGTTTTGCAGCTTTTTTCACTCCAGGGTTAATTATTTTATTTATATAGACAATAAAGGAATTGCTATTACTTTGAGAGAGCTCCACAACCATTGATATGTGAACATGACATCCTTGAAATTTATGTTTAACATCTTCATTGTGAGTGGATATATATATATAACGATAGATAGATAGATAGATAGATAGATAGATAGATAGATAGATAGATAGATAGATAGATAGATAGATAGTAGGGATGAGCCGAACACCCCCCTGTTCGGTTCGCACCAGAACATGCGAACAGGAAAAAAATTTGTTCGAACACGCGAACACCGTTAAAGTCTATGGGACACGAACATGAATAATCAAAAGTGCTAATTTTAAAGGCTAATATGCAAGTTATTGTCAATAAAAGTGTTTGGGGACCTGGGTCCTGCCCCAGGGGACATGAATCAATGCAAAAAAAAGTTTTAAAAACGGCCGTTTTTTCAGGAGCAGTGATTTTAATAATGCTTAAAGTCAAACAATAAAAGTGTAATATCCCTTTAAATTTCATACCTGGGGGGTGTCTATAGTATGCCTGTAAAGGGGCGCATGTTTCCCGTGTTTAGAACAGTCTGACAGCAAAATGACATTTTGAAGGAAAAAACACATTTAAAACTACCGCGGCTATTGCATTGCCGACAATACACATAGAAGTTCATTGATAAAAACGTCATGGGAATTCCCCACAGGGGAACCCCGAACCAAAATAAAAAAAAAAAAAAATGATGTGGGGGTCCCCCTAAATTCCATACAAGGCCCTTCAGGTCTGGTATGGATATTAAGGGGAACCCCAGCCAAAATTAAAAAAAAAAATTGACGTGGGGTTCCCCCTAAATTCCATACCAGACCCTTCAGGTCTGGTATGGATTTTAAGGGGAACCCCGCGCCAAAAAAAAAAAAAAAAAAACGGCGTGGGGTCCCCCTAAAAATCCATACCAGACCCTTATCCGAGCACGCAACCTGGCAGGCCGCAGGAAAAGAGGGGGGGACGAGAGTGCAGCCCCCCCCCCTCCTGAACCGTACCAGGCCACATGCCCTCAACATTGGGAGGGTGCTTTGGGGTAGCCCCCCAAAACACCTTGTCCCCATGTTGATGAGGACAAAGGCCTCATCCTCACAACCGTGGCCGGTGGTTGTGGGGGTCTGCGGGCGGGGGGCTTATCGGAATCTGGAAGCCCCCTTTAACAAGGGGACCCCCAGATCCCGGCCCCCCCCTGTGTGAAATGGTAAGGGGGTACTTACCCCTACCATTTCACTAAAAAACTGTCAAAAATGTTAAAAATGACAAGAGACAGTTTTTGACAATTCCTTTATTTAAATGCTTCTTCTTTCTTCCTTCATCTTCTTCTTCTTCTGGTTCTTCTGGCTCTTCTGGTTCTTCCTCCGGCGTTCTCGTCCAGCATCTTCTCCGCGGCGTCTTCTATCTTCTTCTCCTCGGGCCGCTCCGCACCCATGGCATGAGGGGAGGCTCCCGCTCTTCTCTTCATCTTCTTCTCTTCTTCATCTTCTTCTTCATCTTCTTCTTCATCTCTTCTTCCTTCTTCTCTTCTTCATGTCTTCTGCGGGCCGCTCCGCAGCCATGCTGGCATGGAGGGAGGCTCCCGCTGTGTGACGGCGTCTCTTCGTCTGACGGTTCTTAAATAACGGGGGGCGGGGCCACCCGGTGACCCCGCCCCCCTCTGACGCACGGTGACATGACGGGACTTCCCTGTGACGTCACGGGGAATGCCACAGGGAAGTCCCGTCATGTCACCGTGCGTCAGAGGGGGGCGGGGTCACCGGGTGGCCCCGCCCCCCGTTATTTAAGAACCGTCAGACGAAGAGACGCCGTCACACAGCGGGAGCCTCCCTCCATGCCAGCATGGCTGCGGAGCGGCCCGCAGAAGACATGAAGAAGAGAAGAAGGAAGAAGAGATGAAGAAGAAGATGAAGAAGAAGATGAAGAAGAGAAGAAGATGAAGAGAAGAGCGGGAGCCTCCCCTCATGCCATGGGTGCGGAGCGGCCCGAGGAGAAGAAGATAGAAGACGCCGCGGAGAAGATGCTGGACGAGAACGCCGGAGGAAGAACCAGAAGAGCCAGAAGAACCAGAAGAAGAAGAAGATGAAGGAAGAAAGAAGAAGCATTTAAATAAAGGAATTGTCAAAAACTGTCTCTTGTCATTTTTAACATTTTTGACAGTTTTTTAGTGAAATGGTAGGGGTAAGTACCCCCTTACCATTTCACACAGGGGGGGGGGGGCGGGATCTGGGGGTCCCCTTGTTAAAGGGGGCTTCCAGATTCCGATAAGCCCCCCGCCCGCAGACCCCCACAACCACCGGCCACGGTTGTGAGGATGAGGCCCTTGTCCTCATCAACATGGGGACAAGGTGTTTTGGGGGGCTACCCCAAAGCACCCTCCCAATGTTGAGGGCATGTGGCCTGGTACAGTTCAGGAGGGGGGGGGCCGCACTCTCGTCCCCCCCTCTTTTCCTGCGGCCTGCCAGGTTGCGTGCTCGGATAAGGGTCTGGTATGGATTTTTAGGGGGACCCCACGCCGTTTTTTTTTTTTTTTTTGGCGCGGGGTTTGGTATGGAATTTAGGGGGAACCCCACGTCAATTTTTTTTTAAAATTTTGGCTGGGGTTCCCCTTAATATCCATACCAGACCTGAAGGGCCTTGTATGGAATTTAGGGGGACCCCCACATCATTTTTTTTTTTTTTATTTTGGTTCGGGGTTCCCCTGTGGGGAATTCCCATGCCGTTTTTATCAATGAACTTCTATGTGTATTGTCGGCAATGCAATAGCCGCGGGTAGTTTTAAATGAGTTTTTTCCTTCCAAATGTCATTTTGCTGTCAGACTGTTCTAAACACAGGAAACATGCGCCCCTTTACAGGCATACTATAGACACCCCCCAGGTACGAAATTTAAAGGAATATTACACTTTTATTGTTTCACTTTAAGCATTAATAAAATCACTGCTCCTGAAAAAACGTCCGTTTTTAAAACTTTTTTTTGCATTGATCCATGTCCCCTGGGGCAGGACCCGGGTCCCCAAACACTTTTTATGACAATAACTTGCATATAAGCCTTTAAAATTAGCACTTTTGATTTCTCCCATAGACTTTTAAAGGGTGTTCCGCGGCATTCGAATTTGCCGCGAACACCCCAAATTGTTCGCTGTTCGGCGAACTTGCGAACAGCCAATGTTCGAGTAGAACATGAGTTTGACTCAAACTCGAAGCTCATCCCTAATAGATAGATAGATAGATAGATAGATAGATAGGTAGATAGATAGATAGATAGATAGATAGATAGATAGATAGATAGATAGATAGATAGATAGATAGATAGATAGATAGATAGATAGATAGATAGATAGATAGATAGATAGATAGATAGATAGATGCCTGTGGATGTATTTATCCATTTTTTTCACCAAAAGGATTTGTTTTGGGGGGTATCTGTTTTATTAGCTATACATTTGTTGTTACCTTGTGTTCTGTGTCTTTTAAGACTTTTCTATATGTAATAAAAATATCTTTGTTAAACAATTGGTTGCATAAGAACTCTATTTTTTTCTTACTTTTTTGTGTTATATTTGAACTTCTGTGGTAGCCCTGTAAGATATTTTAAAGAAGTAGTTACTATGAGACATTTCTTGGGGCTGCAGTTCCTCTGAACTCCACAAGGTGGTGATCTCACTCATATCCAAACAGGAAGTTTCTATGAAATACAGACAGGAAGTGATGTCAGTTACAGAAAGGAAGTGATGTAGAACAAAGACAAGAAGTTCCATGCGGCAGGAAATATAAGACATTACTGGATGAAGCAGCAGATGAGGTAATAAGATCCTATTTTCTATTTACACCCAGTAACCCCCCGTCATGTCCGTCCTCTTCCTCCATAGTCACTGTGATGTCTTTTATCTCCAGCAGATGATGATACACACATATATAGTGTGGAAATGTAGAATAACCCCGTATATTACAACGAGGGAATTTATGGTCTGTACCACGAGGGGAGTTATTGATGTCAGTAAATGTCGGTTCCAGACATTGTATGTGGGGGGAATGAAATGATAATTAAAGGTTGGGATTAGGGAAGATTTCTGTAAGATTTTACACAGGAATGATCAGCGCCCCTCCAGAGACACTATGATGAGTCTCACAATAGGAGTCTGAAAGGGACTGGATATTGGGGGGATGAGATGGTGAACCCGGAGTGGGGGAGGGGCAATTTTATCAAAAAGACGTGCAAATGGAAATGGATTTTTCAGTTCAGTGCAAGCACTATGGCTGGACTGAATATTGATATTAAGCTGTTTGCTTTTGATTCATCTGTTTTATACATTTGTATTGTATTTTATATTGTTTTAACAGTTATTGATTATCATAATTGAAGTTTTGTATGAATTTAGTGATATATGATGATATATGAAATATATTATTCTGGGCTATAACTGGTTAAGGAATCTGGGTGGGGTAGGAGAGCTTTTTAGGACATCATTACTAACCAATAACCCTCCTGGACAAAGATGGTGTTTTCCAATCGGAACACGTCAGACGTCACCAGGTTAGGAGAGGCGCCCTCATCCCACCCTTTGTCATCACTTGGGAACTTCAATAGCTGCATTGTGCCATGTTTGGGGTCATAGAGAATTAAGCACCTCGCTGGGCGCTGCATAAAGGAGGTGAGCCCTGTGCGTGCATTCGACTGAGGTGAACCCTGTGCGTGCAGTCGGCGGGGTTGAGCCCTGTGCGTGCAATTGACTGAGGTGAGCCCTATGCATGTGATCGACTAAGGTGAGCCCTGTGCGTGCAATCGGCGGGGGGTAAGCCCTGTGCGTGCAATCGGCGGGGGTGAGCCCTGTGCGTGCAATCGGCGGGGGTGAGCCCTGTGCGTGCAATCGGCGGGGGTGAGCCCTGTGCGTGCAATCGGCGGGGGTGAGCCCTGTGCGTGCAATCGGCGGGGGTGAGCCCTGTGCGTGCAATCGACTGAGGTGAGCCCTGTGCGTGCAATCGGTGGGGATGAGCCCTGTACGTGCAATCGGCAGGGGTGAGCCCTGTGTGTGCAATCGGCGGGGGTGAGCAAGGCTGGTGCAAAGATTTTCGACACGCTAGGCAAAAACCTAATTTTGCCACCCCCCTCCCCATTGGCTCCGCCCATCACTGGGATTTTTGCGGCACCTCTCCACCTTTTTCTTTAGCCGTGGTCCACATGATCTCACCTGCGCCTCTGGTCTAGGGATCGACCAATATTGTTTTTTCGGTGCTGATACGATACTGATATTTCGGCCACCTTTTTTGCCGATTTGTACAATTAAAAAAAAATTATATACAAGGGGTTCGCCTTGGGACTTTGAGTGAGGGGAATATGGTTAGTCAAGAAACATGTCATGGAAATAAAATAATGTAGATTTATTACAATTGTTGCGCATCTGAAGCACAACAGCAATAACTTCAGGCCGATAAAATATGCATATAATGTGAACATGAGACAATCCACATACATGGTAAAACAATATATACCAATATACAAACATCAGAGTAATTTGCAAGCATGAGTACTACCTGATGACGTTTCGCGAGACCGCGCTTGCTCTTCAGGGGTAAACGCTTTGCTAAATCTGTAATACAAGTAGTAAATCAAATGAATGAGTGTATGTTGCATCAAATAGGCAGGAAGGTGAGTAATCATCGGGGTCAGGCTCGGGACCCCATACTCACGAATGGGCTGGACCAGGCCATCAGTCACTGATTCCACCAGCGGCGACAGCAACAAACATCCAGCACTGGAGCTGAGGGAGCGCAGCAAAAGGTAACCCCAACGGGGGAACAACCGGAGCACCGACATGGCCTTGGTAGATACAAATATAAGTGTGCCTAAAAGTCTCCCCTTGTCCATGATCATGAACTGTAAAGATGGTAAAAAAGTATATGTATATATCAGAAAGACCCTGCAAATAAGGTAAACTTCCTGCTGTGTTGGGTATGCATATTGCAAAAATAATGAGAGTATGTAGATACAGGTGATTTTCCTGCGTTGTTTCATATACATATAAATGTATAGGGACCAGCATAAAGTAAATGCTGGTATATGTTTTGAGACTAAAAGGGCATAACTAAAGGACATTACAGAGTAAGAAAATGTATGCCAGTATGTGTGCAAGTGCACATTGAGTGGAATAGAGTGGGGGTTGGAGGAATAGGCAAACAAATGTGCTAAAATGTCAACTAAGCTAAACAGCAAAACAATTTACCTGGGTGTGATGTGAGACCATCCCATCGTGGAAGTGCAGCTTGCACTGTTTACATACTGTTCCATCTTATCCACCCTAATTGCACCCTTACATTTCTTGTTGCATTCTTTATAAAGTCTGAATGCTGATGATGATCCCTCAACCTTGTATTTTTTGAAGGCCTTTTACTTTGCTTTTATATGCATTTTTACATTGGAGTTAAAGCGGAGTTCCACCCAAAAGTGCAACTTCCGCTCATCTGATTCCTCCCCCCCTCCAGTGCCACAATTGGCACCTTTTAGGGGGAGGGAGGACAGGATACCTGTCTTTTACAGATATCCTTTCCCACTTTTGGGAGCCTCAGCCGCGACTATTGACATCACAGCTGGGGCTCCCTCCTCCTCCCCCCATCTCCTTCCCCTGTCGCCGGGTCAGTAGGAGAGAGGAACGGGCCTCATGCATGCACAGTAGGGTTCCCAGCGTGAAGCGAAAAAAGGCTACACTGCCGGGTACCCTTACACGCAATGGTGGCGGCAGCACCCGGCAGCTGATGGAAACATCAGCTGCGGTGCTGACATTACTGGACTCCAGGACAGGTAAGTGTCCTATTATTAAAAGCCAGCAGCTGCAGTATGTGTAGCTGCTGGTTTTTAATTTTATTTTATTTTTTGGGCGGACCTCTGCTTTAAGCCATCCAGGACTTTTGTTCGCGCTTTTAAATTTATTACCCAATGGGATGCATTGGCTAATGCCCTTTATTAATATGCTCCTAAAGCAAACCCATCTCTCCTCCGTGTTCTTTGTTCCTAAGATTTTATCCCAATTTATATCTTCTAGCAAGGTTCGTAATTTAGGGAAGTTGGCTCTTTTGAAATTCAGTGTCTTTATATTCCCCTTATGTTTCCTATTTGTGTGATTTATACTGAAGCCGACCTGTGATCGCTGTTACCTAAATTGCCCCGTATTTCCACATCTGTGATCAGGTCTGTATTGTTGGTAATCAGTAGATCCAGTAATGCTTTTTTTCTAGCTGGTGCGTCTACCATCTGAACCATGAAATTGTCATGCAAGACATTTAGGAACTTAGACAAATGCGTGGTTCCCTCCACCCAGTCTATGTCTGGATAATTAAAATCCCCCATTATGATAACACTTCCCATCCTTGCTGCTAATCCAACTTGTGATAAGAGATCCGTCTTCCCCTCCTCCCCCAGGTTAGGGGGCCTATAGCATACTCCCAGTATTACTTTCCCCTTAGCTTCATCCCTTTTGGAGCTTACGCATAAGGATTCCACCTCCTCCCTAGCTCCCTTAGTGATGTCATCTCTCATATTCACTTGTACATTATTCTTTATATATAGGCATACCCCTCCCCCTTTTTTACCCTCTATATCCCTGCGATAAAGGGTATACCCTTGAATGTTTGCCAGCCAATCACGAGAGCTGTTGAACCAGGTCTCTGAAATTCCCACAAAATCCAAATCCTCCTCGTACAACAGTATTTCTAGTTCACCCATCTTGTCCGCCATGCTCCTGGCATTGGTGAACATGCCACGTAGTTTAGACCGGTCGCATATTGTCCTCTTATTGGGTGTTCCGAGATTGCAACTAGGACCTGTTACTATACTTACCCTTGGTTTATGTGCTTTGGTCAACCTACCACTAATGCCCCCAATACTACCCTCTGGAATATGTTCCATGTTGACGAGCTCTACCTCTGAGCCCTCCCCCCGTTGCCTAGTTTAAAAACCCCTCTAACTTTTTGGCCATCTTTACTCCCAGTTGATCTGCACCCCCCTCATTTAGGTGCAGTCTGTCTCTTCTAAAGTATAGTACTGGTGATGGACTGAGAAGTCGGCCCAGTCCTCCAGGACCCAAACCCCTCCTTACTACACCAGCTCCTCAGCCACTTGTTTATTTCCCAAATCTCTCTATGCCTTTCTGGTGTGACTCAATGTACCGGTAGTATTCCTGAGAATACTACCTTGGAGGTCTTTTTCCTCAATTTAGCTCCCAAGTCCCTAAAATCTTTCTTTAGGACACTCCATCTGCCTCTGACTTTATCATTGGTGCCAACCTGCGCCATGACAGCTGGGTCTTTCCCAGCCCCTCCCAGCAATCTGTCCACCAGATCAGTGATGTGCCGAACCTGAGCGCCTGGTAGACAACATACAGTTAGGCGCTTCAGATCTTTGTTACAGATTGCCCTCTCTGTCCTTCTAAGAATTGAGTCCCCTACCACCAGAATCTGTCTTTCATTTCCCTTCGCTTCCCCCCCCCCCACTCTCACTGGAGGAGTTATTCCCCCGGCAGCTAGGAGAGTCCCTCAGCTCCAGCAGTGCTGGTCCCTGACTGGTTTCACCAATGTCACTCAATGGAGCTTACTTATTGGGATGCTCCAGCCCTGGATCGGCCTCCCTAGCACTTCCCCCTCTACCCTTTATGACTGTCACCGATCTACTCTTTCTTAGTGCCTGCACCTCTTTGTCTCCAACCGCCTCTGTGCTGGCACCTGCCTGGTACGTTCCTGGCTCTCCTTTAGTATGGAGGGACTTCTCAGTGCTGACAGTTGCTTCCCCAGAACCAGAACCTGGGCTTCCAGGGAAACAATGTTCTTACATTTTGCACAGCAGTATTCGCCCTTCATCGGATGGTCAAGGAATGCATACATGCCGCAAGATGTACACGAGTCGCATCTCCACACCCACCGGGCATCGTACCTACTAATTCAATGGGGATTGGGGATTATACCCTGTCCAAATTACCTAACAACTAGCTTCCTGACACTAATACTCAACAATACAATACACAAGTACTCAACAAGACAATACACAGGCACTCAACAAGACAATACAAAGGTCCTCGCAGACCAACATGCACACACACACACACAACACACAAGTACTAACGATCCACACACACTACTCAGACAACACTCGGGTACTCACAATACACAGGTACTACCTGACACTAATACTCAATACAGCTCACGTGCACTCGCAGCACTCATGTACTTACAATAGACAGGTACACACTCACCCTACACAGGAACTTGACCCCTGTTATAACCTCCTGTTTTAAACTCTGGTTTTTAACTCCCCACTTAGGCTGGCCATACACTATTCAATTTTTCTGTTCAACTTTCCTTTAGATTTACCAAAACCATATAATAGGAGGTCAAACCTAAACACTTTCAATTTGGATGCAATCAGGCAGGCCCTTGTACTACATAGTTGAAGGTAAATCTAAAGAAAATTGAACAGGAAAATTGTATGGTGTATGGCCAGCTTTAGTCCAGTTCCACTTGATCTAAGTTCCAGCAAGCTCAAAGATGTGCAGGCTCACAATGAGTTCTACAAAAGGTTATATAGGCCTCAAGCACCTGTGACCAATTAACCACTCCCCTTAATTAGTAGGCTGAAGGAAGCAAGGAAAAAAAAGCTGTTTAAAAAGTGACAGAAAAAGGAGTTAAAAATCTATAGGTAAAAGCCCCAAAAAGAACCTAAAAATGCAACCCAGCAATCACCAGCAGTCAAAAGAAAAACTTGTTCACACTCTCCACTCAAGGTCCACAAGCTTCCAAGCAGCAGTCTGGCCTGATTATCCGGCAACTTCGGCCAAAGGTCAGCAAGTTTCCCTTCCTGGACATCATGCTGACCCTACATTGTCCTCACAGCACTGCCTCAGAGCAAACAAGTCAAAGGAAGAATCACATTTATCATTCCTTTTCTGCAGATCTAAAACCAATCAAAACCAGTTCAGAAACCAAACAAACCCAACATAGAAAGGGGAATATCTGATCTGGCAGGCCAAAGAGGGTCCCAGGAGCTAAAAAATAAATCAGACACTAAACAGTCCAGGCTAAATGTGTTCCCATGGGGCAGTAGTTTTTATATGTCCAGCAACCCTCCTATTACCCCCCTCACATCCACATCCTATTATTGTGTGACCAACACCATCCAAATAATTCTTACTTTCATTTCCCAAAGTTATCCGTCTACAAGGAGACCTGTATAGATCAAATGACAGCACCAATGAGGATGGAGGAGGACCGGAGTCACATGACTGAGAGGATACTAAACCTCACCCTGGAGATCATCTACCTGCTGACCGGAGAGGTGAGGAGGATTCTGGGAGGTCACATGACATCACTCTTATCTCTATTAATAAAACACAGACCTGACCGGAGAGGTGAGGAGGATTCTGGGAGGTCACATGACATCACTTTTTATTAATAAAACACAGACCTGACCGGAGAGGTGAGGAGGATTCTGGGAGGTCACATGACATCACTCTTATCTCTATTAATAAGACACAGACCTGACCGGAGAGGTGAGGAGGATTCTGGGAGGTCACATGACATCACTCTTATCTCTATTAATAAGACACAGACCTGACCGGAGAGGTGAGGAGGATTCTGGGATTCTAACATGACATTCCTATTATTCCTATTATTATTATACCCCAATACAGAGATTTCCTCTTATGAAGTCAGGTGATCATATGACCATCACGGTGCCTCCATGTGACTCCATAAAACCTGAGAGACACAACATGCAGAAGATTCTAGAAGTGACCAAGAAGATGATGGAGCTGCTGACAGGAGAGGTGAGCGGTGCTGGGAATTCTGGGACATTATCCAGTAACAGACAAGGGATGTGTCTGGATGGTGACTGTATCATTGTGTGTGTCAGGTTCCTATAAGGTGTCAGGATGTCACTGTCTATTTCTCCATGGAGGAGTGGGAGTATTTAGAAGGACACAAGGATCTCTACAAGGACGTCATGATGGACAATCAGCAGAATTTGAGTTTTGTGAAGAATGTAAGGAAGGAATTTCCCCGGAATGAGACGATATTGAACCTCACCCTGGAGATCCTCAGCCTGCTGACTGGAGAGGTGAGATTAATGAAGGGGGTTAAATCTGACTCCACTGTACACTGGGATGTATTCAGAGTTTCAATTAATTCTTCTGATGTTCTTCTAATCCAGTATTTCTCAACTTTGTTGTCTTTGAGGAACCTTTGGCAAAAAAAGGTAAGATCTTGGAAAACCCCGAAAATTATTTTCAGATTAACAGCTCATGGGACATCAGTGTGATCAGCAAGCTGTTGGTATAACAATAATTCTTTTTAGAAACATCATTAAATATTAGAATAAATATTAACACTTACTTCCTTAATGGGAAACTTAGGCTGGCTTTTTTCTGCATAGAAGCTAAATTCCGGGTCGAACTTCAACTGGAATTAAACAGGGTTTCACTAGGGCAGAGCACAGGAAAGTCACCAGGTCAAGTCACAGGGAAGTCATGTCACCTGGGCCGGGCACAGTGGTCTCACCATGTCAGGGCACAGGGGAGCAACCAGGTTAGGGCACAGTGGAGTCACCAGGTCAGGGCAAATGGGAGCCACCAGGGCATATCACAGGGAAATCGCCAGGGCAGAGCACAAGGAAGTCACCAGGGCATAGTGCAGGGGTGTCGCCAGGGTAGAGTTCAGGGGTATCGCCAGGGCAGGGCACATTGGTGTCACCAGGGCAGGGCACATGGGCATTACTAGGTCAGGGCACAGGGGAGTCACCAGGGCAGGGCACAGGGGAGCCACCAGGTCAGGGCACAGGGGAGCCACCAGGTCAGGGCACAGGGGAGCCACCAGGTCAGGGCACAGGGGAGCCACCAGGTCAGGGCACAGGGGAGCCACCAGGGCAAGACACAGGGGAGTCACCAGGGCTGGGCACAGGGGAGCCAGCAGGGCAGGGCACAGGGGAGCCACCAGGGCAGGGGAGTCACCAGGTGAGGGCACAGGGGAGTCACCAGGTCAGGGCACAGGGGAGTCACCAGATCAGGGCACAGGGGGTCTGTAGTATGTTTTATTATCCTTCACATGCAGAGCTGCACAGGGAAGCTGCTATCACATGTTTGTCATGGTGTGCTGATCCCAACCAACTCTCCTCTCTCATCCATCCCAGGTGATGTCACACACAAGTTCCTGGGATGGACAGAAGCGAGGGGGTGGTGGGGATCAGTGGAGTACAGTTAGGCTTAGAGGGAGTACAGGTATGCTGTACACATGTCACCTATTGTGCTCATCTCACTACAGCATTCCACACCTGCTGGAATCAATAGCCACTGAGGAGAGAGGGAGACAACATGATTCTCACACACTGCATGTCCTCCTTTAGTCCCGCTCTGCCCTCTGCAATGATGTCATAGTAGCCGGAACTACAGGGGAGGCATTGGGTATCCATGTGCCTTGTCAGTACTCACTGTCAGTGTGCATTAGACAGATATACATCCTCCACATCGGTGAATTGCAGCAGAACTCCTGGATGAGAAACAATATTCTAATCAATAACAACATCCACACAAGTACTATGAATACATGAAGTGTACGTACTGTGATATTTGGTTATAGCACAAGATGGCGGGATTGGTTATAGAAGAGAACAATGTCAGCTGTTAGTCCAATCAGTGAGACCCATTATTACCAGCATGCCACGCCCACTGACCACTAATTCCATGGGTAACATTTCCTGGTGGGTCAGTGAGTCTTACTAGTAAAATATTAGTGACTCTATTATATGACTTCTAGAAGGATCTATAAATCTGACCACATTGTAATCATATCATTGGATGGAGATGTCTGTCCTTTGCTGAACATTGTGGCCAATCCCTGGAGAATAAATATAGAGCTGACAGATTATGGGAGAGTGATATTTATCTTTGTATAACACAGAACTGTACAGTAATAATGAGGAAATCCACTGAAAATGAGACAAGAAGGAGATCTCATAATATCACCATCCCCCAACCCCCATCCCTGATCCCTACAAGACACAACACACAGAAGATTCTAGAAGTCACCAAGAAGATGATGGAGCTGCTGACAGGAGAGGTGAGCGGTGCTGGGAATTCTGGGACATTATCCAGTAACAGACAAGGGATGTGTCTGGATGGTGACTGTATCATTGTGTGTGTCAGGTTCCTATAAGGTGTCAGGATGTCACTGTCTATTTCTCCATGGAGGAGTGGGAGTATTTAGAAGGACACAAGGATCTCTACAAGGACGTCATGATGGACAATCAGCCGCCCCTCACATCACCGGGTAAGAGGAGACTTTATTGTATAGGAGAGAGCAGTACGGAGGCTCCACCTAGATCCCCCATCATCTGATAAACACATAGAAACAATGTATTCAGTCTCAGAAGATGAGAGGCAGCGGTGTGGGACCTCTGAAACTTGTCTCATGTGGACATTTAAGCTTCCACTGATTACTGAATACCAAGCACTATATACTCTATGTTGTACATTACATACTCCTGACCCCTGCACTATATACTCTATGTTGTACATTACATATTCCTGACCCCTGCACTATATACTCTGTTGTACATTACATACTCCTGACCCCTGCACTATATACTCTGTTGTACATTACATACTACTGACCCCTGCACTATATACTCTATGTTATACATTACATACTCCTGACCCCTGCACTATATATTCTATGTTGTACATTACATCATTCTGATACTATACAGTTTATCTGCTTACACAATATATTGTACATTACATAGTCTTGACCAGTGGTGGCCAATCCATAAGGCGCACAGCGGTGATGCCCCCAGCCATGCGTCCGGCCCCCTAATCTACATGCAGGGCGCCGGATGCATGGATTCCAATGTTTTTTTTTTTGAAGCATGCGATTTGAGCCAGAGGCTCTAATATGCTTCATAAAAGGGTGGACTCAGGGCGCATAGTACTGTGCCCTGCGTACACCCACTTGTGTGACAATAGCGAATGAATATTCACTATTGTCACACTGTTCCTCCTCTCGGCCAATCAGGAAGCCCCTATTGGGCAGGGAGTCTTAGGACTCCCTGGACAATCGCATCTTGGGACACACTTCCTGTTCCTGTGCAGCCGGAATGAGAACTTTCCACTGTGTGCTCGCCGGAGCGGCCCCGGCTCTTCCTTCCCCCTACTCCTTAAGGTAAGGCAGCATTCACAGTGTCTCCCCCCCCCCCCCCCCCCCCGATTGATTGCCACATTTTATCTCCTGCGGTGGTGAATGGCGGGATGATGGTAGTTTTTGCTGCTGGTTCCCATGGTGGGGGCATTGCCGCTTTATCACCACCATTTGTTTCCAGTGGGGGGAGGGTGGCAGGGCCGATGTTTGTCTCTCCCGGGGGAGTGAGGTAATGTTAGTTAGACCAGCCGCCACTGGTCCTGACTGCTGCTCTCTCCCCTCTACCCACTGCTATATATACACATAATATGTATTCTCTTTTGTTACACCCATTTTCTACCAGCTGGACATTTTATATCTGATGATTTGATTGGAGCACAGACTTTTTTACATGTTGATCACATCCTCAAACTTTGAAACCTTAAACAGAAAGTGATAATGAGAGAGGAGTCAATAACCCAATGATGGTGGTCTTCAGGATCAGTCCAGTCTTCATCTTGGTTGTTCTCCCCCCATCCTCACTCTCTGACCTCTGGTGGGGCTCAGCCCCGCTGTTATTCATGACTAAATCATGGACTAAATAAGGAAGTGCAGGACTTCTTGTGTTGGGAAGATGGCAATGAGTGATAGAGGGGGTGGGGACACTCGTCCTATAATCCCCTCATCACTGTCACTCCTATAAAAGACAGTTCTCATTGTTTCCTCACTCTCTGACTAAGGTCCATGAATAAAGAAATGAACTGGTAGGAGATCAGAGGACCCATTTACTAGTTACTTTGAGGGGGGAATTGTAAGATCCTCAGAGACAAAGCTGCCTGATGTGGGCGGAGTCCTGGTTTAGGGGAACCAATCTGCTCATGTCTAATAATAATCTTTTTATTTCTATTTTAGTAGATGGACGGGAGATGAGGAAAACCTCAGAGGATTGTCTCACTTTGTATCCAGACTGTAAAGTAGAAGATGAGGACATCACACAGTACAGTCCAGGAGAAAACCCGACTACCTCAAATGTCCATCCGACACCACACAGTGTAGATGGACCATCGTATTCCTCTTATCCTGAGGAACCTCAGACTTTGAGGGATGGTGCCGTCCTTCCAACAGATAAGAGCTTTTCCTGTACTGAGTGTGGGAAGTGTTTCCTTTCTAAATTCAAGCTTAATAGGCATAAAAGATCTCACACAGGAGAGAAGCCGTTTTCCTGTCCTGATTGCGGGAAATGTTTTTCACAGAAGTACAGTCTTTACACACATCAGAAATCTCACGCAGGGGAGAAGCCGTATTCCTGTCCTGAGTGTGGAAAATGTTTTTTAGTAAAGTTTAGTCTTTACACACATCAGAGATCTCACACGGGGGAGAAGCCATATGCCTGTCCTGAGTGCGGGAAATGTTTTTCAGTGAAGTCTTATCTTTACATACATCAGAGATCTCACACAGGGGAGAAGCCGTATTCCTGTCCTGAGTGCGGGAAATGTTTTTCAGTGAAGTCTCATCTTAACAGACATCAGAGATCTCACACACTAGAGAAGCCTTATTCCTGTCCTGAGTGTGGGAAATGTTTTTCAAGGAAGTCTCATCTTAAAAGACATCAGAGATCTCACACACTAGAGAAGCCTTATTCCTGTCCTGAGTGTGGGAAATGTTTTTCAGTGAAGTCCAATCTTTATACACATCAGAGATCTCACACAGGGGAAAAGCCGTATTCCTGTTCTGAGTGCGGGAAATGTTTTTTACAGAAGATCCATCTTTCCAGACATCAGAGATCTTCACACTGGGGAGAAGCCCTATTCCTGTCCTGAGTGAGGAAATTGTTCCTCACTGAAGTCCTGTCTTCTGTACATCAGAGATTCCACACAATCCTCGTAGTTCCTTGAGTTTGGGAAATGTCTTCTATATGAATGTTGCTGGACATCACAGCTCTCATGTGGGGAAGAAGCACACCCTGATATACACCTCAGATATACTCCATGGCTGATCTTCATCATGTAAGAAACAGTTCATAAGGAGATCAGAGATCACCAAAGACATGGATGAAGTGTTGTACCATGTTAGCCATTGATAGCAGTAGAAAAATAAAAATTGAGTTATTACCTCTCATTGGCTGAGTACATTTTGTGGTGTAAGATTTCACAAACACTTAGAGATCTATTTTTTTCTTTGTAAAATATTTGAACACATATGACAAGTATTTTCCAATCTGTGATGAATGTTGGTCATATTTATTTAATATTGTTATCTTCTATGATCATCAGCTCCATCCAATGTCCATAATGTGCGATTCACCATTTTTTTACTAATGGAGATATTTCATGAAAAATACCTCATTATGGCCACTAGATGGAGCTGACGATCATAGGAAATTCCTGTGTTAATCTGCGGTCAGATTTTGTAATGTCTGAAGAAATGCTTGTTGTGATAATAATGTGAACTGAGCACCCCAAAAACTTTGTGAGAAGAACCAGGGCAGCCATTTTGTTCAGAATTTAGAGGTGATGTGTATATCCTTTCCATGTGCACCTTACTGCAAAGGCTGGTTATAGATTGGGGTTGTTGTCACCTATCTGCACAGCTTGTCAGCAGAATTTGGCAGGGGGGGATACACTGGATGTCTTCAGCTGTCATTGTGCTCTTGCTGGGTGTCCATTGTGTCCCTGTGCCTTTAAGGAGGTGTGGGCTTCCTCCAGGAAAACCTTCCCTTAATCTATCCACTGCTATATGTGCTCCAACCTGGAGACTCTGAAGACTATAGAGTTAGGAGCACAGTATACAGAGGAGGCTTGGTGTAGGCACTGCGGCTTACACATATACTGTATTTTTAAAATGTGTGCAGCTAGAACCTCTGTATTTAGTTTGAATTGTTAGACAATTTGTTTTGTGTTTTTGCAGGCTGGCTGGTAAGTGTGCTGGGAAATATTTATGTTGTGTGTGATATAGACTAGGAGACACCTAACAGCAGTGATCTTCTTTCCATAAGCCCGGGAGGACATCTTCTGTAATTCACAAACTTTTAGCTGCATTCCAAAACATCCTTATCAGTCCATTGATAGGACACAGCAGAACCTCTTACCCAAATCAACCAACAGCACATCAAAGCATGGCAGACAGGCAACCCTTTGATTTAGTCCTCTTAAACCTCGTTACCAGAACCTAACACAATACACATCCCAGTCTGACTCTAATGCCCCGTACACACGGTCGGATTTTCCGATGGAAAATGTCCGATCGGAGCGTGTTGTCGGAAATTCCGACCGTGTGTGGGCTCCATCGGACATTTTCCATCTGATTTTCCGACACACAAAGTTGGAGAGCAGGAGATAAAATTTTCCGACAACAAAATCCGATTGCGTCAATTCCGACCGTGTGTGGCCTGTTCCGACGCACAAAGTGCCACGCATGCTCAGAAGAAATTCCAAGGCGGAACAGCTCGTTCTGGTAAAGTTAGCGTTCGCAATGGATACAGCACTTTCGTCACGCTGCAATGTTAAAAATGGTTTAATACAGCGCACTCTCTTCTTCTTTATAATGTGACAAGAATTAAGTAGTTTTGCTGCTCATATTCACACACACTTCTCACAAACTTCTTTCGTTACTATTTATCGTGATTCCCTCAATATATTTTAATTTCTCACATCTGACAACATATTTTTGTATATTTTTTATATATTTTTTGCCTTTAATGTAGATTCTTTTTTTGTGTTTGTATTTTATTTTTATTTTTTTTGCGATTTTGATTTGTACTCCCGAAAATGTTTGTGTGTGTTTTTTGTGACAAGTTCCCACAACACCATTGATATGTTGTTCTATTTAATCTGTAGGAGATTGTTTCGTGTTGTTGTCCCTTGTTGATTTCACATTTTATGTTAGAAATGTACCTGAATCCTCACCAACAAACTGTCCTTTTTGGATGAAAACACACACAGGAGAGTAGAATTTCCCCAAAAAATTTTATTAAGGGCTCACAACTAAACAAAGAGGGAGGCAACGCTGGAGAAACTGCAGAAGTGGGCGAAGCCTTGGACCCCCAGGGCAGACATCAACTTTTTTTAAGCAAAATTGGTGGCCTGAGGAGTCCTTATCTAAGGGAGGGCAGTCTGGTCCAGAAGTCCCAGAGATCCGGAAAGCAGCAAATGACATCTGTGTCCCCAGGCTGTGGTCATACAAGAGACTGCATCTTCTGTCAGACCAGACTGAACCCAGGGTCATCACTCTTTGGTCTTCCTTCCACGCTTCCTTCCACGCTGTGGCTGTGGTGGTGGAGTTGTGGCAGCAGGAGGAGGAGGAGGAGGAGGGGCCAACTCAACCACGTCGGTCTTTGTTGTTAGTTCCCCACTCACCCCCTTACGTAGGACTTTGTACATCAGGTCCTCACAGAGCCTGCGTTGACCCTCCTGCATGCCCTGCAATTTGGTGGCAGCCATGCAGGCAAAGGCCTCTTCAGGAGTTGGTAAGGCTCTGAGGGACGCAGAAGCCTCCTGGATGAGCCTGAATGCTGAATCCTGCACAGGACTGGGAGTGGCCTTCCTGGCTCGTTTATATGGCAGGTGGAGGGGAGGGACCTGAGACTCAGTCAGGCTGCGACTGGTCCCAGGCTTCTCCTGGCTGACACTTAGCCCTGCCTCCTCCTGGCTGCCACTAATCCCCGCCTCCTCCTGACTGCCACATTCCACAGCCTCCTCCTGGCTGAGGTCTTCCTGTGTATGAAAAAGGGACATAGTTTTAGTGTTTTATTTATCAATCACACACAATTTTCACCTCCTGACTGTTGAAAATTGAATGTTAACAAATATAACAGACTATCCTTCTGAGCCCAGTAGTTTTCATTCTTGTCCCAAATTTGGGTGCCCACTACTGTCTATTGATATGTAAAACACTTTCAAGCAGCAATTAGTGATAAATACTAACATCTAGTAAACATCATTTATTTATTGACCAGAAATGAGTAGAAGAATGCTATACCTGACTCCAGCTGGGCTCCTCCACTTCTTCCTGACTGGAAGGCCCAGGTTGGACATCAGAAGCCTCAGCTGGTATGGAAGGAAGCGTGGAAGGAAGAGTAGAGAGGGATTCCCTGACTTCAGTGTGGTCTGACAGAAATCGCAGTCTCTCGTAGTACCACAGCCTGGGAACATAAACGTCATCTGCTGCAGCTCCGGACCTCTGGGAATTTGTGACCTTCTTGCGCTCCCTCAGATATGTGCTCCTCAGGCCACCAATTTTGGCTTTTAAATAAGGGATGGTTGCTGTGGGGACCACCGGCTTCACCAACTCCAGCAGTTTCTCCAGCGCTGCCTGCCTCTTTTGTTTATTGTTGTAATGCGGGTGTCTCATTTGCCACAGACAGGGCAGCTCCCTGTACTTGTCTATAAACAGGGGCAGGAAATTGTGGTCGTTGAACCCATCCATTTTCTCTGCAAGACACAACACAAGACAAACCCTAATGTCAGGCAAAACTCCCCTAATCTTGTTACAATATAGGCTTCCATTTCGAAGCAGTATAGACGCAAGTTTAGATCTTACCTTCGTTATCACGATCGGCGTCTCCGATGCTCCTTCCTCCGCTCACAGATCGTACGTAATACGCACGTGTGTTACGCTTTATACACACTGCGCATGCGTATAACTCTGCCCGCCCCTGACGTCCTTTCTAGTCTATTCCCCGCCCCTTTTCGTTCGGCGCAGTGGGGGAAGAGCACATGGCGGATAGACAGCAGGTGCGTGCTAATTGTAGCAACAAAGAGGAGGAGGAGGAAAGGCCGGAGCCTGAAACGTCCCGATCCAGAAGGAGATTTAAGGACTCAAATATGTCCTTTGGGGAGATGTTGGAAATGGTGGACATCCTGAAGAAGTCCGACTATGATGGAAAGTATGGACCTTACCCCAACTCCAATGCCAGAAAGGCCAAGATCATGGCGAAAGTGGTCAGGAGTCTGCACCAGAATTTCGGGGTACGACGATCGAAAGATCAGCTCAGGAAGCGGTGGTCGGACCTGAAATTAAGTGAACATGAGCAGTACGTAAAGATCCGGAGAGTGCTGCAAAAAAGTAAGTAGTTGTGCTGTGTTCCTATTCTTTTTGTTTTTATTACGTTCGTGCTGCTCCATGTGCTTTTAGGAACTGTTGTACAGTTTAAAATGGCAACTTTCATGTTCATGGGCACATTATTCGTTCGGATCAAACATTTTTCGTTCCAACTATAAAATACCATTGTTTAGCCCATATGCATTTGGCCACCATTTGGACGCCCTATACTTATCTTCAAAGAATTGGGTTGTGTAGATGGCTTTTTTACTAGAATGAAATGCAAACTAGATTCTGTGTAAGGAGAGGACACTGAGCAGCTGTTTTCACATCTGGACACTGGAGCACTAGTGTGGGACAAAAGAACACCATTTTTATTAGGGGACCCACACAGGTGCTCCAGTGTATACTATAGGGGGGTCTCCATCTGTGAAGCTTGTACTAAACAGGTAAAGTATTGCAGGTTGACAAAGGACACTAAAAAAGCGAAATCTTGGAACTCTGCTAAAATTGACAATTGTACCCCACTTCCAAGCAATGTTTCCTATTTATAGTTCTGACATTAAATATCTGTGTCCTAAGTATACCATTTTTGTTTTACATAGGGGATAAAAGACTCGGAGGACACCCCTCATCTGAGGAGACCAGAGCCCCCCCCCTCTGGAAGAAGGGGAAATCCCCCCAACACAAGCTAAGCAGGAGGAAAAAGACGTGGTGGAACTAGTCACCACAACAGGTGAGTGTCTGCAACCACAGGCTCAGATAAGAGATGGATGGGGGCATTTTTTTAAACCAAATTTATTTTGGGGTTCCTCTCTTTTTAGGTGATCGTGATGTTGTGGATCCAGATCCTTTCACATCCAAAAGTGCCCAGATCCTGATCGGGGAGATCATGGGGTGTAATTTACAATTGGAAATCATCAAGCAAAACATCAATGATGTTATTCCAAAATATAAAAACATCATTGATGTTTTGGGGCGAGTTTAAAACCCCTCCAAATCACTTTCTTTTTTTGTGTGCTACAATGTGCTAAATGTTTTTGTGATTTTTCCCAAAGCCAAATTTGGAGGATGCACACAGTGCGTCAACATGTGCTATCTGCCATCACGGGAGATCAATGGACGCGTTTTGGGGGTGCAACCCCTTCCTCAATAATAAAGTAGCGGTGAGGAAGGGGTTTCTCCCCCAAAACACATCCCTTGATCCCCCGTAATGGCAGCTAGCACATGTTGACATTGGGAAATTTGTGTGCATCTTCCAAATTTGGCTTTTCCAGGGGTGATTTCCCCCCATCTGAACCCAATATCAAACACAGTTCCTAAATACTCATGTCTGATATTGCCTTCAAATTCGACCAAATGTGACGTTTGTAAGTTCAAGATTTGTGTCTTTTCTTGTTGGTTTTACACAGGCCTTTCTATAAAATGGACATTTTGATTTTGGATAATGCCACCACAAAAATTGTTATACAACAAACAGGTTGGTTTGTTTGAAAAACCTTTGGTAAATGCACATGTGATTGTGCAGGTATTAAAAAGATTGTTAATCAAGAATGTGTGGATTATTGTCTCAACGCTACAACACTTTTGGGGTGATGTAATTGTTGTTTTATGAGAAAATGGGGGTTATTTCCTAAGGGCAAATCCACTTTGCACTACAAGTGCAGTTTCAGTGCAGTTGCAAGTGCACTTGTAGTGAAATGTGTTTTTGCATTTAGTAAATAACAGCCAACAGTGCTTTGTATAATAAGGTTACACAATCACGCCATTTTCTGCACTCAAAACATTTCTGTCAGGGTCAGCTAAAACAAACACAAGCAGTAAATGTCCACAAAGAATTTTTTTGTTTTTTTTATTATAAAAAGGCTTCACAGATTGTCTGGCATATTGATAGCCCCCCCTACCCGCAAAGAACTCCAGGTAGCGTAACCGGACATCACGGGCACTCAGGGAGGGCAAGCCAGGACGGCCACTTTCAAGCACCGTCAGTGTGGTTTGATGCATGATTCCGGCCTCAGGCCCAACTGAGCCAGCATAGTTGGCCGAATGTTTCCTTAAAAAGTTATGGAGAACACAGCACGCAAGTATAATATGGTTCAGTTTATACTCCGCCATATGGATGGGTGTCATAGATAGGCGGAACCGGCTGGCCAGGATTCCAAATGTGTTCTCCACCACTCTTCGTGCTCTGGCCAGCCGGTAATTAAAAACCCTCTGTTCCGGGGTGAGGGTCCTCATTGGGAATGGCCGCATCAGGTGGTCCCCCAGCGCAAACGCTTCATCAGCAACGAACACAAATGGGAGTCCTTCAACATTGTCCTCTGGAACTGGCAAGTTCAAGCTGCCATTCTGGAGACGCCTGTAGAACTCCGTCTGGGCGATGACTCCACCATCGGACATCCGGCCATTCTTCCCCACGTCCACATACAAGAAGTCGTAATTAGCCGACACCACCGCCAACATCACTATACTATTGAACCCCTTGTAATTATAATAATACAACCCCGAGTTGGGTGGTGGGACGATGTGGACGTGTTTCCCATCAATTGCCCCTCCGCAGTTAGGAAAGTCCCACCGCTGGGCAAAGTGGGAGGCCACAGTCTGCCATTCCTGTGGCGTGGAAGGAAACTGTTGAGGAAAAAACAATAAACATTACTATTTTTTCACAGAAACATGGCAAGCAGATTAGACACAAACATTATGGGGCAACCTCCAGATAGCATTTAGTAAGGGGAATTTAACAACGCCAAAGTATAAGGTACACCTATCATATCCCCCCCCTCTCATGGGCCATTTCTAACATTATAGGGGGTGTGTGGAAATCTTGGACAGGTAACCCTCTTCACTTCATTGAGAGATGAATGCCTAAATACAGCGTATTACTTGGAACAGCCCCTCCTTAGTTACACTATTGGCAGCCCACTGGACAGGTAAGAAGTGTCATAATACAAAGATATAAATACACACTGTACACATTTGAGGACATTTGGACATTCTGCTATTACCTGTCAAGATAATAATAGGATACAAAAACTTTAAACAGTACCATTTGAAAGTATACAGGCAGGCCCTTGCACTACATGCTTTGGGGAATTCATCCATAAATCTGACCACAAAAGAGATGGGTATAGTGTGTATGGGTTTGGCAAAGTCAGCAGATAGATGATTGAGGATAGATAGAGAATTGGGATCAGCTGACTTAGCAGTTGGGGGAGGGAGGGTTACTAAAAATTATTTGGGGACACCACAAAAAAAAGCCTCTGCCACTCTACCTGAATTTAAATTAAAAAAAACATTTCCAAACATTTTAGGGGGTGTTTGGGGTAAAGCACTACTATGGAGCAGAAAAAATACATTGTTAAGTGACTACATGCGGTGAATATAGGCCAGGAGACACCATGCTGAGGAGGTTATTGAAGGGCAAATATGTATGAAGGACCTAAAATAATAATTACATAAAAATCCAGCATGCATGAGGACAAAGGGGACATTCACAGCATATTACAATCATGGTAATTAGGGAATGAGGAAAGAAATACAAGATATTAGCAAACATTCAATACAATAAAATGTGACATTAAAGGATAAAATTCTTACCTTCATATACTCCTTCTGCAGGACCTGGATGATGGCAGAACAGGTCTCTGGGATAATGATCCCCAGAGCCTGGGGGGAGATGCCTGTCGAGAACTTGAGGTCCTGCAGACTTCTCCCTGTGGCCAAATACCGCAAGGTAGCGACCAACCTCTGCTCCGCCTGCTTGCCTCATGCAGGTATCCTGCCTGCTGATATAGGGGGTCAGCGAAGCCAACAAACGGTGAAACACGGGGTCCGTCATCCTGAGAAAGTTCCTGAAATCATCAGGATTATTCTCACGGATCTCACGGAGCAAAGGCATATGAGAGAACTGGTCACGCTGAAGCAACCAATTCTTGGTCCATGAACTCCTCCCCACCCTGTTCATGGACTGGACTTGTGTCAAGGTCAGGACCCCAACACCAAGCCCCCGCACAGCACGAACTCTACGAGGAGTACGCATACGAAACATGGCTAGAAAACAGTCGGCTGCTCAGAACGAAGTAACAGAACGCACTGAAGAACAGCAAGGCCTGTGAAGAGCGACCTGAAAACCAGTAACAAACGAACAAGAACACAATGACTAAGTCACGCGGAACTTGCTGCACGCACTGAAGAGCAGATACAAACCCACAAGCACAAACTGCGATCTGAAAGCCACGAGTCTGAAAAAGCGCGAATCGTCTCTCACCAAACTTTTACTAACACGAGATTAGCAAAAGGAGCCCAAAGGGTGCCGCGCTTGGTTCTGAACCGGCCTTTTCTAGTCTCGTCGTACGTGGTGTACGTGACCGTGTGGTTGGCGATCGGAAATTCCGACAACTTTGTGCGACCGTGTGTAGACAAAAAAAGTTTGAGCCAACATCCGTTTGAAAAAATCCTAGGATTTTGTTGTCGGAATGTCCGAACAAAGTCCGACCGTGTGTACGCCCTATAATAGTCATCATAAACCCTTCAAGTCCAGGGTTAAAGGATGAGTTCAGCTTTGGTCATCTTTTTTTTTTTTCTTTTCTAAATTCCAGCTCCCCCATGTACCAATATAGCATCAATGTACTTTTTTTTGCAAAAATATCAAAGCTTTCCATCAATTCTACAGACACTTATCCTCACTTGTCCTCAATGTTTCCAAACGTATCTTTACTTCTGCCTTACTTCCTGAACAGACTAGAGGTCATAGGACTCTAGAAGTTGACCAGCTGACCTTGTTAGCACACACCCTGCATTATCCACCCTCCTACCTACCCACCTATTCCCAGCTGCAATCAATCAGTGATCACCCTTCTCATTAAATATATAATTAGATTGCATAGTGTATGGCCATCTTTATACAGGTACATAGAAGGGAGTGGACAGAAACACTCAGCTGTCAAGCCCCGTTCACAACTGTGCATAGCGGGAACTCACATTCCCATATGCTTTTTTTTTATTTTTAGCGAGGTGGGGAGGTGTTTTGGAGCATTTTCACTCATCACACATAGGGCAGCCCATCCACCTGAATGGGCTCCCCTACACACAGCAATCGCCCCAAAAAAGCTTCAGGACTTTTTTTTTAGAATGTAGCTTGGTGCGTTTTTTACTGTAATTTTTTATCGCAGCGCATTTCTGAAATGCAAGGAAGCACACAGATGTGAATGGAGCCTCGTTGTTCTTGTGTTAGCACACCAATTTCACTTTCAGGACCCATTCACATCTAGCATAGTGGGAGCAAACGTTTTTTGTCTTGTTTTTCCTGTGACACGCATAGGGAAGCCCGTTGATTTCAATTGGCTGCACTACATGTAGCTTACGGGACATTTTGGCGTTTTGTGGGTTGCGTGCTTTTTTTTTTTGTTTTATGGTGCGTTTTTGCAGCATTTGTCATTCATTTTTTCACAGGACAAAATGTGTGTTTGCTTTTGTGTTTGGTGTGCCGTTACCAATTAATGGCACTGAAAGTACCTTTATACACCTAAAATTACTAGTTGCGCTTTTAGTGCCATTAATTAACGGCACACCAAACACAGAAACAAACACACATTTTGCCATGTGAAAAATACAAGTGGCAAATGCTGCAAAAAGCACAGTAAAAAAAACACGCAACCCACAAAACGCCAAAATGTCCCATTAACCACATATAGCACAGCCCATTGAAATCAATGGGCTGCCCTAAGAGTGTCACAGGAAAAAACAAGCCACAAAACGTTCGCTCCCACTAGGCTAGATGTGAATGGGGCCTGAAAGTGAAATTGGTATGATAACACCAGATCATCGAGGATCCATTCACATCTGTGCATTTCCTTGCACTTCACAAAAGCGCCGCACCATTAAACGCACTGACCTCCACTCCAAAAAAAAGTCCTGAAGCTTCTTTGGGGCAATTGCTGTGTGTCGGGTGGCCCATTCAGGTGGATGGGCTGCCCTATGTGTGATGAGTGAAAATGCTCCAAAATGCCCTCGCTAGAAAAAAAAAATACTCATGAGAGAATGTGAGTTTCCACTATGCAGAGATGTGAATGGGGCCTGACAGCTGAGTCTTTCTGTCCACTCCCTCCTATGTACTTGTATAAAGATGGGAGGGAGTGGACAGAAAGGGAGGGTGACGCTCTGACGTCATCGCCTTTCACTTGGACGGGCGCTCGCCAGCCGGCCGGCGATTTTCGCTCTACTTTTACTTCCTGGTTGTAAGTGTTTTACTATATTTTAATAAATTTTGTTATACGGAGTCACACTATGGATACTTCCTTTTTACTCCTATGTTTGTAATTCGGTGACCGTATCTCCCTACACCTGCCCGCGGCTACGCCGCAAGAGGGATACCCTAACGCCGGTTTGATACCCAGATCCTCAACATATTCAAAATGCCTGCTGCCTGCCACAAATATACAGAGGGACGGTCCCGATCCATATCCATCCGGCTTTCGATCTGTGACAATTTTATTAAGCTTGCTATCTGGTAAGCTTGCATTTTATGTGGTGGTGGATCACTATGATGGGTGTTCTCCTATTTCCCACCTCCCTATATCAATCCCTATGAACAGCGATCGAGGGTCTCTTCTCACCACCTATTGGACATCTGGTTACCTTGCTATGGACTTGGTGTTTTAACTTCACTTTCATTATAAGTGTTTTGGCCATCATTTTTATATGCACTTATTATTAGTTAGACACTTGTTTGATCTTGCATAACTTTACTTGGTTTTATGATTTGGTAATATCTGTCATGTAATTCCACATATATGTTTTTATAGCGCAGTTTCCGTTTGTACATTTTTACTTGTATAAAGATGGCCATACACTATGCAATCTGATTGATAAACATACACCTAAATACACAATATACAAACAGAGAAGAGCTGAGAACCTGATGATCACGGCTGATCTATCAGGTGTCCCAGTTTATGAAGCTGAGATGAGGGGTGGAGAACATGTTCTTCACTTCTCATGACAGGACACACCCCCTTTTGTCATTCACTTTGATACAGATGACCAGTTTATGAAGGTGAGATCTGAAGATCTCAATGGCCATCTCTGTAAAATATCTCCGTCCCAGATTCTCCAGCCCAGAGGTGGAGGATCTGGGTGAGAAGCTGTTGTGATGTGAGGAAGGAGCCTTCTTTCTTCCTAATATCACATTTCAGAAGTGGTATCAGTCCCTGAAGAAGAATAGAATTTATACACATGTCGAAACGCGTCGGGTATATATCCCACTACTCATCATCATCTGTAATCTGTATGGATGGTATATTTATGTGTAGTGGGGCGATACCACTTGTGATACAATTTTTTGTAATATTATGATACATGTACATGTGTTTTTCTGTCTTGTTTTCCCATTTGGGAATCTTTTAATCATGTTTAAAATGTTGTATTAATACATTTCTATTTTTTAAATATATACATACATCCTATTTTTTTCAAAATTGCCTTAAAAATCCCACTCAGAGGTATCCAAAGACATGCTGGTAGGTTAATTGGCTTCTGTCTAAATTGGCCCTAGTATACGAATGTGAGTTAAGGACCTTAGATTGTAAGCTCCTTGAGGGTAGGAACTGATGTGAATGTACAATGTATATGTAAAGCGCTGCGTAAATTGATGGCGCTATATAAGTACCTTAAATAATAATAATAATAATATTCACAATTTTATATACACAGGGATGATGGCAAGTTACAGGCCAACTTGCATGAGTCTAACAATTTCCTAATATCCGCAACTGCAAGCTTAAAGATTGATATAAATAATAACTACAGTATATGTGTTTTTATATATATATAGATATCTATATATAGATATATATATCTCAAACCTCAAAAATGATCGATCCACTCCCCAGCCTACCCAAAAACTGATCCAACAATTCTTATCCAAAATACATCTCCCTACCCTCAGTGAATCTTAAACAACAGAACTGAACTCTCCATTCCCCCTCCAAGAAATTGCCCAAACAACCCAATCCCTTCCAACTGGTAAATCTCCTGGACCTGTTGGTCTGCCGGGAGAATACTATAAACAATACAGCCAATTACTCACCCCTCACCTTCAAAATCTCTTCAATGACGCTGCCTCCTCTTCCAGCTTTCCTAATGAAATGTTATCTGCTATAGTTGTCGCTTTACCCAAACCAGGGAAGGTCCCGGATACCCCCCAAAACTTTAGGCCCATTTCTCTTCTCAACACAGATCTGAAACTGTATGCCAAATTACTAGCAAATAGAATTTCCAAACTTCTCCCCCTCTTGATTAATGCTGACCAAACAGGTTTTGTCCAAGGCAGACAAATTTCAGATGCCACTAGAAGACTTCTAAACATTATACATACAGCCAACACTGGCGGAATGCCTTCTCTGCTTCTGTCATTGGACACAGAGAAGGCATTCGACAGAGTGCATTGGGGATATATGAAAGAGGTACTTCTCAAATTCGGATTCAGAGACTCAATATTATCAGCCAATATGGCACTATACTCCTCCCCCTCAGCTCGAGTGTATGTGGCAGAGATGCTATCTACCCCATTATCATATTTCAAATGGCACTCGCCAAGGAGGCCCACTTTCACCTCTCATTTTCAATTTGATTATTGAACCGTTGGCGGAATTTATACGAAGCTCCGAACAAATTTCTGGCCTCCAAGTAGGAAACTATAACCACAGAATCAGCCTCTTTGCAGGCGACGTCATTTTGATTTTGACCAACCCACATACATCCCTACCAACTGTCCAATATATTCTAAACGAATTCGGAACAATTTCATATTATAAAGTAAATGCTACTAAATCACACATCCTAGACCTAAGACAAGATAGTACTACTCGTAACTTACTAACCCTACAATTCCCATTCCATTGGGCAGAATCAGGAATAACCTATTTGGGAATCACTTTAACTAAACAACTGAATAACCTATATAAAGAAAACTTCATCCACTATAAAACAAAATTTCTCCAATCCCTCCATCAACTAGAGAAACACGAATTCTCATGGGCGGGTCGCCTGGCGGCATTCAAAATGACAGTTCTTCCTCAACCTATATACCTAATTCGCACCATTCCTATCGTAATACCCAAACATTATATCAACTCCCTCCAAACATCCCTAAATAACTTCATCTGGGCAGGAAAGAAACCACCAGTGTCCAAAAAGAGACTTATTAAACATAGACTAGTGGGGGGGTCCGGCCTGATGGAAATAGCAGACTACTACACAGCATGCATACTAACCCAACTAAAAGAGTGGTTCCTTCTAAAACCCTCCACTCGTTGGGGGGAAATAGAAAGCAACATCATCCCTGGCAAAAACCTAAAAAACTGGCTTTGCAGCTTACACTCCAAAACAAGACTTTCTCAACACCTTCCTCCAACTATCCTTGCAGCCGTACGAACATGGCGCAAATTTACTACCACCAAATGGAGCAACACCCCTACCTCTCCTATCAAACTACCTTTACAAGCTATTAAATTGCTCATCCCTGACCTTCCTATCCACAAATGGTCTAAGCAAGACTCCCTTCTTCTAACAGACCTAACCCAAGACGGTCATATCAAACTTCTCCGCCTCAAAACGGAACTAGGGATAGGTCCAGAAGCTCACTTTCAATACTTACAAATGGCCCACTGCCTTAAACATAACCCACAACTCCGAGCCCCTATCCCCATTAAGGCACTGTCCTACTACTTACCCAGCTCTCTAGGGAAGAAAGGAATTTCCACATTCTATAACATACTCCGGGAAAAAATGCACTTCCAACGTTCCCTAGATATCGTCGAATGGGAACGCGATCTGGGCAAAACATACACAGACAACGGCTTAAAGCCTTACAATCTACATATCAAGCTACAAAGTGCACTGCAGTGTGGCAACTCAAGCAAAATATTATCCAAAGACGATACCTCACCCCACACAGAATAGCAAAATTTGACAACCGCACCTCTCCCAATTGCTGGAGAAACTGTGGGAATACCGGCACGCTATCACACATCTTATGGGAATGCCCACAACTAACGCAGTACTGGTACGAGGTCTTTTCACTCATATTTTCACATGTTACTGAGATGAACATATCACCTTCTCCCGATCTTGCCCTACTTAACTTAACCATAGAATCCTTACCAAATACCCATAGAAGAGTAATAATGCACATCCTACTAACGGCTAGACTCAACATAGCTAGACTTTGGAAAAATCCCATATCTCCTGATGTGCTTGAGGTCATTAAAATGACCCAGACTCATCACACATATGAAATGTTACTGACAAAAGACAAATCATCTTCTATCAAAATGGGTAAAATGTGGTATCCGTGGTCTAACAGGTATAAATTTTATATAGTAAAGTAATTATAAGCTTCTCTCATGCATCCCTCCCTCTGCCTTCCTTCCCCCCTTGTCACCCTTCCTAGCCCCATACATTCCTCTCTCCTCTCCCTACCCCACTACCCACCTTCCCTTCCCTCCTCTGCAATTATATTTGTGCATTTGTATTAAGACACACTCATTCGACAGAGAAACAATGTTACTGTTCCTACCCCATTACTGTTAAATACATGTTTAACCATATTTTGCATTCATATTAAGAACTGTACTTTTCAAAGCTTTGTTTGTACTTTCTCACTGCACAGAAAAAAAAACATTAAAACGAAAAAAGAAATGCGCATGTGCAAGAAAAGAAAATTCCAGGAAATAAAGATTCCCGGCCACGAAAATTCTTTTCTGTAGCAACATGAGGTGAAATTGAGGGCTTGGTTGGTCAAATTTCGGGAATCGATGGTGGCGCCATTGGATCACAAAATGCACGCATTTTCTGATTTTTAAAAGAAAATTCTTTCGAAATTCGACCAATGTATGGCCAGGCTTATCCTTTAAATAAATAGACCCCATTCCTGTGGTCGGTCCATTGACTGCAGAGGAATTGCCATGGCATTACTATCCCCACCTAATTCATTTCATAGCGGATGAAAGAGTGTGACTGATGAGGGATTTACAACAAGTAACTTTATTGGGAATTTTTATGTTTTTAATGGAGGACTTGTCCAGTGTTTGGGTGTCTTTTATTTCTAGGTTACTGTTTTTGTAAATGATTTGGGGTACTCGGTTCCCCATACTTACTCATATAGCGAAGCGGTATCTGGGGCCCACTTATTTTTAAAGGGGGCTTTTAGATTCCGATAAGTTCATTACCCACAGGACCCCTCAATCACTGGACCAAGGTTGTGGGAAGAGGCCCTTGTTCTCAACAGCATGGGGGGGGAAGGTTCTTTACCAGGGGGGACTCTCCATGTTAAAGGCATGTGGCCTGGTATGGTTCAGAAGGGGGAACACAGAAGCACCCCCCCCTCCAGGAAAACTAGGCTGCATTAGGGGTCTGGTATGGATTTCTTGGGGGACCTCACACATTTTATGTGGGGTATCCTTTATACTTAATACATACCTAATACATACCAGACTCAAAAACTCTACTCAACTTTTTTTTTTTTACATTCTTGATGTAGGATGGGCTACAGCAAAAGTGACATTTACTAAGATAAATGGAAACAAGTTAAATTGTCAACAAATGCCATTTCAATGCTGGCTTAAAAAAAAAGCAGGAGGGGAGCACACAATCCCTTGCAAAGGTCCCTCAAATTATTGGGGGGGGGGAGAACTATCGTAGGGGTTTGCACGCTGTTATATTTTAAAGAGAAACCAAGAGGGAAATGTCATTTACCAGCAATATAAAAACATTTTTCCTTTATAAATGTCAGCGATTAAAATAAATACATAAAAATGTCACAGCTCCTGGCCAAATGGAGTTTAAAAAACACAGGTTGCACAGGTACATGTTCCACAGGGCAGTGCCCCCCCCCCTCCCCCGTGCTATTATTTGCCAATCCTTTGCTATTAGCCCAGAAAATGGACATTTTTGTTTTTACAGATTTAGCTCCCTTTGATTTTAACGGGGTTTGGGTGAAACTGGGGAAGTTTATCTCATCCCTAAATTTAGGTAGGCCTATGCTGCAAGCTAGGCCTGTCAGTTTTGATCTGGGGGCTGGGAGTGGTTAGAGTAGCAGTGGGTGTGACCACCTGTGCTCTAGTTCTGAGGCGCCTCCCCTGCTTCTAGGGAGAATGTTCTGGAAGAGGGGCAGGGTCTGGAACTGGAACCACTCCAGTTCCAGACCCTGCCCCTCTTCCAGAACATTCTCCCTAGAAGCAGGGGAGGCGCCTCAGAACTAGAGCACAGATGGTCACACCCACTGCTACTCTAACCACTTCCAGCCCCCAGATCAAAACAGACAGAGTAACCACTCCAGTTCCAGATCCTGCCCCTCTTCCAGAACATTATCCCTAGAAGCAGGGGAGGCGCCAGGTATCTGGCAGCCCATGTGGAAGCCCTGACCAATCCCCAACTGGTATTGGAAGGGAGCAGGCCTCCTATATAAGCTGAGGTAACATGCCACTGGGGGGAGTTGTCGGCTGAGTGAAGTGGAGGATGGAATACTAGGCAGCAGCAGGAGGACACCCCCATCTGGGGGGTGCGCCGATCGCAGGAGGAGGCCCAGGGAGAGCTATGAAGGAACTTTGCCTCTACATGGTCATTGGCAATGTCTTTACCATTACATGGTCGGTGGTAAAGAACTCCTGGAGCAGAGGGGCAGGTGAAGCTGTCGGAACGTATGGTCCGGTCAAGTTCTCCATCAAGGACTCAGGGCAGTGGAAGGTCAGTGAGTGTTACCACAGTGGAGGGCTGGATGTGCCAGGAAGTCTGTGAGGGAACTTTGCTTTCACACGGTCATCAGCAAAGTCTTCACCATTACACGGTGAATGATGGGGAGTCCTGGATCAGAGGAGAGACTGTGGGGATTTGTGTCAAAGCGATGTGGCCTGAGGGCACAGGATTTGCAAGCTGGGCTGGCTGGGAACAGTAGTCCACCATACAACTACTATGCCTCCGGGGAGAGGTACTGCAGGCCTCTGGCCTAGTAGCGGCGAGAATTCAGAGCCAGCTTAAGGATTTATTCAGAGTGGGTCCTTCTTGCTTTTAGAAGAGGATGTGATATTACTTTACTTCAGGATAAGCTTTGTGCAGGAGGAGAGGAGTGCTGGGAACATCACCCTCACACGGTCAAGAGTGATGTCCTAATTCCTTACAGAGTAATGGATGAGGAATGCCTAGAAGCAATAGTCTGCGGGAGTTAAGCAGAGGAGGAGCAACAGTCTGCTTGGTGATGCAGGAGGAAGATCATAGCAATTGATGTATGCACATCATGTCTTCTGGCTCTAACTATGTGCTAATGTGTGTAATCTTTAAGGTATGATGGCAAATGAACAATCCTATGGGCATTCCATATACCCCTTTTCCCCAATCACGTTTTACCCCCCAATAAACAAAAACAAAACCAGCAAAAGACTGTTTATTGTCTCTGCAAGTGATGTATGGGAGTCTGGCAGCGGGATGATTTGGTGGATGATTATTACTAGTGGCAACTACACCGCTACATTCCTATATACAAACAATGGGGTCATTTGGCCTGCTCTGGATAAGGCTATGCAATATAAACAGGGGTGGGGAAGGGGTCACTGGAAAGGGCAATAGATCAAGTCCATAAACGAAGAGTCCATGTGAGGATATTGAATATGCCGTCTAAAGAAGGCCGCCAGCTATTACAGCTAGAAGAAACTCTGGAACATAAAATAAAAACAAAAAGCAGCGCCTTCTTATGCCACGTACACACGAGAGGAATTTCCGACAGAAAGAGTCCGAAGGGAGCTTTTCATTGTATACTCCGACCGCGTGTATGCCCCATCGGACTTTTTCTGCCGAAAGTTCAGACGGACTTAGATAGAGAACATGTTCTATATTTTTCAGACGGAACCAATTCCTATCGGGAAAACCGCCCGTCTGTATGCTGTTCTGACGCACCAACAACGACGCATGCTCTGAAGCAAGTACGAGACGGAAGCTATTGGCTACTGGCTATTGAACTTCCGTTTTCTAGGCCCGTCGTACGTGTTGTACGTCACCACGTTCTGGACGGTCGGAATTTGGTGTGACCGTGTGTATGCAAGACAGCTTGAGCGGAATTCCGTCGTAAAAACCTTCAGCGTTTATTCCGACGGCAAAACCGGTCGTGTGTACGTGGCATAAGCGTAGCAATAAGACATTTAATGGATTCAAATAATTATGGAAGCACTCACAAATGAGCGGTTATTTCCAGCATTGTGTATAGGGGGTCGTCCGCGCTGTCCCGGTATCATGCCTGGTGTCACTTGCTGTTGATAGCTGATGTGGTTGTCCGTGATCCGGCTGCACTGGTGGTTCCCAGCTCTTCCGGAAGGCTGAGACGGAGATCAGCGATGCACGATACACAGAGACGTCACTTCCGGGTCCAGGGTCAGCGGGAGAGGCGCGCGTTGGGAGCATGCGTGCTCCTTCCTCAGGCCATCTTTGAATTGGGTTTATATATGCCACATCAGCAAGGATACCGAGTGGCTGACAAAGCGGGTAACCATGGCAACATGTAGACGCAGGAGCACAGGACGATACCAAAAACTAAAAGCAATACTATTGTACAATTAAACACGAATAAAAATAAAACTAATAATAAAATTGATGGATTAATAGATTGATAGATTAATAAGCTACAATACTTACAACCAACGACCAGTAAAGTCCTTGATATAAAATGATAGATCTATAAAAAATGTTCAAAACTGTCTTAGAAAAAGTTTTTTTTTAGAAATGCTATAATACATGTATATTGATATATACACACAAGAAGGGACACCCATATATGACCAAAATACACAATTAATATAATGGAATAATTAGAATGGATTGAGAGATTGTGGTAAAATGATTTATATATTTTATTTCTAAAAAAAATTTAAAGTTATTACAAAATGTATACTTTGTAGCTAATTAATATAGATTATGAATATTATATGATTAATCAATAAACGTAAATAGGTGGAGGGGAGGACATGGTTGGAGCAGCCAGGTGGAGGGGGGGACAGGGTGGATGTAGCCAGTGATAAGGTCATGTACCTCTATGGAAGCCTGCATCCCCGCCCCCCCTCATCCCCCTCGCTCCCCCCTACCTGGAGGTAAGTTCTTACCTTGGAGGATAATAATAGAATCTCTGGCTCCCTCCACCCGACAGCCTCATGGTCCCTCTTCTCCTCTCTTCCTCTTTCCCCTCCCGCTCGGCATGCTGGGGGCTGCAGTCCTCTCAGGGAATCATCCTGGGGCCTGCTGGTATCCGGGACTACATGTCCCATAATCCTGCAGCTGCTAGTTTCCCAGCCATTGGCCCTGAATGTAGCCAATAGGAGGGCATTGCCAGGTGAATGTTTGGCTCAAGGAGTAGAAGGAGGGGTGGAAATCCCCCGCAGCTGTGGCTCTGCCTGTGTCACTCCCTTCACAGAGCCTGCCAGTTTCGGCGCCACTGCCCTGTGTCAGCAACAGGTGATGGGGGGTCGGCATCAGCACAGCCTGCTCACTATTTTCTCGGGGGGGGGGGGGGGGGGGCAATTGACCTGTTGCCCCCCCCTGGATCAGCTCCTAATAGATGGGGTCATCTCCACTCCCACCAAGGGGGATAGAAATATATTACTGCTCGGGGGGAGACATTTTGGCCCCTTTGATTTTGCGGTAAAATTGATTGCAGATTTAGTCATGTAGAACATCTGTTATATGGATACAAAGAACCCCAGCCGAGAGTAAAGGGTGGAAATGGCTCCTGATCCCCAGATTTGGGCAATTATGTCACCAATATAAATGGAATAAAACCCGCGCTATGTGTAACAACTCAAATACTACAAAAATAACTTATACCGGACTGCTGCTGTAACAAAGGTAAGTATTCCCTTTATCAACTAGAAGAGCATTATGTGTCACAGCGCTGTCCTATTGTGTGTGCACATAAATCATCACAAATACACTAAAATATGTGGAGACATTCATATATAAAGTGCTAGGGGCTCAAATAATATTCTCTGCAGATCTACTGCTTCCACTTTACACCTACTTCATTCATCTTATGGTGTTTATCAATAATTGCAGTATACTGATCCATGTGCAACTTCATATACAACATAAAGTGCTTTGTGCTCAAGATGATGTTCCCTGCAGATCCACTGCTTCCACTTTACACCTACTTCATTACCTTGTAATATTTGCAACTATATTAAATAAAGTAAAAATCTGTGCAAATTCATGTAATCATACAATATTTTATGCTCAATATAGTGTTCTCTGCATGTCCACTGCTTCCACTTTGCATCTACTTCAATGAACTTATTTTGCTCAAACAAATCCACCAATCAATGAAAAGTTGATAAGGTGTAAAGTTCTCGGTGCTCCAAACTGTGCCAGCTGTAGTGTAGCCACGCCTTCTTCCACCTCTTACACACGTGATGGTGAGGGCGCCCCCTTAGTAGTGCTTCCCCACTCACCAGAGCAATATGACTCCCAGCTTTTCATCTACCAGAGTCACCAACATCCTTCACACTCTCCTCACCTCCGATGGCAAAGGAACTGGATCCTCCTCGCTCACTCCTGAGAGTCTGCTGAGCTTTCTGTCATCTCCCTCCTAGACTCCTCCTCCGACCGCTGTTCCATCAGGAGCTCCGCCTCTTCACACACACTCAGAGCTCCGCCTCTTTATACACACTCAGAGCTCCGCCCCTTCATACACACTCAGAGCTCCGCCCCATCATACACACTCAGAGCTCCGCCTCTTCATACACACTCAGAGCTCCTCCTCTTCATACACACTCAGAGCTCCGCCTCTTCATACACACTCACAGCTCCGCCTCTTCAAACACACTCACAGCTCCGCCTCTTCGTACACGCTCAGAGCTCCGCCCCTTCATACACGCTCAGAGCTCCGCCTCTTCATACACGCTCAGAGCTCCGCCTCTTCATACACGCTCAGAGCTCCGCCTCTTCATACACGCTCAGAGCTCCGCCTCTTCATACACGCTCAGAGCTCCGCCTCTTCATACACTCAGAGCTCCGCCTCTTCATACACACTCAGGGCTCCGCCTCTTCATACACACTCAGGGCTCCGCCTCTTCATACACACTCAGGGCTCCACCTCTTCATACACACTCAGGGCTCCGCCTCTTCATACACACTCAGAGCTCCGCCTCTTCATACACACTCAGAGCTCCGCCTCTTCATACACACTCAGAGCTCCGCCTCTTCATACACACTCAGAGCTCCGCCTCTTCATACACACTCAGAGCTCCGTCTCTTCATACACACTCAGAGCTCCGCCTCTTCATACACACTCAGAGCTCCGCCTCTTCATACACACTCAGAGCTCCGCCTCTTCATACACACTCAGGGCTCCGCCTCTTTATACACACTCACGGCTCCGCCTCCTCATACACACTTAGGGCTCCACCTCTTCATACACATTCAGGGAGAAGAGAAAGGGTAAGGATATACAGTACATACACACAGCACAAGGCCGTGTTCAAAATATGAGAGGATTCTCTGGGCGGCAGTTCCTCTGAGCTACACAAGGTGGTGATCTCACCTCTACTCAGACAGGAAGTCTCTATGGAATACAGACAGGAAGTGATGTCAGGTACAAACAGGAAGTGATGTCAGGTACTGGCAGACATTCCATTTGGAGGGACGTAGAGAGAAGACACTGCTGGATTTGGTGGCAGAGGAGGTAATACGTAGATTAACCCCTTTGGGGGGGATCAGTTCATGATTAACCACTTCAGCCCCGGAAGATTTGGCTGCTCAATGACCAGGCCATTTTTTGCGATTCAGCACTGCGTCGCTTGACCTGACAATTGCGCAGTTGTGTGACGTTGTACCCAAACAAAATTGACGTCCTTTTTTTTCCCACAAATAGAGCTTTCTATTGATGGTATTTGATCATCTCTGCGGTTTTTAGTTTTTGCTATAAACAAAAAAAGAGCGCCAATTTTGAAAAAAACACAATATTTTGTACTTTTTGCTATAATAAATAGCCCCAATTCTTTTTAAAAAAAGCACTTTTTTTCCTCAGTTTAGGCTGATATGTATTCTTCTACATATTTTTGGTAATAAAAATTGCAAAGAGCGTATATTGATTGGTTTGTACAAAAGTTATAGTGTCTACAAAATAGGAGAAAGATTTATGGCATTTTTATTATTATTATTTTTGTTTACTAGTAATGGCAGCGATCTGCTATTTTTATTGAAACTGCGACATTATGGCGGACACATCGGACACTTTTGACACTATTTTGGGACCATTGACAATTATACAGCGATCAGTGCTATAAAAATGCACTGATTACTGTATAAATGTCACTGGCAGGGAAGGGGTAAACACTAGGGGGCGATCAAGGGGTTAACTATGTTCCCTGGGTGTGTGTTCTAACTGTGGGGGGTGGGAGTGACTATAGGAGATGAGAGATCGTGGTTCCCAGCTCGTAGGAACTCATGATTAGGGTGAGCTCAGGCGTGTTCGCATAGCCCACGTGCAGAGCCCGCCAGGAAGTCGGCACTTCGCTAATCACAGGCAGTGAGACATTTCCCGATCACTGCAGCCGCGCATCGGGACAATGTCTCACTGCCTGTGATTAGGGCAGCGCAGTGCCAACTTCCTGGCGGGCTCTGCACGTGGGCTGTGCGAACACGCCGGAGCTCATCCTTGCACACAATCTCTCTCTCCCCACAGAAATTAGATGTGTGTGTTTACACACACACACACACGTCCCTGTTCTGCCTCTCAAGCCCGCGATCGCTCGTGGCCAGTGGTCATCACGACCGCCGGTCACGAGCACCGGCACCCTCGCTGTGCAGCGCACGTGCCTGCTATCCCGCTTAAAGGGACCGACGTACAGCTACTACGGTTTGTGGGATTGTGCCGACCTGCCGCCATATAATGACGGCGGCTGGTCGGCAAGTGGTTAATATATCTTGCTTCCAAAGCTGGCCATACATGGTTCAGTTTTCCTGGTGCCTTCATGGCAGAATACGCATGGTTGGTTGATCCACCCCAAGCCAAACCACAGGACCATTATAACTCTATAAAAGAGAGCAACGCCCCCCCCGCCCTCGCCCTCGCCCTCATTCTCTTTCCTGTCCTCAAGGCCACACAGGATCATGGATTTGTCAGCCCCGCCTCACCCAAATAAATTGGTGCTGCCATTCAGGTTCATGCTCTCCTGAGATGAGGTCCCGCCACTTGGGCTGCTAAATGTGCTTAGGAGTGGCGGAGCCCGTGTTTCTGTGGATCTTTTTGGGGCAGTGTATGTGGGACTCACCATTTGGTCCCCACAGCGGCTCAGTCCTGCCTTATCCTACTGCCAGACTCCCTTCCTCTGTTTTCTCCTACTCTGTAGGTAGAGGTGCTGTCTCTGTAATTGCAGCCTGTGTGATAGCTGTGGGCACTCTTCCTTTTCTTCCTGGATGGGTAGCAGGAAGTGCAGGAGCGGCCATCTTGGTTGTTCCACACAGCTGATTTTGCCCACACTTTATTTAAACAGATGGGGGAGCTGCTCTTTCTCTCTCCCTTTTTTTTTTTTTTTTTTTTTTTTCTCTCTGTGGGCCTCTGGTGGTGGACAAGGCACCAAAGCCTCCGCAATCAGTGCCATCTTGGTCCCATCTCCTGGACCATTCTTACGTCTGACGCGAGTCAGTTAGGCTGGGGCGCTCGTTGCGGATCCGACATGGTCCAGGGAAGATGGCGGTCCGACACCAGCAACGTAGTATCCAATGTGCTGGAGCTGAGAGCAGCCTTAATGGCCATATCTCTTCTGGCCTCCTCTCTGAGGGAAATCACTCCTGATAAATATGGACAACAGAGCGGCGGTGGCCTATGTTCAAAACCAGGGCAACACACACAGAAGATCCCTGATGCAGGAAGTGGAGCTGATTCTGTCATGGGCAGAGTGGAACCTGCTGAATCTCAGAGCGGCCTACATACCAGCCTTTCAGAATCACCAAGTGAATCTGTTGTCCGGGAATCTGGCCGACAACAACGAGTGGTCTCTGAATTAGACAGTGTTCGATTTGATTTGTCAACAATGGGGTCACCCCCAAATAGACCTTTTTGCCTCGCCTCTGAACAACAAGACGCCTCTCATTTTCTCAAGATATGTCTGCCGGGCGTCAGCAGGGGTGGATGCGCTAGCTCAGTCATGGGATTTCCCCTTGGCCTATGCCTTCCCTCCAGTTAGGATTGCCACCTTTTTCTTCAAGCCAAACCCAAACACTTTTGCAGCACAGGGCGTTTTTTGTTGTTGCAGTAAACACTATAGGATTAAAAAAGACCTGGGACACATTTGGGTGCCCCAAGGAGAGTAGTAATGTAGCGCACAGAGCGCGCCAGTGGGTGTGGCCAAATTGCTCTTGCTTACATCATCACCCCACCCTTCAGTGATGCCAAACCTGCCCCCAAACATCCGCCCGGTTACTTGGGGAGCCACAATCTGGTCTGAATAATGTGTTCGGGTTTCAGGTGGACTGAAACCCGGACACATGATTTAAAACCCGAACTGTCCGGGTGAATCCTGGACAGGTGGCAGCCCTACCTCCAGTCCCTATGATCCTACATTTTCTCCAATGACTCAGCAAGGAGAGACTGATCATATTGGCAGTAATCCCTTATTGGCTGCAGAGGCCATGGTTCACCCTGCTGATGCATCTGTCCCTCTGCGAACCCCTCCCTCTCCCACACCTTCTGTCTCAGGGAGACTTTGTGCATCCGCATCCAGAGACTCTGAATTTAAGGGTCTGAAAGTTGAGGAGTCGATTGGAAGAAGTAGGGTGTTCCAGCCTAGTTATCAAAACTCTGCTTCAGGCAAGGAAGGCCTCCACAAGCAATACCTATTACAGGATTTGGCAGAAATTTCTCGAATTAGCACAAAGAGAGCAGTTCAACCCACTAAGACCGGAGGTTCAGAACGTTCTGCAATTTCTCCAGTCAAGCCTAGATTTAGGATTAGGCCTTAATACCGATAAGGTGCACGTCTTGGCCCTCTCCGCTCTCACGGATACCAGATGGGCCCTAAATCCTCTGGTAGAATGCTTTCTAAGGGCAGTAATAAGGCTAAAACCACCAAGAAGAAGTCTATACCCCAAATGGGACTTACCGATAGTGCTAATTCTTGCAGCACCCCCCTTTGCGCCTACGGAAGGCTGTTCTTTGGAAGACATCACCTTGAAGGCGACCTTCCTAGTAGCTGTTACATCAGGGCGCAGAGTCTTAGAAATTCCTAGGCTCTCGAGATCCTTATATCGTTTTCTATCCAGACAGGGTTGTCCTTCAGCCTATGCATCAATTCGAACCTAAGGTCCCTTCCACATATCACTCCAATCAGGAATGGGTCTTGACAGCATTCCCGGGAAAAACAGAATTCCTCAAAACTGCACAAATTGGATGTAGCAAGAGCCTTAAAGTCCAACATCTCTGCTACTCTACACCTCCGGAAAGATGAAAGATTATTTGTAGTTCCTAGTGGTGCAAGGAAAGGGCAAGCAGCATCGAAGCACACAATAGCGGGATGGATTGTGCGTATTATACACAGGGCTTACCAGGCTAGTGGGCTTCCTAATCCTCAGGAAATTAATGCACACTTGACAAGAAGGATTTCATGGGCAGCCTTGGCAAAGGTCTCCCCTGAGATAATCTGCAAAGCAGCAAGCTGGTCCTCGTTCTCCACATTTATGTCTCACTACAGCCTAGATCCAGCTAGTCTCACCTCCTGGGATTTTGGGAGGAAAACATTACAATTTTCTGTTTTGAAATAGTCAATAAAAAAATTCTGTTTTCTTCAGCATTCCCTCCCTGGAAGCGAGTTATTTACCATACATATGCTGCCATAAGGCACCAGGAAAATGGAATACTTCCCTGGTGCCTATCCATGGCAGCATATTCCCCTCTCTTTGTTCTAATCCTTGTGGCTGAATTGAGTCTAGTTACGAGACTAAGGGGGGGGGGGGGGCGCATCACTCTCTTTTATAGAGTTATAATGGTCCTGTGGGTTGGTGGGGGGTGGCTCAACCAACCATGCGTATGCTGCCATGGATAGGCACCAGGAAAGGAAAATTACGGAAAGGTAAGTATTCAATTTTCCATTATATCGTTCAACCAGCGGGTTGAGTGAAAAAAAACTGAACCGATTCGCCCATCCGCACATTGGAGGATGGTGAAGCAATCCTCCCTGTTGCACTACTGTATTCTGACAATGGGGGCGCTCCTCAAGAAGGATGAGCTCAGGCGTGTTTGCAAGCCGCACGTGCAGAGCTCGCCAGGAAGTTGGCACTGCACAGCGCTAATCGCAGGCAGTGAGACGTCTCTCTGCCTGTGATTAGCGCTGTGCAGTGCCAACTTCCTGGCGGGCTCTGCATGTGCGGCTTGCAAACACGCCTGAGCTTATCCTTACTCCTCCGCTCTCAGAATACACAGATCAGTGATGAAGCTATTGGCTGCAGCCGCTGATCGAGTGACTTTTATCCGGCAGTGACCACACATGGATGGAAATGTGACCGATCCCTGCTGAACCAGCTGAATTTCCATGTCTCTATGGTCACCATAAGTGACTTCCTCCCCTCCCCCTCATCTCCTTCATTAGGTAAGTCATGCTGAGATAATCTCCCATTGGCTGAGCAATATTCTCATTTGTCTCTGAGCTCCTTCTTGCTATTCCTCGTCCTGCCTGTTGTTTCCTTGGATTGATTTTCTGTGTAGTGACCCTGGCTTCATCTCTTGGATGCGCCCGTCTGTTGCTTGTCCTGACCTTTATCCTGATTCCTGGATCTCCTCCTCATCTCTCCTCCATATCCTCTTACACAGCTTTTCTCCACACCTGCAGTAATCCTGGGGGGTGGAAACCTGGCACCGGCACTCAGCAAAATTCATCCCCACCATTAGAAGTTCCGGAGAAAATTGTCTGCTATTTACACTCCGTTCCTCCGCACGTCACCTGATAACATGAGAGCTTACTTTCACAGATTCCTGACAGATTTCTGTATGGTAAAGGTCAAAGTTCACTCTTCAGTTTAGGAGAGGTAGGACACACCCAGGAACAATGATTTGGTTTGCTTGAGAGCCTCATATAGAGGACCCCTCAAATCTCCCCATCCCAATGTCCCTCCATCCAGAGTCTATATGTCCTATGACATCACACTGACCTCACAGCTCCTCCTCCCAATGTCCTTCCATCTGGCTTTTTTTTTCTGATGCTCTTAGGATGTGGTTGGACCCTTGGCATCCTCACTAGCAAAGTGGGGCTGTTAGTCCTGTGTTGTATGTAATGACATTAGAATGCCTGCTACAAGCTTTTAACCTGCGTAGTGTGGTGGTCCTTTGTGGGTAAATTATACCTCAGAAGTGAGGATTTAATAAAATGGAGACCTGAATGGTGAGGTGAGGAGGATTCTGGGAATATCATTCGATTTTGCTCTTTGTGTTCAGATCTAGAGTTTTCCTCCTTTGAAGTCTGGAGATCATATGACCATCACATTGCCTCCACCTCCCTCCCTGATAGAATAGAGAAATACAAAGAAGATTCTAGAAGTCACCAGAGAGATCATGGAGGAGAGTTGAGCGGTGCTGGGAATTCTGGGACATTATCCAGTAACAGACAAGGGATGTGTCTGGATGGTGACTGTATCATTGTGTGTGTCAGGTTCCTATAAGGTGTCAGGATGTCACTGTCTATTTCTCCATGGAGGAGTGGGAGTATTTAGAAGGACACAAGGATCTCTACAAGGACGTCATGATGGAGAATCAGCCGCCCCTCACATCACCGGGTAAGAGGAGACTTTATTGTAAAGGAGAGAGCAGTACGGAGGATCCACCTAGATCCCCCATCATCTGATAAACACATAGAAACAATGTATTCAGTCAGTGTGTGTGTTTCCTACAGATGGATCCAGTAATGGGAACCCACCAGAGAGATGTCCCCGTCCTCTGTATTTCTGGGATTCCACACAGGAAGGTCACACCATCCCTCACCATCATCAGGTAGATGAGGAACAATCACTGATAGTATCATTAGGATTATCTGCATTGTTACCTTTTGATGTAATTTTTAAGGATGCACCGAATGGGTTTTTTGGTGCCAAAACCGATATCGAAAATAAATCTTCCTTGATCCCGAAAACCGATACCGAAACAACACCGATACCGAAAGTGACTGTTTTTAAAAATATTTTTATACAGGAGATGGTCAGCGACTAGGGACATGGTACAGGAGATGGTCAGAGACTGCAGAGATGGTCAGAGACTGCAGACATGGTACAGGAGATGGTCAGAGACTGCAGACATGATACAGGAGATGGTCAGAGACTGCAGACATGGTACAGGAGATGGTCAGAGACTGCAGACATGGTACAGGAGATGGTCAGAGACTGCAGACATGGTACAGGAGATGGTCAGTGACTGGGGACATGGTCAGAGACTGTGGACATGATACAAGAGATCAATGCAGCCTCACCAGTGCCTGTCAGATGCAGCCAGCCAGTGTCCCCGGTAGTGCAGCCAGTGTCCCCGGTAGTGCAGCCAGTGTCCCCGGTAGTGCAGCCAGTGTCCCCGGTAGTGCAGCCAGTGTCCCCGGTAGTGCAGCCAGTGTCCCCGGTAGTGCAGCCAACGTCCCCAGTAGTGCAGCCAGTGTCCCCATTGCAGCCAATGTCCCCAGTAGTGCAGCCTGTGTCCCCATTGCAGCCAGTGTCCCCAGTAGTGCAGCCTGTGTCCCCATTGCAGCCAATATCCCCAGTAGTGCAGCCTGTGTCCCCATTGCAGCCAATGTCCCCAGTAGTGCAGCCTGTGTCCCCATTGCAGCCAGTGTCCCAAGTAGTGCAGCCTGTGTCTCCATTGCAGCCTGTGTCTCTATTGCAGCCAATGTCCCCATTGCAGCCAGTGTCCCCAGTAGTGCAGCCTGTGTCCCCATTGCAGCCAGTGAAGGGAGAGGAGAGCCGCCGCCGCCTGTTTGATTACAGCGCCGGGAACATCACAGCTTTCATTTCAATAGCTGTGTGTTCCCCGCTGCGCGCCGTCACATACAGCCCCTCCCCCTTGTCCGGGCACTTTGATAGACCGATCACCCGTCCCGGTGCTGTAATCAAACAGGCGGTGGCTCTCCTCTCCTCTACGATATAGGAAGCCCCCCTGATAGGCGGCACCAGGGGTGGGGGCGGAGCCCCGCCCCGGCCCCACCCCATTCGGTATCGGCAAAAATTCTCTTTCGGCTTTTTGCCGAAAGGGCCATTTTCGGCCAATATGTTTCGGCGGCCGAAATTTCGGTGCATCCCTAGTAATTTCTTTCTCGAACATCACGGGACACAGAGCCACAGTAATTACTGATGGGTTATATAGGTATCACTGGTGATTGGACACTGGCACACCCTATCAGGAAGTTCAACCCCCTATATAATCCCTCCCCTTGCAGGGATACCTCAGTTTTTACGCCAGTGTCTTAGGTGATGGACGTGTAAAGATGTCCTGTGCTGAGCTCCAAAGGGAATATCCTATATCCTATACTGGGGCAAGCCAGGCGAACCGGATCCATTCAAAGTGTCCTTTCTAGGCCGAATTGGATGGTACCCGGGCCTCGTGTCCGAAGAAACAAGGTTTTACCCGTAACGCTTCTCTTTTTAGAGAGCTGGACCCCGCAGATCAGAAAATGGCTTTAAACTTCCTAATTTCTGGCGAGGTGCTTTACGGGCCCAGAACTGTAGGATCCCCTTATTCGTAGGGGGCCCCAGTCTCTGACGTTTTTTTCAAACGCAGCCCACCGTGAGAGGCAAAGATTGGGTCTGTGTAAACTGAACCCTGCGGCTGGATAAGGTAAGAGGAGATTCCACAGAATTTTCTAATTCTAGTAGATTTCTCCTTTAACCACTTGACCACTGGGCACTTAAACCCCCTTAATAACCAGACCAATTTTCAGCTTTTGGTGCTCTCACATTTTGAATGACAATTACTTAGTCATGCAACACTGTATCTATATGAATTTTTTGTCCTTTTTTTCACACAAATGGAGCTTTCTTTTGGTGGTATTTAATCACCGCTGGGTTCTTTATTTTTTGCGCTATAAAAGAAAAAAGACCGAAAAATCTGTAAAAAAATAAATTTTTCTTCGTTTCTGTTATAAAATTTTGAAAATTAGTAAGTTTTCTTCATATATTTTGGCCAAAATTTATACTACTACATATCTTTGGTAAAAATAACCCAAATTAGTGTATATTATTTGGTCTTTGTGAAAGTTATAGCGTCCACAAGCTATGGTGCCAATATCTGAAAATTGATCACACCTGAAGTACTGACGGCCTATCTAATTTCTTGAGACCCTAACATGCCAGAAAAGTACAAATACCCCCCAAATGACCCCTTTTTGGAAAGAAGACATTCCAAGGTATTTAGAAAGATGCATGGTGAGTTTTTTGAAGTTGTCATTTTTTACCACAATTCTTTGCAAAATCAAGTTTTTTTTTTTTTTTTTTTTTCTTTTTTTTTTTTTTTTCACAAAATTGTCATATTAGCAGGTTATTTCTCACACACAGCATATGCATACCACAAATTACACCCCAAAACACATTCTGCTATTACTGAGTATGGCGATACCACATGTGTGAGACTTTTACACAGCGTGGCCACATACAGAGGCCCAACATGCAGGGAGCACCTTCAGGCGTTCTGGAGTACCCAGGCCAATTCTGACATTTCTCTCCTACATGTAAAAATCATCATTTATTTGCTAGAAAATTACATAGAACCCCAAAACATTATATATGTTTTTTTAGCAAAGACCCTAGAGAATACAATGGCGGTTGTTGCAACTTTTTATCTCGCACGGCGCAGCAAATTTTCTAACGCATTTTTTTTGGAAAAAAAACTGTTTTTTGCTTTAAAAAAAACAACAAAACCGTTAGCCCAATGTTTTTGCATAATATGAAAGATGAAGTTACGCCGAATAAATAGATACCTAACATGTCACCTTTCAAAATTGCACACGCTTGTGGAATGGCACCAAACTTCGCCACTTAAAAATCCCCATATGCGAAGCTTTAAAATTTTTTACTGGTTACAAATTTTGAGTTACAGAGGAGGTCTAGGGCCAAAATTATTGCACTCGCTCTACCGATCGCAGCGATACCTCACATGTGTGGTTTGAACACCGTTTTCATATGTGGGCGCAACTTACGTATGCGTTCACTTCTGCATGCGAGCACACGGACAGGGGCGCTTTTAAAAAATTTTATTTTTTTTTATTGTTCATTTTACTTTATTTATTTTAGTTTGACACTTTTTTCCAAAAAAAAAATTTTTTGATCACTTTTATTCCTATTACAAGGAATGTAAACATCCCTTGTAATAGGAATATGGCATGACAGGTCCTCTTTACAGTGAGATATGGGGTCAATAAGACCCCACATCTCACCTCTAGGCTGTGCCTGAAATAAAAAAAAAAAAAAAAAAGATCCTGGCTTCGATCGTAGCAGTGAGTCGGTAGAAGCACCGGAGGGCGGCGGGAGGGGGGGACGTCCCCTCTCGCCTCCCGTAAGAACGATCAAGCAGTGGAACAGCCGCTATGATCGTTCTTATGGTGTAGGGAATCGCCGGCTGAAAAAGATGATATCTGAATGATGCCTGTAGCTGCACCCATCATTCAGATATCCCCGCACAAAGTCAAGGACGTTGTATGAAGGAAGGCGGGAAGTGGTTAAAATGCTTTTTTTTTTTTTTTTAACACAAAGTTGTCCATTTATACAATATTTCTAACACATAGCATGTACATACCAAAAATGACACCCCAAAATAGATTCTCCTGCTCCTGAGTACGGCAATACCACATGTGTGAGACTTCCACAGCCTGGCTACATACAGAGGCTGGGTATGGCTGAGCATGGCTGGGTATTACTGAGCATGGCTGGGTATGACTGAGCATGGCTGGGTATGGCTGAGCATGGCCGAGTATGGCTGAGCATGGCTGGGTATGGCTGAGCATGGCTGGGTATGGCTGAGCATGGCCGAGTATGGCTGAGCATGGCTGGGTATTGCAGAGTATGGCAGAGTATGGCAGAGTATGGCTGGGTATCACCGAGTATTGCAGAGTATGGTTGGGTATTGCGGGGTATTGCAGAGTATGGCTGGGTATGGCAGAGTATTGCAGATTTTTGCGGGGTATTGCAGAGCATGGCTGGGTATTGCGGGGTATGGAAGAGTATTGCGGGCTATTTCGGGGTATTGCAGGGTATGGCAGAGTATTGCGGGGTATTGCAGGGTATGGCAGAGTATTGCGGGGTATTGCAGGGTATGGCAGAGTATTGCGGGGTATTGCAGGGTATGGCAGAGTATTGCGGGGTATTGCAGGGTATTGCAGGGTATGGCAGAGTATTGCGGGGTATTGCAGGGTATGGCAGAGTATTGCGGGGTATTGCAGGGTATGGCAGAGTATTGCGGGGTATTGCAGGGTATGGCAGAGTATTGCGGGGTATTGCAGGGTATGGCAGAGTATTGCGGGGTATTGCAGGGTATGGCAGAGTATTGCGGGGTATTGCAGGGTATGGCAGAGTATTGCGGGGTATTGCAGGGTATGGCAGAGTATTGCGGGGTATTGCAGGGTATGGCAGAGTATTGCGGGGTATTGCAGGGTATGGCAGAGTATTGCGGGGTATTGCAGGGTATGGCAGAGTATTGCGGGGTATTCCAGGGTATGGCAGAGTATTGCGGGGTATTCCAGGGTATGGCAGAGTATTGCGGGGTATTCCAGGGTATGGCAGAGTATTGCGGGGTATTCCAGGGTATGGCAGAGTATTGCGGGGTATTCCAGGGTATGGCAGAGTATTGCGGGGTATTGTAGGGTATGGCAGAGTATCGCGGGGTATTTCAGGGTATTGCAGGGTATTTCGGGGTATTGCAGGGTATTTCGGGGTATTGCAGAGTATTGTGGGGTATTGCAGAGTATTGTGGGGTATTGCAGAGTATTGTGGGGTATTGCAGAGTATTGCGGGGTATTGCAGGGTATGGCAGAGTATTGCGGGGTATTGCGGGGTATTGCAGGGTATGGCAGAATATTGTGGGGTATTCCAGGGTATGGCAGAGTATTGCGGAGTATTCCAGGGTATGGCAGGGTATTGCAGGGTATTGCAGGGTATGGCAGAGTATTGCGAGGTATTCCAGGGTATGGCAGAGTATTGCGGGGTATTCCAGGGTATGGCAGAGTATTGCGGGGTATTGCAGGGTATGGCAGAGTATTGCAGGGTATGGCAGAGTATTGCAGGGGTATTGCGGGGTATGGCAGAGTATTGTGGGGTATGGCAGAGTATTGTGGGGTATTGCAGGGTATGGCAGAGTATTGCAGGGGTATTGCAGGGTATGGCAGAGTATTGTGGGGTATTGCAGGGTATGGCAGAGTATTGCAGGGGTATTGCGGGGTATGGCAGAGTATTGTGGGGCATAGCAGAGGGCATTGCAGAGTATTGCACAGCATTGCAGGGCATGCAGAGTAGTGGGGATGGCTGAGCATGGATGGATGGATGGCTGGATGTCTCTGTGCAGCGCTGTGGGCACTACACATCCAGCCCACAACGCTGCAGCCATCCATCCATCCCCCTCTCCGCTCACAGTGTACCGATCGGTACACAGGCGGGGAGGAGAGGAACCGGCGTCATCAGATGACGTCGGTTTGTTTACATGTGATCGCTCCGTCATTTGACGGAGCGATCACATGGTAAACGGCCGCGATCAGCGGCCATTTACCGGGATCTGTGATGCGCCGGGTCCGGTCACGGATGCTCTCGAGTGTGCGCCCTAGGGGGCGCGCGAGAGCAGAATTCCGAGAGGACGTCCCTGGACGCCCTCCCAGAGTTAAACAACCGCCCTGTAGCCGTCATTTGGCTATGGGCCGGTTGTTAAGTGGTTAAGGTAAATGCATGCTATGCCTATTGTGACCACCGGGGGCTGCCAAGAGCACATACCTTCACATTTTGGATTGTCTGTCTCAGTGTTTATGCTGCACATGTTTTTCACAGCGTCTCAGGCCGGCTGCAAAGGTAGGATGGAAGGGGGGATTTCTCATGTTTGAATGTTCCCCCCCCAGGCTAGAGAGAGGCCACAGGGGTCTAGAAGGTGGTTATACCACTCGGGCACTGCTGCCTCGGCCACCATTTCTGACCATTTGCTGTTTAGGCAGGTCTTCACTACCAGCTTCTCTCCCTCCTCCCCCTCCCCCAGCCTTCCTCCATAGTATTACAGGAGAGTCGGCCAGCGCGGGAAGCGCTCGTTTTTTCAAAACTCGGGGGGGGGGGAACCTCAGCACAGAGTGCTTAGACTCCCACTTAGGCCAGCTGCAGGCTATTAAAGGCACTCTGTACAGGTGCACACAGCCTTTTGAGAGACACAGAGCTGACGGTCGCATGTAAGGTGGGACACAGGCATTCTCCTAGGCAGCATTTACTGAAGTAACACCAGACTGAGCATTGGGTAGCAAGGCTTTTAGCCAGACTACATCGCTCAGCAGTCAGTGTTCATTTGTATACCTCACACCTTGTTGCTTTGCACTATGGGTAGAAGAGGTTCAAGCACCCCAAGAACCAGAGACACTAGGGGATCTCGTTCAGGTTCTGAGGGCCCCCTGTCAGCAGCATCCTCCCCCCTCCCCTGATGGGCCAGGGACGGCTAGCCAGGGAGAGCCATCGGGGTCAGGGGCTACACCTGCTTCTGGCACTTCAGCCCCTGTATATATTACACAAGAGGTTTTTTCCTCAACCATTAATGGTCTAGAGGAAAGATTTAATGGCCGTGATTACGTCTTCACTCAGTAAAAGAAAACGCACTAGGCCTTCCTCTGTTCCCCAAGACCCTCAGGAAGAGGAGCTCTGGGATAAAGGAGATGAATCCCTTTCAGAGGATCGGGATGGGACGATGATTCCTCTTCAGAGGAATCAGGTGGAGAGGGACCCTCTGCGACTTCCCAAGAGGAGAAAGTCTTAGTGCAGATCCTCACTGGATTTGTCCGCTCCACATTTAAGTTGCCCCTACCTGAAACTGCTAAAGAATCCTCTTCTGCTTTGGGGTCACTGAAACCTTTCCAAGCAGCACAGGCTTTTCCTGTTCATAATTTACTTAAAAAGCTCATTTATTCTGAGTGGGATCACCCAGACAAACGTTTTTTTCCGCCGAAAAAGTTTTCAACACTTTATCCGATGGAAGAAAAGTTTATTAAAATGTGGGGAATACCGGCTATTGATGCCGCCATTTCCTCCGTAAATAATAGCCTGACTTGTCCTGTAGACAATGCTCAGATGCTCAGGGATCCTGTAGATAAAAGGATGGAATCCCTACTGAAGGATGTTTTCTCCTTAGCAGGATCAGTGGCCCAACCTGCAGTAGCAGCGATTGGAGTCTGTCAATACTTAAGAGACCATGTTAAGCAGGTCATCAAAGTATTACCTGAACAGCAGGCCCAGGGGTTTGCTAACTTTCCAGCGGCCTTATGCTTTGTGGTTGACGCCATTAGAGATTCTATCATGCAAACCTCCCGTCTTTCACTGGGGTTGGTGCATATACGTAGAATCCTATGGTTGAAAAATTGGTCAGCCGAAGCACCATGTAAGAAGCTCCTGGCTTGGTTTCCATTTCGTGGTGCAAGGTTGTTTGGAGAAGACTTGGATAACTATATCAAGAGAATCTCTTGTGGGAAAAGCAATCTCTTACCTGTCAAGAAGAAGAGTAAGCGTCCCTCTTTCAAATGGACTCTTTCCCCAGCGCCGGGGGCTTCAGCCTCCAGGCAGTCTCGACGGCCGCCTCCATCGGGGTCCAGAGACAAGAGTCAACCCCAGGGACAAAAGAAGTCCTGGGGGAAGAAGCCTACTAGGCAAAACACTAAGACCTCTGCATGAGGGGGCGCCCCCGCTCACTCGAGTGGGGGGAAGACTGCGACACTTCTCAGAGCTCTGGCAGGAGGACTTTCAGGACAGATGGGTAATCTCCACGGTAACCTTAGGGTACAAGCTGGAGTTTCAGGAATTCCCCTCTCCTCGGTTCCGCAGATCAAGTGTCCCCAGAGACCCAGAGAAGAAGCAGTCGCTCCTAGCGTTAGAGCGATTTTTGTCGCAGGAGGTCATTATGATGGTTCCCGCAAAGGACCAGGGATTGGGCTTCTATTCCAACCTTTTTACGGTCCAAAAGCCAAATGGGGATGTCAGACCCATTCTGGATTTAAGGGATCTGAACCGATTCCTAAGGATTCAATCCTTCCGCATAGAATCAATTCGAACAGTAGTTCCCACCCTGCAGGGAGGGGAATTTCTGGCATCGATAGACATCAGAGATGCATATCTGCATGTGCCCATTTTTCCTGCTCATCAGAAGTTTCTGCGCTTCGAGGTAGTTTGTGGCTCTGCCTTTCGGGATAGCCACTGCACCTCGAGTGTTCACAAAGATCTTGGCTCCTCCTCTGGCCAGATTAAGGGCTCAGGGTATAGCTGTCATAGCATACCTAGACGACCTGCTCTTGATAGACCGGTCGGTAGCCTCTTTGAATGGAAACTTGAGGACCACAGTCAGGTATTTAGAACACCTGGGTTGGATCCTCAACTTAGAAAAGTCTTTCCTAAAACCAGTAAGAAGACTGGGGTATTTAGGTCTGATTATAGATACAAGCCAGGAGAAAATATTTCTACCCCAGGCAAAGGTCGCTGCTTTAAGAGAGCTGATTCTGGCAGTCAGTACCAAGAAGGGTCCCTCAGTCCGCCTTTGTATAAGGCTACTAGGGAAGATGGTGTCTTCATTCGAAGCAGTTCCCTATGCTCAGTTTCATTCAAGAATGCTGCAACACAGTATTCTGTCGACCTGGAACAAGAAAGTTCAGGCATTAGACTTTCCAATGCACCTGTCGCATGCGGTGCGTCAGAGCCTCAATTGGTGGCTCATACCCGAAAACCTGCAGAAGGGGAAATCCTTTCTACCGGTTACCTGGACAGTGGTAACAACAGATGCCAGTCTGTCAGGTTGGGGAGCAGTTCTGGAACAGGCTGCGGTCCAAGGGGTATGGTGCAAGACAGAGAGGACCTTACCCATCAACATTCTGGAGATCCGTGCGGTATATCTTGCCCTAAAGACCTGGACTATCAGGCTACAGGGTTGTCCAGTCAGGATCCAGTCCGACAATGCCACAGCAGTGGCTTATGTCAATCATCAGGGAGGCACCCGGAGCCGAGCTGCTCAAAAGGAGGTGAACCAGATCTTAGTCTGGGCAGAGATGCATGTGCCATGCATATCGGCAGTTTTCATCCCGGGAATAGAGAACTGGCAGGCGGACTATCTAAGTCGCCAGCAGTTACTTCCAGGGGAATGGTCTCTGCATCCCGACGTCTTTTGGGCCATATGCCTAAGATGGGGGGTTCCAGATGTAGATCTCTTTGCATCCCGATTCAACAAAAAGATAGACAGATTCGTGGCAAGGACAAAAGATCCTCTTGCATGCGGGACGGATGCGTTGGTGATTCCGTGGCATCAGTTCTCACTGATTTACGCATTCCCGCCTATTCTGCTACTGCCGCGACTCCTTCGCAGGATCAGGCAGGAAAGGAAGTCGGTACTTCTGGTGGCCCCCGCTTGGCCCAGAAGGACTTGGTATGCAGAAATAGTAAGGATGACGGTGGGTTCCCCGTGGACCCTACTGGTACGCCCAGACCTGTTATTTCAAGGTCCAGTGTTCCATCCTGCCTTACAAACGCTAAATTTGACGGTTTGGCTATTGAGACCCACGTTCTGAAGAGTCATGGGCTCTCAGGTCCTGTCATATCTACCTTGATCAATGCAAGGAAGCCAGCTTCCAGAATGATTTATCATAGAGTCTAGAAAGCTTATGTATCCTGGTGTGAATCCAGAGGTTGGCATCCCAGGAAATATGTCATAGGTAGAATCCTTGACTTTCTACAATTAGGATTAGAGATGAAGCTGGCCTTGAGTACCATCAAGGGCCAGGTCTCTGCTTTATCAGTATTATTTCAGCGGCCACTTGCTTCGCATTCTTTGGTCCGAAGCTTTATGCAGGGGGTGATGCGTCTTAATCCTCCGGTTAAAGCGCCCTAAACCCCTGGGACTTGAACTTGGTCCTGGCTGTGTTACAGAAACAGCCTTTTGAACCAATACGTCAGATTCCTTTGGTCTTGTTGACAAGGAAGTTAATTTTTCTGGTGGCCATCTCTTCGGCTAGAAGAGTTTCAGAATTAGCAGCCCTTTCCTGTAAGGAGCCTTATTTGATTATACACAAGGATAGAGTGGTACTGCGCCCTCATCCTAGTTTTTTACCGAAGGTGGTTTCTGATTTTCATTTAAACCAAGACATTGTTCTGCCTTCCTTTTTTCCAGATCCCTGTTCTCCGGAAGAGAGATCTCTACATTCGTTGGATGTAGTAAGAGCAGTTAAGGCCTATCTCGGGGCCACTGCTCAGATCCGCAAGACGGATGTTTTGTTCGTGCTGCCAGAGGGTCCCAATAGAGGACAGGCAGCGTCAAAAGCTACAATTTCTAAATGGATTCGACAATTGATCATTCAAGCTTACGGTTTGAAACAGAAGATTCCTCCGTTTCAGATTAAGGCACATTCCACAAGGGCTATTGGTGCTTCTTGGGCAGTGCATCACCGGGCCTCTATGGCTCAAATCTGCAAGTCCGCAACCTGGTCTTCAGTCCATACATTCGCACATGGAAAAATGCAGCGCATGTACAAATGAGCATAAGTCTTTAAAATGGTGAAACAGTAAGGAAATCAATAATTAACCACAGGTGCCTTGAAACAAAAACGTCCATAGATGGATGTGAATGTCCAACTGCACAGGAGGTGTAAGTACTCCAAGGGGTGGTGGTGATCTGATGGTTGTCAGAAAGCACCAGGCATCTTACAGCGACTTCCCAACCGAGAAACTGGGTCCCAATGGATCATTCAGAGAAAGTGCAAAAAAGCCTCTTACCGGATCCTGTGGATTCCCATGTCAGTGACAGGGAATCGCATGCGCAGTTTGTCACCAATGACGTGGAATGGGAGATCAGGAATCGCCAATCCCTTGGATTGTGGTCTGTACGGATCTCTGCCGGCAACCGGATGGGTCCTCACAACGAACCGTCCTCACACCGAACCGTCCCAGCGTACATCAGAAGTTTCACAAAAGGTCCCCAAAAGGAGCAGTTGGAGGGACTGGGTCTCATGCGGTGAATGTGGAAACAAAAAGAATATGCCTCCACATGGTGCAGATAAAAAAGGGTGTTTTTATTGACAAAAACGACCATAAACAAATAAAAGCGTGATCACGATAGATAAAAACAAATGGGCAACAGGGAGAGTGGTATATGTACCTGACGCGTTTCGACCTAGGGGTCTTCAACAGGGGCATAGACCACTCACTCCAAGTTGCCATATATATATAATAAAAATATCTAGAGAAGGACCAATCACAAGGAGTGAAAGACCAGGAGATTTGATTGGGTGAGTACAATCACATGACTTACTTAAATGTCTAAACATGAAGATCATACACAGTTTTTATAAGTAGATAAATGACACTGAGGTAAAGCCCAGGAGACTATAGAAAGGTCTACCATCAGAAAAATATAAAACTTTAGTATCTCTCTAACAGAGATAAAGCATTTAAAAACTTAATGAAAAAAGCACTCCTCTGCTGACAGTCCGGCGGAATGTACCGCCCTGTCGGCCAGAGGAGCCAATCCCCAGTGAGCAGACAAAAAGTGTTGGGTGGAACTGACCAATAGGCCGCTGTGTATGAGCCGACCTCTATCCCTGCACATCCACATGACCAGCCCGTGTAGGGAATGACGTCACGTCCGTGAGCGTGTCCAACGTCTCCCTCTCACGTGACTCACTCGGCCAATCAGAGAGCAAGGGTCCCACTCAACTCTGCTGTACGAACAATCCGTACACCGCAGAGGGATAGGACATGACGTGAACACACCTAACGTCCCAGCAATGCAATCCAGCAAACAACGGACGCTCAATGTGACCAAACAGCGTCCCTGTTATATATGTGTAAAGAAATGTGCAGTGCAGCAGAACGAGTCATGATGACCCGGAAGTGTGCATGAAAATTATGTGAACAGGAAGTGTATTAAAAGTGGGGACACACATAGTGAAATGTGTTGTGTTGGAGAATGACTGGCTAAAATGAAATAAAATGTGTAGAGAGGTGACCTGAATGACACATATATGTCACTTGAGGTCCATATGTGTTTTATTGAAACTGAACTAAAAAATTAAAAAATTATGTGAACACAAAATATCTGGAACACACATTGTAAAATGTGTTGGAATGAAAAAAATATATGGAGGAAATATAAAGATGTGTACAAAAGTGACACAAATATCTCGCAGTTATCCTTATGATCCCTTGAATGTTGGAAGTCATCAAAATAGACCGAATGGGTCCATTTTGATTGAACCAATTTCTATGGGGTGAATAGATGACCCTCTAAGGTGCACCGGATATAAGCTATGTGAAAGCTTGTGAATATGGTGAAAAAAGGGGGGAAAATAGGGGGGGGGGGCATGTATGGAAATAAAGGAGGAATTTAGGATTGATTAATAAAGGAGTTGAGGTCCCACTCCACGTTCAAACCGAACGGGAAATAGGACCTCAACTCCCATATCCAATAAGTCTCGAGGCGTGACACTCCTCGAAGGCGGGACTCTCCTCTCCAATGTGGGACGAATTTGTCGATTACCTGGAATAAAGTCCCGGTAGGGTCTCTATTATGGTGTTCCAGATAATGACGGGGTACTGTGTGTTTATCCTTGCCTTTCTTGATACCTGCCACATGTTCATTGACTCATATAGAGAAAGTCCTGATGGTACGCCCAACATACTGTTTGTGGCAGGGGCAAGTAATGAGGTAGACAATGTATTGTGATGTACAAGTTGTGAAATGTTTCATCTGGTAGGTGAGAGAGGTGACTGTAGATTGGAAAGTGGTATTTTTTTGTCTGCCTCGGATGTTGTGGAGGCAGACATTGCATCTACGGCAGGGGTAATAGCCCTGACATTCCTGAAAAAAGGAAACTCTTTTGGGGGGGTCTATTATATTCGGAGCAATCTGTCCTTGAATGGACCGTGCTCCCCTGAATACAACAGCCGCCCGTTCAGGAAGAACTGACCCAAGTAGATTGTCATTTAAAAGTACTTTCCAATGCTTCTTGAATATAGCTTTCACTTGTTTGGACTGAATGGAGTGAGTGGTGAAGAAAGCCCATTTGTGCATAGGTTCAACTGTGGATTTGGGGCGTTCTATCAAAGTGGATTCTCTATCTATGGATAGTGCCCTATTAAGTTCCTCGTCTAGATGTCTGGGATCGTAACCTTTTTCAATAAATCGATCTCTCAGAACTAGCGATTGTGACTGGAAATCAGTAGCATTGGTGCAGTTGCGCCGTAGTCTCAAAAATTGGCTACGGGGGACAGACTTGAGCCACTGCTCCTGATGGCAACTGTCAATGGGAATAAATCCGTTCCGGTCGGTGGCCTTGAAATACGTGCGGAACTCAAGATGCTTGTCCACCACAAATATTTCAAGGTCCAAAAAATGTACACTGGTAGAGCTGGCCTCATAGCTCAAAGATATTCCTCTGTCATTGGAATTGAGACTGGTCATGAAAATGTCAAGTGATGTGCGGTCACCGTCCCATAGGAAGAGGATGTCGTCTATGTACCTGGCCCAGAGGATCAACTCGGATCTCCGGGCCGCATAGACGACATCCTCTTCCCACTGGGCTATGAAGAGGTTGGCGAGGCTGGGGGCGAACTTGGCCAGAGCTTGACCAGAGCTTTTTTGAAAGGTGTAGTGGGGTCCGTGGGAATGGGACTGTAAGTGTTTGAATCGTTGAGAATTCTGTACATCTCTTTAAGGTAATCAGCCTTATCAAGAACTACAATCCCGCCCCCCTTATCCGGAGGGCGGATTATAAGGTTCTTTTTCTCGCAAAGAGATCTAAGGCCGTTTTTTATGTCAGATTGAACATAGACACGTTTTTTCTGTTTGTTTAATTTGTCCAAATCCCCCAGAACAAGGTTTTTAAAAAAAAAGCTCTGGTCAAACTTATTGAGGAAGGTTATGCACTGGGGATTTTAAACAAAAAGGAAAAAAGTTTTCTAGTCCCACAAGTCCCACGCATTCCAGCTATATATTATCTTCCTAAAGTCCACAAGGACTCAGTCAATCCCCCTGGCAGAATTTAAACAGAAAAATAAAGTGCATAGTAAACGTGCGATTATATTAAAACCAGCGAAGTGTATGGTGCAAACAGAAGGTGCTGGTGCGATACAAAGTTGAAGGAGTGATAACAAATGATTCTTATATAAGGTGCATATTGTGCATGCTGACATCGAAAAAAATAAAACCAAGTGAGCAGTATTTTAAAAGGTTTTGTTTACACATAAGAGAAGTGTATTATTTTGCATAGACAGCATAAGGTGAAAGTCTTTGTTGCAGAAGTGACAGCAACGTGCTACCATGCGCACGTTGCAATTAAAGTGCTAGAAAACGTATCCACAGAAAAAGTCCTTGTGTGTGGTTGTGACAGCAACGTCCTGGCATGCACACGTTGCGGGTATGGTGCTAGGGTAAATCACATCAGATGTTTTCTTCGTGTGCTAGACCACTTAAGTGGGTAATGGCCCCTTACCTTTAAGTAATAGGGCAAAAGCATGTGGCAAAAAGACTGCTTGAAAGCATCCACCTATGGGTTCCAGCGCGTCCCTCTCTATCCTGGATCCTGGATCCTGGGTTGGGGTTCCCTCAGGTGTGGTGCAGGGAGGTTGTATTCATAGGGGGTAATCAGCAGAAGAGAAGCCAATAGTGTAATCCAGTTTTTGATTAAAAGTAACACTCTTTATTAGTAGATTACAGGTACTCACATAAAATTTGAGAAGCAATAGTATCAATCCAACGAGCAGCGAGCTCATGTGCCTCTGTCTGTGTTTGCAGCCTGTCTCGTCCCTACGCGTGACGTCACATCACGTGACTTCATCAGGGGATCCCCTGATGAAGTCACGTGATGTGACGTCACGCGTAGGGACGAGACAGGCTGCAAACACAGACAGAGGCACATGAGCTCGCTGCTCGTTGGATTGATACTATTGCTTCTCAAATTTTATGTGAGTACCTGTAATCTACTAATAAAGAGTGTTACTTTTAATCAAAAACTGGATTACACTATTGGCTTCTCTTCTGCTGATTACCCCCTATGAATACAACCTCCCTGCACCACACCTGAGGGAACCCCAACCCAGGATCCAGGATCCAGGATAGAGAGGGACGCGCTGGAACCCATAGGTGGATGCTTTCAAGCAGTCTTTTTGCCACATGCTTTTGCCCTATTACTTAAAGGTAAGGGGCCATTACCCACTTAAGTGGTCTAGCACACGAAGAAAACATCTGATGTGATTTACCCTAGCACCATACCCGCAACGTGTGCATGCCAGGACGTTGCTGTCACAACCACACACAAGGACTTTTTCTGTGGATACGTTTTCTAGCACTTTAATTGCAACGTGCGCATGGTAGCACGTTGCTGTCACTTCTGCAACAAAGACTTTCACCTTATGCTGTCTATGCAAAATAATACACTTCTCTTATGTGTAAACAAAACCTTTTAAAATACTGCTCACTTGGTTTTATTTTTTTCGATGTCAGCATGCACAATATGCACCTTATATAAGAATCATTTGTTATCACTCCTTCAACTTTGTATCGCACCAGCACCTTCTGTTTGCACCATACACTTCGCTGGTTTTAATATAATCGCACGTTTACTATGCACTTTATTTTTCTGTTTAAATTTTAAACCAGCCACTGGTGTGTTTTTGTATTGCAATTATAAGGATTTTATTGTAGGTGATTGAAGTGATATTTTTATTCCATTTTTGTATATGTATGTTAAGTTTATACATTATTGAAGACATTGAATACTCATAATCCTATCACCTTTGATATACACGATTCCTTCCACTCTTATGCTATTTCACTTGTTTTACCAAGCGCATTATTGTCTATTCACTAGTCTCCACAATAAGGAACAGCGCAGCACCACCCACTTTATACATTTATCTCAAAGGTCAGGTGTTTACCCTATCGGTGCATGCGGCTTTTCCTCCCCTAGCCTCTTCCATAACTGATAGCGCGGGAAAACCCCCCTATTCACTAATCCCCCTGGCAGACCCATTGTCAGCGGGATTGACTCAGTCACGGCCCGCATTGGTAAATATGTAGATTTTTATTTACAGCCGTTGGTTCGTTCCACGCAGTCATATCTCAAGGACACTAGAGACACCATTAGATTATTGGAACCTGTTTCGGTTTCCGAAGGGATGCTTCTAGTCACAGCGGATGTGGCGGCACTTTATACGTGCATCCCACATCACTTGGGCTTTGAGGCGGTTGAGAAACACTTGTCTAGAGACAATAAGCTCCCTTCCCTTCAGCGTAATTTCATTATGCAATTGCTCATATTTGCAACGGAACACAATTATTTTTGGTTCCAGAATCAATTTTTTCTACAGAAGAGGGGCGTGGCTATGGGGGCCAAGTTCGCCCCCAGCCTCGCCAACCTCTTCATGGCCCAGTGGGAAGAGGATGTCGTCTATGCGGCCCGGAGATCCGAGTTGATCCTCTGGGCCAGGTACATAGACGACATCCTCTTCCTATGGGACGGTGACCGCACATCACTTGACATTTTCATGACCAGTCTCAATTCCAATGACAGAGGAATATCTTTGAGCTATGAGGCCAGCTCTACCAGTGTACATTTTTTGGACCTTGAAATATTTGTGGTGGACAAGCATCTTGAGTTCCGCACGTATTTCAAGGCCACCGACCGGAACGGATTTATTCCCATTGACAGTTGCCATCAGGAGCAGTGGCTCAAGTCTGTCCCCCGTAGCCAATTTTTGAGACTACGGCGCAACTGCACCAATGCTACTGATTTCCAGTCACAATCGCTAGTTCTGAGAGATGGATTTATTGAAAGGTTACGATCCCAGACATCTAGACGAGGAACTTAATAGGGCACTATCCATAGATAGAGAATCCACTTTGATAGAACGCCCCAAATCCACAGTTGAACCTATTCACAAATGGGCTTTCTTCACCACTCACTCCATTCAGTCCAAACAAGTGAAAGCTATATTCAAGAAGCATTGGAAAGTACTTTTAAATGACAATCTACTTGGGTCAGTTCTTCCTGAACGGGCGGCTGTTGTATTCAGGGGAGCACGGTCCATTCAAGGACAGATTGCTCCGAATATAATAGACCCCCCCAAAAGAGTTTCCTTTTTTCAGGAATGTCAGGGCTATTACCCCTGCCGTAGATGCAATGTCTGCCTCCACAACATCCGAGGCAGACAAAAAAGTACCACTTTCCAATCTACAGTCACCTCTCTCACCTACCAGATGAAACATTTCACAACTTGTACATCACAATACATTGTCTACCTCATTACTTGCCCCTGCCACAAACAGTATGTTGGGCGTACCATCAGGACTTTCTCTATACGAGTCAATGAACATGTGGCAGGTATCAAGAAACGCAAGGATAAACACACAGTACCCCGTCATTATCTGGAACACCATAATAGAGACCCTACCGGGACTTTATTCCAGGTAATCGACAAATTCGTCCCACATTGGAGAGGAGAGTCCCGCCTTCGAGGAGTGTCACGCCTCGAGACTTATTGGATATGGAAGTTAAGGTCCTATTTCCCGTTCGGTTTGAACGTGGAGTGGGACCTCAACTCCTTTATTAATCAATCCTAAATTCCTCCTTTATTTCCATACATGGCCCCCCCCCTATTTTCCCCCCTTTTTTCACCATATTCACAAGCTTTCACATAGCTTATATCCGGTGCACCTTAGAGGGTCATCTATTCACCCCATAGAAATTGGTTCAATCAAAATGGACCCATTCGGTCTATTTTGATGACTTCCAACATTCAAGGGATCATAAGGATAACTGCGAGATATTTGTGTCACTTTTGTACACATCTTTATATTTCCTCCATATATTTTTTTCATTCCAACACATTTTACAATGTGTGTTCCAGATATTTTGTGTTCACATAATTTTTTAATTTTTTAGTTCAGTTTCAATAAAACACATATGGACCTCAAGTGACATATATGTGTCATTCAGGTCACCTCTCTACACATTTATTTTATTTCATTTTAGCCAGTCATTCTCCAACACAACACGTTTCACTATGTGTGTCCCCACTTTTAACCACTTCAGCCCCGGAAGGATTTACCCCCTTCCTGACCAGAGCACTTTTTACAATTTGGCACTGCGTCGCTTTAACTGCTAATTGCGCGGTCATGCAATGGTGTACCCAAACGAAATTTGCGTCCTTTTCTTCCCACAAATAGAGCTTTCTTTTGATGGTATTTGATCACCTCTGTGGTTTTTATTTTTTGCGCTATAAACGGAAAAAGACCGAAAATTTTGAAAAAAAATGATATTTTCTACTTTTTGTTCTAAAAAAAATCCAATAAACTCAATTTTAGTCATACATTTAGGCCAAAATGTATTCGGCCACATGTCTTTGGTAAAAAAAAAGTCAATAAGCGTATATTTATTGGTTTGCGCAAAAGTTATAGCGCCTACAAACTAGGGTACATTTTCTGGAATTTACACAGCTTTTAGTTTATGACTGCCTATGTCATTTCATGAGGTGCTAAAATGGCAGGGCAGTACAAAACCCCCCCAAATGACCCCATTTTGGAAAGTAGACACCCCAAGGAAATTGCTGAGAGGCATGTTGAACCCATTGAATATTTATTTTTTTTGTCCCAGGTGATTGAATAATGACAAAAAAAAAAAATTTACAAAAAGTTGTCACTAAATGATATATTGCTCACACAGGCCATGGGCATATGTGGAATTGCACCCCAAAATACATTCAGCTGCTTCTCCTGAGTACGGGGATACCACATGTGTGGGACTTTTTGGGAGCCTAGCCGCGTATGGGGCCCCGAAAAGCAAGCACCGCCTTCAGGATTTCTAAGGGCATAGATTTTTGATTACACTCCTCACTACCTATCACAGTTTTGAAGGCCATAAAATGCCAAGATGGCACAAAACACCCCCAAATGACCCCATTTTGGAAAGTAGACACCCCAAGCTATTTGCTGAGAGGTATGTTGAGTCCATGGAATATTTTATTTTTTGACACAAGTTGTGGGAATGTGACAATTTTTTTTTTTTTTGCACAAAGTTGTCACTAAATGATATATTGCTCACACAGGCCATGGGCATATGTGGAATTGCACCCCAAAATACATTCTGCTGATTCTCCTGAGTATGGGGATACCACATGTGTGGGACTTTTTGGGAGCCTAGCCGCGTACGGGGCCCCGAAAACCAATCACCGCCTTTAGGATTTCTAAGGGCATAAATTTTTTATTTCACTCCTCACTACCTATCAGAGTTTTGAAGGCCATAAAATGCCAAGATGGCACAAAACCCCCCCCAAATGACCCCATTTTGGAAAGTAGACACCCCAAGCTATTTGCTGAGAGGCATGTTGAGTCCATGGAATATTTTATATTTTGACACAAGTTGCGGGAAAGTGACAATTTTTTTTTTTTTTTTTTTTTTTTGCACAAAGTTGTCACTAAATGATATATTGTTCAAACATGCCATGGGCATATGTGGAATTACACCCCAAAATATATTCTGCTGCTTCTCCTGAGTACGGGGATACCACATGTGTGGGACTTTTTGGGAGCCTAGCCGCGCACGGGGCCCCGAAAACCAAGCACCGCCTTCAGGATTTCTAAGGACATACATTTTTGATTTTACTCCTCACTACCTATCACACTTTTGAAGGCCATAAAATGCCAAGATGGCACAAAACCCCCCCAAATGACCCCATTTTGGAAAGTAGACACCCCAAGCTATTTGCTGAGAGGCATGGTGAGTATTTTGCAGCTCTCATTTGTTTTTGAAAATGAAGAAAGGCAAGAAAAACGTATTTTTTTTTTCTTTTTTCAATTTTCAAAACTTTGTGACAAAAAGTGAGGTCTGCAAAATACTCACTATACCGCTCAGCAAATAGCTTTGGGTGTCTATTTTCCAAAATGGGGTCATTTGGGGGGGGGTTGTGCCATCTGGGCATTCCATGGCCTCCGAAACTGTGATAGGCAGTGAAGAGTGAAATCAAAAATTTACGCCCTTAGAAAGCCTGAAGGCGGGGCTTGGTTTTCGGGGTCCCGTACGCGGCTAGGCTCCCAAAAAGTCTCACACATGTGGTATCCGCGTACTCAGGAGAAGCAACAGAATGTATTTTGGGGTGTAATTTCACATATTCCCATGGCATGTTTGAGCAATATATCATTTAGTGACAACTTTGTGCAAAAAAAAAAAAATAAAAAAAAAATTTGTCTTTTTCCCGCAACTTGTGTCACAATATAAAATATTCCATGGACTCGACATGCCTCTCAGCAAATAGCTTGGGGTGTCTACTTTCCAAAATGGGGTCATTTGGGGGGGTTTTGAACTGTCCTGGCCTTTTATGCACAACATTTAGAAGCTTATGTCACACATCACCCACTCTTCTAACCACTTGAAGACAAAGCCCTTTCTGACACTTATTGTTTACATGAAAAAATTATTTTTTTTTGCAAAAAAATTACTTTGAACCCCCAAACATTATATATTTTTTTAAAGCAAATGCCCTACAGATTAAAATGGTGGGTGTTTATTTTTTTTTTTTCACACAGTATTTGCGCAGCGATTTTTCAAACGCATTTTTTGGGGAAAAAACACACTTTTTTAAATTTTAATACACTAAAACACACTATTTTGTCAAAATGTTTGATGAAATAAAAAAGATGATCTTAGGCCGAGTACATGGATACCAAACATGACATGCTTTAAAATTGCGCACAAACGTGCAATGGCGACAAACTAAATACATTTTTAAAAGCCTTTAAAAGCCTTTACAGGTTACCACTTTAGATTTACAGAGGAGGTCTACTGCTAAAATTACTGCCCTCGGTCTGACCTTCGCGGTGATACCTCACATGCATGGTGCAATTGCTGTTTACATTTGACGCCAGACCGACGCTTGCGTTCGCCTTTGTGCGAGAGCAGGGGGGGGGGGCAGGGGTGCTTTTTTTTTTTTTTTTTTATTATTATTTTTTTTGCTTTTTTATCTTATTTTTAAACTGTTCCTTTCATTTTTTTTTTTTTTTAATCATTTTTATTGTTATCTCAGGGAATGTAAATATCCCCCATGATAGCAATAGGTAGTGACAGGTACTCTTTTTAGAAAAAATTGGGGTCTATTAGACCCTAGATCTCTCCTCTGCCCTCAAAGCATCTGACCACACCAAGATCGGTGTGATAAAATGCTTTCCCAATTTCCCAATGGCGCTGTTTACATCCGGCGAAATCTAAGTTATGAAATGCTTGTAGCTTCCAGTTTCTTAGGCCATAGAGATGTTTGGAGCCATTCTGGTCTCTGATCAGCTCTATGGTCAGCTGGCTGAATCACCGGCTGCATTCTCAAGTTCCCTGTTGGGACAGGAGAGCCAGAGAAAAACATGGACGACGGTGTGGGGGGGGGGGCATTCCCTCCCACTGCTTGTAAAAGCAGTCTAGAGGCTAATTAGCCGCTAGGATTGCTTTTACAAGAAAGCCGACCACTGGCTGAAAAGAATGATACCAAGATGATACCTAAACCTGCAGGCATCATTCTGGTATAACCACTCAAAGTCCAGCAACATACCAGTACGTTGCTGGTCCTTGTTGGGCATACATTGTAAACTTTTTTTCATGCAGCCTGTGGGCTGAACGAAAAAAAGATATTGATCGGTGGGTATGCCCACCATTAGAATACCTCCCTTCATCCACCCACTTCTAATGATGGGCATACATGCACCGTATATATATGCCGAAGCATGGGGGCATCCTCCCGCAAAAAGGCAGGAGCAAATCGCTCCTCCACCCACTGCTGCCCCCACGCTTCGGCATATATGCTGAAGTATGTAACTGTGGTGGTGAAATCACCTCCGACAGCGCTGGAGTCACGGCTTTATGTATCGTGGGAGCAAACGCTGTTGCTGTCAAGATAAATAAATCCGTGCTGCAACTGAATGGCGTACCTGCTAAGCAAATGATGGTTAACAAAAAAACAAAGTAACATTACAGTATAACAGTATTACTTACCATACCTGCAAAGCAAAATACAAAAAAAACATAGTAAAAAATAAAACATTTAACGCAACCTGTGCCTACCTAAAAATATATATATGCCGAAGCATGGGGGCATCCTCCCGCAAAAGGCAGGAGCAAATCGCTCCTCCACCCACTGCTGCCCCCACGCTTCGGCATATATGCTGAAGTATGTAACTGTGGTGGTGAAATCACCTCCGACAGCGCTGGAGTCACGGCTTTATGTATCGTGGGAGCAAACGCTGTTGCTGTCAAGATAAATAAATCCGTGCTGCAACTGAATGGCGTACCTGCGAAGCAAATGATGGTTAACAAAAAAACAAAGTAACATTACAGTATAACAGTAATACTTACCATACCTGCAAAGCAAAATACAAAAAAAAATAGTAAAAAATAAAACATTTAACGCAACCTGTGCCTACCTAAAAAATATATATGCCGAAGCATGGGGGCATCCTCCCGCAAAAGGCAGGAGCAAATCGCTCCTCCACCCACTGCTGCCCCCACGCTTCGGCATATATGCTGAAGTATGTAACTGTGGTGGTGAAATCACCTCCGACAGCGCTGGAGTCGCGGCTTTATGTATCGTGGGAGCAAACGCTGTTGCTGTCAAGATAAATAAATCCGCTCTGCAGCTGAATGGCGTACCTGAAAACACAAAGGTGGTTAACAATAAAAAAAACAAAGTATAAAAAAATTGCATACCTATAAAGCAAACATGATAAAAACATAACAATAAAACATTGCAGTATAGAATGCAGAACAATAGAGAGAGAACAATAAAACAACAACTATTTTTGGTTTTTTTATTTTATATTTTTTTTGTGTTTTTTTCTTTTTTTTACTTTTTTTTGTTTTTTTTACACTTTTTTTTGTAACTTTAACTTTTTTAACTGGTACCAGGTTTGGGTCTCTCAAAATGCGACAGCATCTTGGGAGACCCTGTGGAAGTGTGCCTAGTCTGTGCAGTGCTGTACCCTACGCTAATACTCCACTAGTGTGTGGTAGCGTTCAAAACATTCACCAATGCAAAGACCAGGAATGCCAGGACAGAGGGGACAACAATACCGGGTGTCACGCCTAAATCCGCGCTTGCTGCAGACACGACATCTTTTTTGGGGGGTTCGTTGGGTAGGGGTACTCGGGAGGGCATAAAGAAAATGCCTCTCATGCAGCCGGCTTACTGCATTCGGTTGGGGATGGTGAGGTGGAGCACCGTCTGGATACAGAAGGGCTCTGACGATCTCTTCCTGGAATGTAAGGAAGGATCCAGTCCGTCCTGAAGCTCTGTATAGCACATGAGCGTTCAGCAAAGCCAATTGAAATAAATAAACAGACACTTTTTTGTACCAGCGTCTGGCCTTACGGGCAACTAGGTACGGCGCCAACAACTGGTCGTTGAGGTCCACCCCTCCCATATTAAGGTTGTATTCGTGGACACAGAGGGGTTTCTCCACAACACCAGTCGCCGTAGGAATTTGGACCGTCGTGTCTGCATGAAGGGAGGTGAGAACGAAAACATTCTTCTTATGCCTCCACTTCATAGCGAGCAAATTATTATACTTCAAGCAGGCTCTCTCCCCCAGCCTAAGACGGGAATCTACAAGCCGCTGGGGAAAGCCCCGGCGATTAGGTCGCACGGTGCCACATGCTCCAATCTGATGATCAAAAAGGTGGCTAAAAAGTGGCACGCTCGTATAATAATTGTCCACGTACAAGTGGTACCCCTTTCCGAATAAGGGTGACACCAAGTCCCACACTATCTTGCCAGCGCTTCCTATGTAGTCAGGGCAGTTTGTCGGCTCTACGTGACTATCTTTTCCCTCGTAAACCATAAATCTACATGTATAGCCTGTGGCCCTGTCACAGAGCTTATACATCTTGACCCCGTATCTGGCACGCTTGCTGGGAAGGTACTGTTTGAATGACAAGCGGCCAGAAAATTTAACCAGGGACTCATCAACGCAGACAACTTGATGGGGGGTAAACAAGTCTGCAAAACGTTGGTTGAAGTGGTTTACGAGGGGCCGAATTTTGTAGAGCCGATCGTATCCAGGGTCTCCACGAGGACGACAGAGTTCATTGTTGTTGAAGTGCATGAACCGCAAAATCTGCTCGTATCGTGCCCTGGCCATGGAAGCAGAGAACAAGGGTGAATGGTAAATTGGGTCAGTGGACCAATATGACCGCAACTCACTCTTTTTATTCAACCCCATGAGGAGGGAAAGGCCCAGAAAGATCTTAAATTCGGAGACCGTAATTGGTCTCCAATCTCTGGCAAGGGTGCACTGGGGCATAGTGGCGATGTGTTGACCAGCGTATAAATTGCTTTGGTCCACAATAGATCTATAGAGATCTTCGGTGAAAAACAGCGAATAAAAATCCAGTGGCATAAAGTCAACTGTTTCCACCTGAATTCCGGGTTGGCCAGTGAAAGGGGGAAGTACGGGTGCTGCAGAAGTGGTGGGTACCCAATTCGGATTGGCCAATGCAGCAGGAAGGGCACTATGGGCACGACGGGCCTGTGTTCGTCTTCTTGGTGGCAGCGGGACACTACTAGTGCTTGCCACCTCGCCAGCTTGAACTGCACTTATGGGACTCGCCACGTCACCACGTGATACTGCAGTGCTGGATGTACGACCAGGGTGTACTAGGCCGCTGGTGCTTGCCAGTTCACCAGAAGGAGTAGCGGCGCTAGTACTTCTCTGCTCCATACGAGAGCCCTGCGGTTCTTGCACTTCAAGGACAGCATAAGTTCGGGGTCTGGTACGCCTGACCTTAGCAGGGACCACAACTCCGTCGTCAGAGCTATCTGTCATGGAGCCGCTGTCCTCTACAGGATCGTATTCTGAGCCTGAATCTGACAGATGAGTGACTTCCTCTTCACTATCTGTCATGCTCAGAATCCTGTAGGCCTCTTCACTAGTGTACCTTCGATTTGCCATTTTGGCCTCTAAATTTAGGGGTACACTAGTGAGACTCACAGGCAAAAAAGCTCCCGACTGTCAGCGACTGATTCAAAACGCTACCAAAAAACTGTTAGCGATCGCAGGGATCAGGCCTGACTCTGCGACCGCTGCAGTTATGTGTGCTTAGTGTTTTGTAAGTGTCAGTAATCGATCGATACTGCACTTGGGTGGGCTGGGCTGGGCTGGGCCGAGGAGCAAAACGCAGGTGCTAGCAGGTATCTGGGCTGATCCCGCTAACACTGCGTTTCAGGGAACCCTAAACTGCTGGGGAGTATAGATCTGATCGGATCAGATATCGATCCGTTCAGATACTATAGCACTAAGGGAAGTGTATGCTGCGTGCACGGGTTTTAGCGGTACTGGCGCTAACCTGACGCTGCCTGGGGCGACGCAGACCTTATCTGATCCTAAAAACTTAACTTCTATCACCGCCGGGCAATTAGGGGGTTAAACCTTTATAAGGTAATAAACGGCGGGTGCCCTAAAACTATAATAAACTGTAATAAACTATAATAAACTACAAAAAACAAACTATCTAACCAGCGTCACCCGTAACACTTATACGGTGATCGCTGGTGAAAGGGTTAACTAGGGGGCAATCAGGGGGTTAAAACCTTTAGCAGGTAGTATATGGGGGTCCCTGTCGCTATAAAACACTGACAGCGAACCTATATACTTACCTCCCTAACTAGCGTCACCTGTGTCACTAATACAGCGATCAGAAAAACGATCGCTTAGCGACACTGGTGACGGGGGGTAATCAAGGGGTTAACTTTTATTAGGGGTGGTTAGGGGGTACCCTGGACCTAAGGGGGGGTACCCTAGACCTAAAGGGGGCTAACCTAACTGCCCTAACACTTATAACTGACAAACTGACACCAATGCAAAAAAAAAAAAAACACTGCTATTGGTGTCAGAGTGACAGTGGGTACAGGGGGGTGATCGGGGGGTGATCGGGGGGTGACAGGGGGGTGAAAAGTGTGCCTGGCGTGTTCTACTGAATGTGTGGTGTTGGTGCACTTACTTGGATGTCTTCTCTCCTCGGCGTCGGATCAAAAAGACCGGCTCCAGGAGAGATGACATCACTTCCTCTCCCTCTGTTTACATTACAGAGGGAGAGGAAGCATTTGATTCGTGGGAGCGATCGGGAGGGGGTGGCAATCAATGGATGGCCTCCCCCTGACCCCCAATCGCCCGCGAACAAGACCCGACCACCCAGGGCAGCGGGGGGGGGGGTCCGATCGGACCCCCCGCCCGCGGGAAGGCATCACGTTTCAGGTACGTGATTTTGCCTGCCCGTGCCGACCTGCTCACGTATATAGGCGTGAGGCGGTCGGCAAGTGGTTAATACACTTCCTGTTCACATAATTTTCATGCACACTTCCGGGTCATCATGACTCGTTCTGCTGCACTGCACATTTCTTTACACATATATAACAGGGACGCTGTTTGGTCACATTGAGCGTCCGTTGTTTGCTGGATTGCATCGCTGGGACGTTAGGTGTGTTCACGTCATGTCCTATCCCTCTGCGGTGTACGGATTGTTCGTACAGCAGAGTTGAGTGGGACCCTTGCTCTCTGATTGGCCGAGTGAGTCACGTGAGAGGGAGACGTTGGACACGCTCACGGACGTGACGTCATTCCCTACACGGGCTGGTCATGTGGATGTGCAGGGATAGAGGTCGGCTCATACACAGCGGCCTATTGGTCAGTTCCACCCAACACTTTTTGTCTGCTCACTGGGGATTGGCTCCTCTGGCCGACAGGGCGGTACATTCCGCCGGACTGTCAGCAGAGGAGTGCTTTTTTCATTAAGTCTTTAAATGCTTTATCTCTGTTAGAGAGATCCTAAAGTTGTATATTTTTCTGCTGGTAGACCTTTCTATAGTCTCCTGGGCTTTACCTCAGTGTCATTTATCTACTTATAAAAACTGTGTATGATCTTCATGTTTAGACATTTAAGTAAGTCATGTGATTGTACTCACCCAATCAAATCCCCTGGTCTTTCACTCCTTGTGATTGGTCCTTCTCTAGATATTTTTATTATATATATATGGCAACTTGGAGTGAGTGGTCTATGCCCCTGTTGAAGACCCCTAGGTCGAAACGCGTCGGGTACATATACCACTCTCCCTGTTGCCCATTTGTTTTTATCTATCGTGATCACGCTTTTATTTGTTTATGGTCGTTTTTGTCAATAAAAACACCCTTTTTTATCTGCACCATGTGGAGGCATATTCTTTTTGTTTCCACATTCACCGCATGAGACCCAGTCCCTCCAACTGCTCCTTTTGGGGACCTTTTGTGAAACTTCTGATGTACGCTGGGACGGTTCGGTGTGAGGATGGTTCGTTGTGAGGACCCATCCGGTTGCCAGCAGAGATCCGTACAGACCACAATCCAAGGGATTGGCGATTCCTGATCTCCCATTCCACGTCATTGGTGACAAACTGCGCATGCGATTCCCTGTCGCTGACATGGGAATCCACAGGATCCAGTAAGAGGCTTTTTTGCACTTTCTCTGAATGACCCATTGGGACCCAGTTTCTCGGTTGGGAAGTCGCTGTAAGATGCCTGGTGCTTTCTGACAACCATCAGATCACCACCACCCCTTGGAGTACTTACACCTCCTGTGCAGTTGGACATTCACATCCATCTATGGACGTTTTTGTTTCAAGGCACCTGTGGTTAATTATTGATTTCCTTACTGTTTCACCATTTTAAAGACTTATGCTCATTTGTACATGCGCTGCATTTTTCCATGTGCCTATTTATTGTTTTTGTCAGACTGTATGCAGCAGCTTCCATTCATTTCACTGGTTAGCGCGGTGTTTTCCATTTACCTTTGAGTCCATACATTCACCAGATTCTATCAGGTGGATGTGAGAAGGCATGAGGATATCGCCTTTGGGCGTAGTGTGCTGCAGGCAGCAGTACAGGGTCCTCAGGTCTGATTATACCCTACTTGGTCGTGGCCCCCCCCCTCAGGTAGCATTGCTCTGGGACATCCCATCAGTAATTACTGTGGCTATGTGTCCCGTGATGTTCGAGAAAGAAAATAGGATTTTTTAAAACAGCTTACCTGTAAAATCCTTTTCTTTCGAAGGACATCACGGGACACAGAGGTCCCGCTCCTCTTCTAATACACTATATTGCTTGGCTACAAAACTGAGGTATCCCTGCAAGGGGGAGGGATTATATAGGGGGTTGAACTTCCTGATAGTGTGTGCCAGTGTCCAATCACCAGTGATACCTATATAACCCATCAGTAATTACTGTGGCTCTGTGTCCCGTGATGTCCTTCGAAAGAAAAGGATTTTACAGGTAAGCGGTTTTAAAAAATCCTATTTTTTATTCTATATTCAGAGTGGAAACTTGAGAGAGTCTAAAGTTGAGGTTAAAGAAGAGATAAAAGAGGAGGATGGGGCGATGGAGGAGTCAGAGTTTCTAAAAGAACACAAAGATCTGTACCAGGACACCATGGTGGATTCATCCAGCTACAGAAACCCACCAGAGAGATGTCCCCGTCCTCTGTATTCCCGGGATTCCACACAGGAAGATCACGCCATCCCCCACCATCATCAGGTAGATGATTGCCAATTATTGGTAGTTCTGATTTATACACAGCGTGTTTGTTACAATGAATGTTTTATTGTATTCAGAGTGGAAATCTTGGAGATGATAATATTGATGTTAAAGAAGAGTATAAAGAAGAGGATGAGGAGTATGGAGTGATGAAGGAGTTATCAGAAGGACACAAGGATAAGATGGAGCCACTCAATACCAGGAACCCACCAGAGAGATGTCCCCGTCCTCTGTATTCCCGGGATTCCACACAGGAAGATCACACCATCCCTCACCATCATCAGGTAGATGAGGAACAATCACTGATAGTATCATTAAGATCTGTACATTATCTGCATTGTTACCATTGATGTCATTTTTATTCTATATTCAGAGTGGAAACCTGAGAGATTCTAAAGTTGAGGTTAAAGAAGAGATAAAAGAGGAGGATGATGAGGATGGGGCGATGGAGGAGTCAGAGTTTCTAAAAGAACACAAAGATCCGTACCAGGACACCATGGTGGAGTCATCCAGCTACAGAAACCCACCAGAGAGATGTCCCCGTCCTCTGTATTCCCGGGATTCCACACAGGAAGATCACACCATCCCTCACTGTTACAAGGTTGGTGGGACGGAGGTTATAAAACACAGACTCATGGAGACAATGTGTGGATTTTTTTATGTGATGTCACAATAATAAAGTTTATATTTTAAGGATGATATTCTCTCTCATTTTCTTGATTTAGAGTGGAGATCCAATCGATATAGAATTTGAGGTTAAAGCAGAAGAAGAAGAGAGGTATGTGAGGGATGATCAGCAGTCTATGGAGGAGGATGGAATAACGGGGACATTTATAGAGGCGGACACTCCTTCAGAGATCAGCACAGGTGGGTCATTAACACTAAATACATTCCTCCACCCATACTGCTCACTGATTGGTCCAGAGTAGGGCGGGGACTGGGTGATATCAGCCTGTAATCCCCTGGTCACTTTCCTGAGCTGTGTTCCCCGTTCTGTATTCCTGTATTTCTCTCGGATAATCTTCCTTCTCTGTGCTGAAGACACAATTTATGTATCTAGACTGAATTTATGGAGATTGAGGTTGAGCTAGAAGAAAATGTTGATTTTCGCCATAACTGGTCTAGGAAGATCTGTGACAGAACAATTCTCCAAGGATTACTTGTTGGCTGTGCCGGGTGGAGGGATATGTCTGTATAGTTTCAGACCCAAGTCATTGAGTGCAGTCTCAGGAGATGGCAGGCAGCGGTGTGGGACGTCTGCAACTTGTCTTCCACTGAATACCAAAATTATGAGTCCTGACCCTTACACTATATAATTTATATTGTACATTACATACCCCTGACTCCTGCACAATATACTCTATGTTGTACATTTACATACTCCTGACCCCTGCACTATATACCCTATGTTGTACAGTGCATACCCCTGACTTCTTTTGCACCCATTTTCTACCAGCTGGACATTTTATATCTGATGATTTGATTGGAGCACAGGTTTTTACATGTTGATAATAATGTGATAACATCCTCAAACTTTGGAACCTTAAACAGAAAGTGATAATAAGGGAGGAGTCAATAACCCAATGATGGTGGTCTTCAGGATCAGTCCAGTCTTCATCTTGGTTGTTCTCCCCCCATCCTCACTCTCTGACCTCTGGTGGGGCTCATCACCTCTGTTATTCATGACTAAATCGTGGACTAAATAAGCAGAGGCAGCTCTAGGCTTTGTGAGGCCTAAGGCAAATCTTGGACATGAGGCCCCACTCATGCCCATAATGGGAAAAATAATTAAAGTGATAACAATTAATTGTATTCGGCCCCTTTCACACTTGTTCAACTTAGACATCAGAGTCGCATGACAAGTCATACCCCATGATTCCCAATGATTCAAAGTAGTCCCTGTACTACTTTTGGTCCGACTTTAATACGAGATGAGGTCCATAGACCTCAAGTTTACCCAGGTATTCTCTGAAATCGCGCAAATTTAAAGTCGCAGCAGTGTGAAAGGGGCCTAAATTTTCATATATTAGGAGCCTTAAATACTTTGAACTATGAATTCACAGTTTCTAGAATTTTCTCTAACCATTAAACATACGGTATATGTATATATGTATGTATGTGTGTGTGTGTGTATATATATTTTACACACACAAATATAGATAAAATGTATGCGGCTGCAACTAGCAACAAAAGTCAAAACCCATATTTCTCTATTTACATGAACCCAGCCAGCGCACAGTTCCCCCTTACATCAGGGCACCTTTGATGTAAAGGGGAATACTGTAGACTTTCTTGTAAAGGGGAACTCTGATGTAAGGGGGGCTCTGGTGACCAGAGATCACCTTATATCAGAGTGCACAGTATTTGCCTTTATGTTAGAGTTCCCCTTTACATCAGAGTCTGCAGAGTTCCTATGATGTGGGGAAGACTCTAGTGACCACAGACCACAGACCACCTTCCACAGAGTTAATGCACTAAGGTAAGGGGGGTTACTAATATAAGGGGGATCTTTATATCAGTGCATCCTTACCTTACTGTTTTCACTCCCCTCTTACATCAATGACCCCCCTCAGACTGGTCTTGCAGGGCTGTCATTAATCTCCTCTCTGTTGCACCGTGCAGGGCTTAGTCAGATGGTCCTCTCTGGGCTCCAGCGTTGCGTCTCTGGTTTCATCCCATGTCCTCCTCTGCACAGTACACAAACATCTGACTCCTCCCGTGACCCCTGTCCTGGCACCGCTTCCGCTCTTGACTCCTCTTTAGCCCGCCCCCCCACAGACTACATGCTTGATACAGGAGATGGCCAGAGACTGTGTGGACGTGATACCAGAGATGGTCAGAGATTGTGCGGACATGATACAGGAGATGGTCAGACTATGCAGACATGATACAGGAGATGGTCAGAGACTGTACAGACATGATACAAGAGATGGTCAGAGACTGTGCGGATATGATACAGGAGATGGTCAGAGACTGTACAGACATGATACAAGAGATGGTCAGAGACTGTGCGGACATGATACAAGAGATGGTCAGAGACTGTGTGCGGACATGATACAAGAGATGGTCAGAGACTGTGGGGACATGATACAAGAGATGGTCAGAGACTGTGTGCGGACATGATACAAGAGATGGTCAGAGACTGTGCAGACATGATACAAGAGATGGTCAGAGACTGTGCAGTTATGACTCTCCCACTGTGCTTATACTCGCCTTTCCTTCATGTGGGGGTAAGTAGAGAGTCCTTTGCCCTGCAGAAACTCCTAACATGAGCTGGAGCTTGCACATTTTTTCATCACTGTGGCAAGTAAATGGTGTGGTGGGTGCACCAAGCTGTACATAACTCTTCATGCCCATATAGCTAATAGATGAGAGAGCAGTAAGTTGAAGTGGCAACCCCATATCCACACTTCAGGTGTGTCCTAATACAGATTGACAAAAACATATTTGGGGGGCACTCCTTATGTGTTTAAATTCAAGATGGTGCTGCTATAAGACCTACAAACAGTACAAAATATTTTACAGCGCACACATTCAAGAATTACATTTCCTGCAAGGCTAGTTAAAAACACCTGAACATATTCAAAAAATACGGGGGTTTGGTCAAACTATATGGTCATATAGTGCTAAGCCCACTTACTGCGACAAAGTACCCCGAATTAGTGGGTCCTATTCTAGTAATAACTAGCCTTGCAGGAAATGTCATTCTTGAATGTGTGCGCTGTAAAATATTTTGTACTAATACAGATTCAGTCTGCCCCCAGCACACACTATACAGCTCCCATAGACAATGCTGTACGTAGCCACTATGATAATGAGCAGCAATGGCACAGCTCACCTGTGTCCAGTCCTAGGCACACCACCCCCATCATCTCTGGTCTCCTCCTGACATCTTCATGCTCCTCTGAGCACCCGCCGCATACACAGTACGGGGATCCAGACACACATGGTGGGTGAGGAGGGAGATATCAGCAGCACCCTTATTGGATACAGGGCTGCAGAGCCCCCTTGTGATGTAACCTCTGATTGGCAGATTGTGTTGTGGGCGGGGCACTGTGTTTAAGCAGCTGTGCACAGTGAGTGAAAGGGGAGCTCGGGAGAAGGCAGCTCTTATTAGGCTCCACGGTTCATAGTAGGTGAGGTTGAAAAAAGACACAAGTCCAACCTATGTGTGTGATTATATGTCAGTATTACATTGTATATCCCTGTATGTTGCGGTCATTCAGGTGCTTATCTAATAGTTTCTTGAAACCATCAATGCTCCCCGCTGAGACCACTGCCTGTGGAAGGGAATTCCACATCCTTGCTGCTCTTACAGTAAAGAACCCTCTACGTAGTTTAAGGTTAAACCTCTTTCCTTCTAATTGTAATGAGTGGCCACGAGTCTTTTTAAACGCTCTTCTGCAAAAAAGTTTTATTCCTATTGTGGGGTCACCAGTCCGGTATTTGTAAATTGAAATCATATCCCCTCTCAGGCGTCTCTTCTCCAGAGAGAATAAGTTCAGTGCTCACAACCTTTCCTCATAACTAATATCCTCCAGACCCTTTATTAGCTTTGTTGCCCTTCTTTGTACTCACTCCATTTTCAGTACATCCTTCCTGAGGACTGTTTCCCAGAACTGGACAGCATACTCCAGGTGCGGCCGGACCAGAGTCTTGCAGAGAATTATCATTTTATCTCTGGAGTTGATCCCCTTTTTAATGCCAATATTCTGTTTGCTTTGTTAGCAGCAGCTTGGCATTGCATGCCATTGCTGAGCCTATCATCTACTAGAACCCCCAGGTCCTTTTCCATCCTAGATTCCCCCAGAGGTTCTCCCCCCAGTGTATAGATTGCATTCATATTTTTACCACCCAAATGCATTATTTTACATTTTTCTACATTGAACCTCATTTGCCATGTAGTTGCCCACCCCATTAATTTGTTCAGATTTTTTTGCAAGGTTTCCACATCCTGCGGAGAAGTTATTGCCCTGCTTAGCTTAGTATTGTCTGCAAAGATTGAGATTGAACTGTTTATCCCATCCTCCAGATCGTTTATGAACAAATTAAATAGGATTGGTCCCAGCACAGAACCCAGGGGAACCCCACTACCCACCCCTGACCATTCTGAGTACTCCCCATTTATCAGCACCCTCTCAACCCCCCCTTGTAGCCAGTTTTCAATCCATGTACTCACCCTATGGTCCATGCCAATGGACCTTATTTTGTACAGTAAACGTTTATGGGGAACTGTGTCAAATGCTTTTGCTAAATCCAAATACACCACGTCTACGGGCCTTCCTTTTATCTAGCTGGCAACTCACCTCCTCATAGAAGGTTAGTGGACTGGCTGTAGGGAACCAAACCAATCTACTAACCTTCTATGAGGAGGTGACATTCTCTCCCACACACATGGTAGGCAAATTAGGGGACCACAAGGTCCCTGTAAGCTCAAGGCCTTAGTCGACCGCCTAATTTGCCTAATTAGAGAGCCACCTCTGTAAATAAAGAAGTGCAGTACTTCTTGTGTTGGGAAGATGCAATGATTGATAGAGGGGGTGTTGACACTCGTCCTATAATCCCCTCATCACTGTCACTCCTATAAAAGACAGTTCTCGTTGTTTCCTCACTCTCTGACTAAGGTCCATGAATAAAGAAATGAACTGGTAGGAGATCAGAGGACCCATTTACTAGTTACCTTGAGGGGGGAATTGTAAGATCCCCAGAGACAAAGCTGCCTGATGTGGGCGGAGTCCTGGTTTAGGGGAACCAATCTGCTCATGTCTAGTAATAATCTTTTTATTTCTATTTTAGTAGATGGACGGGAGATGAGGAAAACCTCAGAGGATTGTCTCAATTTGTCTCCAGACTGTAAAGTAGAAGATGAGGACATCACACAGTATAGTCCAGGAGAAAACCCGACTACCTCAAATGTCCATCCGGCACCACACAGTGTAGATGGACCATCGTATTCCTCTTATCCTGAGGAACCTCAGACTGTGAGGGACGGTGCCGTCCTTCCAACAGAGAAGAGGTTTTCCTGTACTGAGTGTGGGAAGTGTTTCCCTTCTAACTCCAAGCTTAATGTGCATAAAAGATCTCACACAGGGGAGAAGCCGTTTTCCTGTGTTGAGTGCGGGAAATGTTTTTCACAGAAGTCCACTCTTTACAGACATCAGAGATCTCACACTGGAGAGAAAATGTATTCTTGTTCTGAGTGCAGGAAATGTTTTTCACATAAGGTCAGTCTTCAAAAACATCAGAGATCTCACACCGGGGTGATGCCATATTCCTGTCCCGAGTGCGGGAAAAGTTTTTCACAAAAGTACTGTCTTCAACTACATCAAATGTATCACTCAAGTGAGAAACCGTATTCCTGTCCTGAGTGTGGGAAATGTTTTTCAGACAAGTCCAATCTTTACACACATCAGAGATCTCACACAGGGGAGAAGCCGTATCTCTGTCCTGAGTGCGGGAAATGTTTTTCACAGACAACCAATCTTTCCAGACATCAGAGATCTCACACGGGGGAGAAGCCGTATTCCTGTTCTGAATGTGGGAAATGTTTTTCACAGATCTCCCATCTTTACAGACATCAGAGATCTCACACGGGGGAGAAGCCATATTCCTGTCCTGAGTGAGGGAATTGTTCCACACTGAAGTCCTGTCTTCCTGTACATCAGGGATCCCACACAACCCTCAAGGTGTATTAGTGCCTTGAGTGCGGGAAATGTCTTCTATATGAATGTTGCTGGACATCACAGCTCTCATGTGGGGAAGAAGCACACCCTGATATACGCCTCATATACTCCATGGCTGATAGAAATTTATGAAGAAAGATTAAACTTTTTTTTCAAAAATTTCAGTCTTCTTGCAGTTAATTTAGCAAAAACTAAACTCCAGTGGTGAGGAAAAAACACGAAAAGAAAGCTCTATTTATCTGAATAAAATATATAAAATTACTTTGGGCACAGTGTTGCATGACCACACAATTACCAGTTAAAATAGCGCTGTGGCAAATAGTAAAAAATGGCCTGGTCTTGAAAGGGTAAAACCTTCCAGAGGTCATATGGGGATGGGAATATGTAGCAGCTAAATAAATAGTCCTAGCAACGTAATAACCAGGCTGAAGCTAGGGGAAGCTCTAATGTTTAGAGAAAGGTTGGCCAATTTATTTTCCTAATAGGCCACATGAAAATCTGGGACTGTTGTGGAGGACCAAACTTAATCTGGTCAATATTCATTTTGGACTGGGGAAGGTCTTTAAGTATGTAAACCTATAGAGAACAAACACCTGGCACTGGGAATAGGCATAACTGCTCATTAAATAGGTCTCCTTTAGATGGGCTTTTTGGGGATGGTAAAAATGGGAGTCTGAGACACATTTTTTCTGCCCTTGAACTGTAAAATAACTGGCAGATGGGGCGCTTGTCAAACTCGCACACTGGGGCCATGCCACAACCACGTGCAATGCATGCAATTGCAATGTGGTAGTGTATCATTGTAGGGTTAAATCAGGTGGTGATGGGGCGATAGAACACCTCCTCACTACCTGCCAAATGCCCTCTGAAAAGCACTGTGACTGGAGAGAGCCTGAGATTGGTACAGCTGGAATTTCTGGGAATCCTGTCCTGAGATGGGTACAGAGGGGATTTCTGGTGATCCTGAGATGGGTACAGTGGAGATTTCTGGGGATACTGACATGAGATGGGTACAGTGGGGATTTCTGGGGATCCTGAGATGGGTACAGTGGGGATTTCTGGGGATCCTGTCCTGAGATGGATACAGTGGAGATTTCTGGGGATACTGACATGAGATGGGTACAGTGGGGATTTCTGGGGATCCCGAGATGGGTACAGTGGGGATTTCTGGGGATCCCGAGATGGGTACAGTGGGGATTTCTGGGGATCCCGAGATGGGTACAGTGGGGATTTCTGGGGATCCCGAGATGGGTACAGTGGAGATTTCTGGGGATCCCGAGATGGGTACAGTGGAGATTTCTGGGGATCCTGTCCTGAGATGGGTACAGTGGGGAATTCTGGGGATCCTGTCCTGAGATTGGTACACTGGAAATTTCTGGGGATCCTGACCTGAGATGGGTACAGTGGGGATTTCTGGGGATCCTGACCTGAGATGGGTACAGTGGGGATTTCTGGGGATCCTGTCCTGAGATGGATACAGAGGGGATTTCTGGGGATCCTGAGATGGGTACAGTGGAGATTTCTGGGGATCCTGTCCTGAGATGGGTACAGTGGAGATTTCTGGGGATCCTGTCCTGAGATGGGTACAGTGGAGATTTCTGGGGATCCTGTCCTGAGATGGATACAGAGGGGATTTCTGGGGATCCTGTCCTGAGATGGGTACAGTGGGGATTTCTGGGGATCCTGACCTGAGATGGGTACAGTGGGGATTTCTGGGGATCCTGTCCTGAGATGGGTACAGTGGGGATTTCTGGGGATCCTGTCCTGAGATGGGTACAGTGTACATTTCTGGGGATCCTGACCTGAGATGGGTACAGTGAGGATTTCTGGGGATCCTGTCCTGAGATGGATACAGAGGGGATTTCTGGGGATCCTGTCCTGAGATGGGTACAATGGGGATTTCTGTGGATCCTGACCTGAGATGGGTACAGTGGAGATTTCTGGGGATCTTGACCTGAGATGGGTACAGTGGGGATTTCTGGGGATCCTGTCCTGGAGTGAAAAACAGGTGAACAGCTCCCAGGGTTTGCAGAGTGCAGACGATAACACAGGAAGAAGTTGGCTGGGTAGCAGAGTGATGGGAGAGTATCGGGATGTCTCCTAGGCAACGCGCTCTCAGCAGAATTGAGCCTCCTGTCTACCAATCAGCTCCTCAGGCTCTCCTTCCAGTTCTTGCAGGTCTCCATACAGACATCTGTGCTTCTTTGAGCCAGTCAGCTTCCTTAAGTGAGGTGGTATGGTGACAGTGGAGGCACCGAGGGCCATTTAGGGACAACCAAAGGGTAGGAGGTGACTCTGGTACTGCAATTTTGCAGGCCAGCATACAGAGTGCAGTGGTCCGAAGTATACCTTATACAGCTCAGCTATGTACCTGGTAAAGATGTTGTGAAGGCCTCTCTTGAACCTTCTACCCAACATCCCTGAAGGTGTTGATGGGTAGAGCTGGTAGTCGCAGTCTTCAGGACAGGATTCTGGAGCAGCTTGGCATCAGAGCAGAAGATTGACGCAGGACCAGGAGACAAGCAGAGGTCAGCAACAGCCAGGCAGTCAGGGACCAAATCAGCAGGTAGAGCAAGTCCAGGAGACAGGCCAAGATCAGTAATAGCCAGGCAAAGCAGTACAGAAGCAGCAGGCAAAGACAAGCCTGGTAAACACGCCAGGGTCAGAGTAATCAGGTGAACAAGGTTGAAGTAGGAGCAGAAGCGAAGTCCAAGGGCAGGTCGGGTCATACACAGATGAGCAGATGCAGCAGATCGGGTCTCTGGAACAAGCTGAAGACCATTCAGCAACTGCTGAGAGTAACAGACCAGTTTAATTAGGCCACTGGGTGCCAAGTGCACACGCTAATTTGTATGAGCACGTGCATGTGTGCGTGCTTGCACACACACAAACATGTGACAACGCACATCTAACATTGCTTCTTCGCTCAGAAGAATGAGCATATGTGCATGTACATGAGCATAGGTCCACACTGGTTTTCTGGTGCTGCGAATCTGATTTATCTTACCAGTGTACGAAGTGTAGTAGTCGGGAATATGTCATACAGCCACGGATACAGAGTGCAGTGGTCAGTCAATTCTGACACTTCTCTCCCACATGTTAAAATCAGCATTTTCTTGCTAGAAAATTACTAGAACTTCCAAACATTATGTATATTTTTAGGCAGAGGCTCTAGAGAATAAAATGGTGGGCCTTGCTATTTTTTTATGTCACGCCGTATTTTTACAGCGTTTTTTCAAATGCAAACTTTTTGAAAACAATTACACTTTAATGAACTTTAGAGCACACAAACACAATAAAATACACATTTTTTTTGTAAAACATAAACAATGATGTAAATGCAGTAAATACACTTCTCAAAAAAATGAAAGGAACACTTTTAAGCACAGGTTCACGCTGCTGTGGGATTGAAATTGTGAGAGTTTAGCTGAACTTGCACAATTTCATTCCCGAATGTCAGTCCAACGATTTCAGAGACATCTCTGCAGTTTCCTGCAAAGATGTCTATTGAAATCGCACCTAAAATCGCCAAAGGTAGTACAGAAACTACTTTTGGTTATTGGTGTGGCGCCACAAAGTCGGCATTGCACGATTCGGACGCTTTCATTGCGGGCAATAGCTGCTGATTTGGCATGCAATTTGACATGACAAATTACATGCCAAATTGCATCAATGTGAACCAGCGCTTAATCAGAGTATAGCATTAAGTCAATGAAATTCCTGGGATATTGATCTGGTCAGGTAAGTAGCAGAGGGGGTCGTTAATGAAATTAACAGGTGCACTAGATGGGCAACAATGAGACAACCTCCAAAACAGAAATGGTTTTACAGGTGGAGGCCATTGACATTTTTTTCCCCCTACTCATCTATTCTAAATGTTTTTCACTAGTTTTGCATTTGGCTAGGGTCAGTGTCACTACTGGTAGCATGAGGCGATACCTGGACCATACAGAGCAGGGATATGCAATTAGCGGACCTCCAGCTGTTGCAAAACTACAAGTCCCATCATGCCTCTGCCTGTCATGCTGTCAGAGTCTTGCTATCAATACAACATTGGGAATGTGTCTTCACACGGAGTGGCACCGTGGACACAAACAAAAAAGTGCAACTGTGCCACGTCCTACCAATTATGCAAAAAACAGAACAGAAGGGGCTTTTGGACTTTTTAGGCACGATTCTAACAAACTGGTTAAAAAATATGTAAAAAATAGAGAGGTAGCGGGACTTTTTATATAGACACTCGGGAGCGGGAATAAAAATAAATAGCTTTTATTGGAATCAAATGGTTACAAAGTGGAACATTTAACTCTGCAAACAGTTCAGTAAGACACTGCAAATCCTTAGGTGGCTGACCAGGAAATGATCAAGGTAATGCACAATCCCCTGACAATCTTTGTAGTTGTCCAAAACCCAATAGAGTGCCTGGGAAAAGATTTTAAATAAACAAGAACTGCTCTTTGACCCAAAAGTTAATTTGGTGGCAAAGTAGTAACGATCAGGCTATCTAATGCTGTGCCATTGCCAAAGAGCAGGACTAATAGGAAGCAGTTTGAACACATCAGCAATATCTGCTTTGAACAACCAAGTCCCCCTGCCCAACGGCAGAATATGCTGTATGGCTGAATCCACTGATGAACACTTTAAAGAAAATTCCTCTGAGGGAATAAGTGAATTGAGACTAGGAATGTGGTGTGGACAAGTCCTATACTAAACAATATTTATTAGAAAATGTCTCACAAACTACCCCAATGGGGCTGACCCTCCACATGTCAAATGGTGATGAACAAAAAAGGACCAATTACAAATCCTTTGGCCACTTCTGCTTCCAGCAACTCATCCACTATCAAAGCATGATTGTCTGCAGACAAAAGATTCTTACATTCGAACGATTCTGTAGGCAGCATGATTAAGACTATGAAACCCAACAGAGAAACCATCCAACAGGAATTGTCTGAAATCTGAGGATGGGTGACCTTCTAAATAAGCCCCTAGTGTGGAAAATTTGACTTGGCTTAGTCACGAAGAACTAAAGGGCTTGACCAGACAGGAGGATTTAGGATGAGCCCTAAAACAATTGGAGCAAGCATGCAGGAGCCTGCACTGGTTGTAATTGCACCCTAAATGGTTGAAATTGTTGCACACCTGCGCTTTACCCAAATAATGGATGGGCCTGTCCAATTTATCCAATTGCCCAGAAGGTCCTGTGTAGGACACACCGGCCACCTGCTTGCTGATTCCTGACTGACCCGGGGCCTCAAATATAGGACACCATGCAGAAGTATGTGCTGAGGACTGGCAATTCCTACACACCGGGGACTTTTGATTGGCAAAATGCCTGCTAAAAAGTTCCATGTCCGCATCTTGAGTCCATCCCTGCTCTCTCCTCCGAGATCCAGCCGTGTGGCTCGTGGTTTGGGCGATCTGGAAACCATCCATCTTCCCTGGGCCATCTTTACATCTGCCCGTAGTGGCACACTGCTCGATAGACTCTATGCTGCTGGCACTAGAGTCCACCGGTTCCGGTAAACGTACCCACACCTATCCAGTGTTTTGATGACCCCATATTGGATATTCAGATTGTTGATGGAGCTTCATCCCTGACCCACTTCACCTTATCACCATTTTCACAGACTTTTCTTTAGACTTTTTTGAGCATGCCCTTTTTTGTGGGGTACTCTCACACGTTTGGATAGACATTTACACATCACTTCACATGGTGTTTATGTTGTGTTTCCTATTAGCGCTACTATTTACCCATTTTATATATTTATGTTTGTCACATTGTTTGTAGCAGCTTTTTTTTTAGTTTTAAGGTTTAGCGCATTAACCACCTTCATTACTAATGTTGTGTAATAGATTTTAAATTATACATATTAAAGTTGCTTTTATGGTACTCAGTTTCTCTTCTACATGTCCATATAAAGTTCATGACTGCATATTCTGTTTATAGTTGTACATGATTTGCAGGTATGATTTAAAATAGAAAATTTTGCATTTATTCACTTGATGGTGCTAATTCCTTTGATACTTATCACCCTCTAATAGCCGAATGTAGTATTCTCAGTTTTAAATCAATGGTTGGTTTAATTAACTTCTATCCTTCAATGTCTACTCAACTCATAAATGCATGAGTATGATCTCAGTTATCTGTATGAAACCAAACCTAACAATGGAAACGAAAGGGTCTACTTACAAAAATTTAAATGGACAAATGTGACAGGCATTCATCTAGCTGTGACAAATTCTGACAGTATTTAACACTGTGATTTCCTATGATCGTCAGCTCCATCTAGTGGTCATAATGAGGTCATTTTCCTGAAATACTTCCATCGGTAAAATTAGCGCAATAAAGCACTATGCCCACTATATGGAGCTAATGATCATATGAAAAAAATACAGCGAAAAATCATGACAGCCAGGTAAATGCTGGTCATATTTGTTTAACTATTTAAAAAAATATAGACCTCTAAGCGTTTGTGAAAGCTTACATCACAAAATGTACTCAGCCAATGAAAGGTAATGACTCAATTTTTATTTTTCTACTGCTATCAATGGGCAACACAGGACAACATTTCATCCATGTCTTTAGTGACCTCTGATCTCCTTATGAACTGTTTCTTACATGATGAAGATCAGCCATGGAGTATATCTGAGGTGTATATCAGGGTGTGCTTCTTCCCCACATAAGAGCTGTGATGTCCAGCAACATCCATATAGAAGACATTTCCCGCACTCAAGGCACTAATACACCTCGAGGATTGTGTGGGATCCCTGATGTACAGGAAGACAGGACTTCAGTGAGGAACAATTCCCTCACTCAGGACAGGAATACGGCTTCTCCCCCATGTGAGATCTCTGATGTCTGCAAAGATGAGACTTCTGTGAAAAACTTTTGCCGCACTCAGGACAGCAATATGGTTTCTCCCCCGTGTGAGATCTCTGATGTCTGTAAAGATTGGACTTCTCTGAAAAACATTTACCACACTCAAGACAGGAAAGTAGCTTCTCCCCCAAGTGAGATCTCTGATGTCTGTAAAGATCGGACTTCAGTGAATAACATTTCCCACACTCAGGACAGGAATATGGCTTCTCCCCCGTGTGAGATTTCTGATGTGTATAAAGATGGGTCTTCTGTGAAAAACATTTACTGCACTCAGGACAGGAATGCGGATTCTCCCCTGTGTGAGATCTCTGATGTCTGTAAAGATTGGACTTATCTGAAAAACATTTTCCACACTCACTACAGGAAAGTGGCTTCTCGCCCGTGTGAGATCTCTGATGTCTGTAAAGATCGGACTTCTGTGAAAAACATTTCCCGCAGTCAGGACAGGAATATGGCTTTTCCCCTGTGTGAGATCTCTGGTGTATGTAAAGATTGAACTTCTGTGAAAAACATTTCCCGCACTCAGAACAGGAAAACAGCTTCTCCCCCGTGTGAGATCTCTGATGTCTCTCAAGATAGGATTTCTGTGAAAAACATTTCCTGCACTCAGGACAGGAATATGGTTTCTCCCCTGTGTGAGATCTCCGATGTTTGTCAAGATGGGATTTCTGTGAAAAACATTTCCCGCACTCAGTACAAGAATATGGCTTCTCCCCTGTGTGAGACCTTTGATGTCTGACAAGATCTGGTTTTTGTACAAAACATTTCCTGCACTCTGAACAGGAATACAGCTTCTCCCCTGTGTGAGATCTCAGATGTCTGTAAAGATGGGAGTTCTGTGAAAAACATTTCCCACACTCAGAACAGGAATACGGCTTTTCTCCTGTATGAGATCTCTGATGTGTAACAAGTAGTGAGTTTTTTACAAAACATTTTCCGCACTCAAGACAGGAAAGTGGCTTCTCTCCCCTGTGAGTTCTTTTATGCTCACTAAGATGGAATTGAGAATGGAAACACTTTCCGCACTCAGTACAGGAAAATCTCTTCTCTGTTGGAAGGACGGCACTGTCCCTCACAGTCTGAGGTTCCTCAGGATAGGAGGAATATGATGGTCGATCTACACTGTGTGGTGCCGGATGGACATTTGAGGTAGCCGGGTTTTCTCCTGGACTATACTGTGTGATGTCCTCATTTTCTACTTTACAGTCTGGAGACAAAGTGAGACAATCCTCTGAGGTTTTCCTCATCTCCCGTCCATCTACTAAAATAGAGATAAAAAGATTATTACTAGACATGAGCAGATTGGTTCCCCTAAACCAGGACTCCGCCCACATCAGGCAGCTTTGTCTCTGAGGATCTTACAATTCCCCCCTCAAGGTAACTAGTAAATGGGTCCTCTGATCTCCTACCAGTTCATTTCTTTATTCATGGACCTTAGTCAGAGAGTGAGGAAATAACGAGAACTGTCTTTTATAGGAGTGACAGTGATGATGGGATTATAGGATGAGTGTCCCCACCCCCTCTATCACTCATTGCCATCTTCCCAACACAAGAAGTACTGCACTTTCTTATTTAATCCATGATTTAGTAATGAATAACAGCAGGGCTGAGCCCCACCAGAGGTCAGAGAGTGAGGATGGGGGAGAACAACCAAGATGAAGACTGGACTGATCCTGAAGACCACCATCATTGGGTTATTGACTCCTCCCTCATTATCATCTATTGTTTAAGGTTCCAAAGTTTGAGGATGTGATCAACATGTAAAAGTCTGTGCTCCAATCAAATCATCAGATATAAAATGTCCAGCTGGTAGAAAATGTGATGTGTGTAACAAAAGAGAGTACATTTTAGGTTTATATATAGCAGTGGGTAGAGGGGAGAGATCAGAAGTGAGGACTATGTAATGTACAACATATTGTATAAGATACAACAGATTATATAGTATCAGAATTATGTACTTTAACAGAGTACTGTATATAGTGCAGGGGTCAGGAGTATGTAATGTACAATATAAATTAAATAGTGTAAGAGTCAAGAGTTAAATGTTTACATGAGACAAGTTGCAGAGGTCCCACACTGCTGCCACCCATCTCCTGAGACTGCACTCAGTGACTTGGGTCTGAGACTATACAGACATATCCCTCCACCCAGGACAGCCAGCAGGCAACACAGTAAGTAACCCTGGGAGAATTGTTCTGTCAGAGATCTTGCTAGTCCCAGGCATGGGGCAGAAGACCCAAAGAACATACCCCAAGTGCCTAAGTCTAGTATTGCCTATCGTGGAAATCAACATTTTACTGCCAGCTGAACCCCAAAATCTCCATAGATCCAGTCTAGATACATAAATTGTGTCTGCAGCAGGGAGAAGGATAATTATCCAAGAGAAATACAGGAATACAGGACAGGGAACACAGCTCAGGAAAGTGTTTAGGGTATTACAGGCTGATATCACCCAGTCCTTGCCCTACTCTGGACCAATCAGTGAGCAGTATGGGTGGAGGAATGTATTTAGTGTTAATGACCCACCTGTGCTGATCTCTGTAGGAGTGTCCTCCTCTATAAATGTCCCCGTTATTCCATCCTCCTCCATAGACTGCTGATCATCCCTCACATATGTCTCTTCTTCTTCTGCTTTAACCTCAAATTCTATATCAACTTGTTCTCCACTCTAAATCAAGAAAATGAGAGTGAATATCATCTGTAAGATATAAGCTTTAACATTGTGACTTCACATATAAAATCCACACATTCTATCCATAAGTGTGTTTTATAACCTTCGTCCCACCAACCTTGTAACAGTGAGGAATGGTGTGATCTTCCTGTGTGGAATCCCGGGAATACAGAGGACGCGGACATCTCTCTGGTGGGTTCCTGGTATTAGGTGACTCCATCATATCCTTGTGTCCTTCTGAAAACTCCTTCATCACTCCATACTCCTCATCCTCCTCCTTATACTCTTCTTTAACATCAATTTTATCATCCCTGGGATCTCCACTCTAAATATATAATAAAACATTCAATGTAACAAACATGCTGTGTATAAATAAGAAGTACCAATAATTGTTAATCATCTACCTGATGATGGTGAGGGATGGTGTGATCTTCCTGTGTGGAATCCCGGGAATACAGAGGATGGGGACATCTCTCTGGTGGGTTTCTGTAGCTGGATGACTCCACCATGGTGTCCTGGTACAGATCTTTGTGTTCTTTAAGATACTCTGACTCCTCCATCACCCCATCCTCATCATCCTCCTTTTTTATCTCTTCTTTAACCTCAACTTTAGAATCTCTCCGGTTTGCCCTCTGAATATATAATAAAAAATACATCAATTGTAACAATGTAGATAATGTACAGATCCTAATGATCAGTGATTGTCCCTCATCTACCTGATGATGATGAGGGATGGGGTGATCTTCCTGTGTGGAATCCTGGGAATACAGAGGATGGGGACACCTCTCTGGTGGGTTCCCATTACTGGATCCATCTGTAGGAAACACACACACTGACTGAATACATTGTTTCTATGTGTTTATCAGATGATGGGGGATCTAGGTGGACCCGCCATACTGCTCTCTCCTTTACAATAAAGTCTCCTCTTACCCGGTGATGTGAGGGGCGGCTGATTGTCCATCATTACGTCCTTGTAGAGATCCTTGTGTCCTTCTAAATACTCCCACTCCTCCATGGAGAAATAGACAGTGACATCCTGACACCTTATAGGAACCTGACACACACAATGATACAGTCACCATCCAGACACATCCCTTGTCTGTTACAGGATAATGTCCCAGAATTCCCAGAATCCTCCTCACCTCTCCTCCATGATCTCTCTGGTGACTTCTAGAATCTTCTTTTTATTTCTCTATTCTATCAGGGAGGGAGGTGGAGGCAATGTGATGGTCATATGATCTCCAGACTTCACAGGAGGAAAACTCTAGATCTGAACACAAATAGGTAATTTTCTTTTTAATAAAAAAAAGTTTATTGAGCATAATAGAAAAGTGTATAAACAAGCACAAAGTGCAACTGGCACTATACATGAGGATAAATCAATGACATAACCATACAAAGTGTATAGGTAAAAAAGGTCAATATCAATATATCAAGGAGTACCGGAACCTATACCTAGTATAGCTGGTTGTACCCTAATAAGGGATATAAAGAAAACAGCCCAGTACTGTGCATCACAGCTTGGAATGCAGCGGGCCGGGGAAATATGCAAACAATGGTCTGGAAAGTGGACGTGTGTTGCAAGGGATGAAGGGAGCTGCGCATGATAAATGAGGATACTCCTCGTCAATGCAGGTGGAGGGGTCCTCCAGCCACCTGTCCCAGATTTTGTTGTAGTTGGACAACCCTTGTGTGACTATAGTACTTTTGTGTATGGGAGAGTGGAGTTGACGTCCCTAATCTGCTGATGGGTAGTGGGGGGTGACGCTTTGATCCAGGATTTAGCTATTTGCATCCTGGCCAAGAACAGGGTTGCCTGCAAAAATATATTAAGATACTTTTCCTCCTCATAAAAAGAGAGGAGACCTAGTAAACATTGATGGTGCATAGGGTCAGAGGGGATCCCATGTGGTCATGTAGGAATTTAACCACATGCGACCAGTATCCTTGAAGGGAGGAACAAGACCATAGTAGGTGGTAAAATATTCCCTCTGGAACAAGCGGGTCAGTGGTCCGGTTTATATTTGGATAGGCGAGTCGGAGTTAGGTAGGACCTGTGGAGAATGTAAAGGTGGGTAAGGCGGTCAGACAATTTAGGGGACACCAATGTACAGGAGGCCAGTGCCTCTTCCCAATTCTCATCCGCCAAGTCCCCCACATCCGTCTCCCACCTGGATTTCAGTCAATAGGCCTGAACAGTGGCCGCCGGTAACATGAGGTGGTTGTAGAATAGGGAGATTCATTTTTTAGGGTCATGACCAGTGACCACTTCCACCAGATACAACGATTCAAGGCTAGGGACAGAGTCGCGGAATTGGGAGTGGAGGGCATGGCAGAGTTGGAGATAACGGAAGAACATATGATTGGGCACACCAAACTCGTCTTTTATGTCTATGACCTGTGAGAGAATAATGACCCCCAAGCAATCCATAAATTATAGTCAGGGACAGTTAGCAGTTCAGAAGTTCAAAAGTGGGTTGCCTCACAGTGGTGTGTGTGAGTGTGTGTGTGTGGTACATGGGGGCCTTGGTGGTGGACATATACCATCATTGAAAAACTTGGCAATTAGCTAACATGCGGCACCTGTTACCCATGTGAAGTGACTCTCGGGTGCCACATAACAGGACCTGAAAGGGGTGGGCCACCAGGCTGGAGACCAAAGAGCAGACAAGTGTGGAGTACCTGTCCCTGTCCACTTGGTTGTAATAAAAGAAATGAGATAATTGAGGAGCAACATAATACAAAGCTAGATCAGGCAAAGCAGTGCCACCTAGATGAACTGGGCATTTCAGAGCCTGCCATGATAGTTTGTGTCAGGATGGACCCCAGACGAAAGTGTTAAGAATAAATTCCATAGATTTAAAGATGCGGGTAGGAATGTACAGGGGGGCATGCCAAAAAAGGTAAAGCAGCTTGGGAAGGAGTAAAGTTTTCACCAAGTTAATGCGTCCCATAATTCCAAGGGGGAGACGGGACCAGGTCTGGGTTTTGGTTTTTAAGTTGAGGCTTGTATATTCCATGAGGCATCTGGAAATGTGTACTCCCAAGTATTTAATCTTGCTTGCTCTGACCAGGGAAAGCGTGGTTTAGTCTGCAGTGGGGGCATCTACATCTAGTGGAAGGATCTGGGACTTAGACCAGTTGATCTGTAATCCAGAATATTCCCCAAATTGCTTAATAAGCTTCAAAGTGAAGGGCCAGCGTCCTCCAGATATAGAAGCATGTCACCCGCATAGAGACTGAGGACCTCGGTCACCCGTCCCATGCAGAGTCCTTTAATGCCTGAGTGTGCCCTAATGGCGATGGCAAGTGGTTCTACAGCCAGTAGTGGGGAAATAGGGCAGCCTTGACGAGTGCCATGGTATAGAGCGAAAGAGTCTGAGACCCTACCATTGACTTAGATGTGGGCAGTGGGAGCCCGGTAAAGGAGTTGGAGCCATTTGATAAATTTTGGGCCGAAGCTGAACCTGCAGAGACATTCCCACAGGTAAAACTTTGTGGCGTCCAGGCTGACCACAACCCTGGATCCAATGTTGTCATGTGTAGACTGAAGATTCATGAAGAGTCTCCGGAGATTAAACGCTGTGTTCTTGTTGGGCATGAACCCCGCCCATCTGGATAGGATGTATCAAACTGAGAATCACTTTGTTTAGCCGCAGGGCAAGAATTTTGGCTAGGATCTTGACGTCTAATTGTAGGAGTACGACTGTACGACTCGGTGAAGAGTAGATCTTTCCCTGGTTTGGGTATTAAGACCACCAGAACTTCTCCCATAGATGCTGTGAGGGTAGCACAGTCAAATATGTGGGTATATAGAGCTTGCAGTTTGGGGATAAGGACCTTGCTGAATTGGTCATAAAACTCTAGAGGTAGTTTGTCGGAACCCAGTGCTTTTGAGGGTGGGAGGTGTGCCATTGCTGCTGCTATGCAGTCAGTTGTGATTGGCGCCTCAAGCTGTTTAACCTGGGAGAGGGTGAGGGTAAGAAAGTTAATGTCCTGAAGGAACTCAGTCAAGTCGTCTTGAGAATGACGGCCAGTGGAGGTGTATAGCTCAGAGTAAAACTGCCTAAACTCATCCGCTACTTGAGAGGGGTCCGTGATCGTATCCCCAGAGACTGACTGAAGCGTGGCGACCACTGGAGGTCAATGGTCAAGATAGGCCACATATGCAAGCAGTTTGCCTGCGTGCTCACCATGCTCAAAGATACGCTGTTTACAAAAAAAAAAAAAAAAAAAGAGTCCCAGTTTGGCTTTTTCAAAGTGTAGTTGATCAGTGAGCCTAGATTGCAGTCTCACGAAGGAAGCATTGGCTGCAGACGGGTTAGTGATAAAAGTCTGTTCAAGGGAACTCAGATGCTCTTCCGCCTGTTGAAGTGCAATCTTGGAGGAGGCCTTGTGTCTATTAATGCATGAAGAGAGGATCATGCGGGCATGTTGTTTAAAGGTTTCCCACACCAACCCAACCGACGCCGACCCCTGATTGGTACGAAAAAACTGAATCCATTCTCGCTGGATACCCTCCAGGTCCGACATGGTGGCGAGCCAAAAGGGAATCAGCTTCAATATACAGACCATGGGGGGAGCAGGCAAGTGTAGAAATACCCAGTATGGGGAGTGATCAGAGAGCACCCTGACACCAAACCCCACATCCAGCAGATCGGGCAAAAAAGAGTGGGTAGGACTAGGAATAGGTCAATGCGGGATATGGCAGAGTGTGAGAGGGTAAAGCAGGAGTAGGCAATGGCTGTCAGGTGTTTATACCTCCAGGTATATACCATGGAGAACTCTGAGAGGAACCTCCCAAACCTGGTGAGTGTAGGTTGGGGTAACACTGTAGTAGCGCAGCCAAGTCTAACAAGGCTGGGGTTTATGGTCATGTTGAAATCCCCCAACCAAATAGCTGGCACCGTGGGGTGACTAGCCATGAAGGCCACTCCCTCCTGCAAAACACTAAACTGAAATGGAGGGGGATATAGAAGGCCTTTAGAAGGACTTCCAGTCCACTAATAGTGGTGTGCAGGAATAAATACCGACCCTGGGGGTCCGACTGCAGAGAATGAAGCTGGAATTGTACAGTTTTGGCAATCAGGATGGTGACGCCACGGGAGATGCATGTGTATGGGGCCTGGTATAGCTAACCAGCCCAGGGTTTTTTAAGCGCCATTTGCATATGACCCGTGACATGGGTTTCCACCAAGACGGAGACATCTGCACTTAAGGATTTGAGATGGGATAGAATGGCAACATGTTTAGGCTTGGTGCCCAGCCCCCTCACATTCTATGTCACTAACTTAAGGGTGGCCATACCGATATTGGGGGCTGTAGGGGAATGCAGTCGGACCATCAGGGAACAGCCTACAGTCCAATAACCAGGCATCTTATCTACTAAGCATATCACAATATCACATTGGGAACAGTATATATACAGATAAAGAGAAAAGCTTGCATATAACACATAAACCTTGCCTGCACTGGACCAGCATGGCAGAACTAACAAACAACTGCCATCCACAGCCGTGGAGGCAGAGGCTAGCCAGGGAAACAAAACTTGAATGGTCAATGTAAAAACCAGGGTTGGAGAGAAAGTCAAGTGTTACCATTGGGGTTCGGGGGGCGGCTAGTAACTGAAGAGTGCACAACTGAGTGGGGTTAAAAGTTTCCGAAAGTTCAGAGGGTGCAAGCGGACGCCTGAGATTTGCAAGGATCTATAGGGTGTGGGGGGAGAAGGATGGAGAAAAAAGAAAAATCAAAACAGGGGTAAAAATGGGGGGGGGGGTTGTTGGGGGGGGGGGTCCAGGCATCTTGATAAGCACAGAGGGTATGGGCAGCCCCGGGATTGGCCGTGCAGGTTCTAAGTGCATGTAGGTGGGGGCATGAAAGAGCAAAGCCCAACTCACGGTTCACGGATAGTTAGATGATCTGGGGCTGGAATAGTGGAAGCCAGGGTAGAGGAGTCATAGTCACAAAGTAGCGGTGGCAGGTGTCATCTGAGGGGTAAGGTGGATACAGGTCAAGCAGCATCTCTGTGCTCCAGCCACAACAATACCACATTGGGGTCCTCGAAGAACTGGGCTTTGCCGTTTCAAAACACATGTAGTCTCGCCAGGAACAACATAGCGTACATCAGATGATGGATGCGCAGCTGCCGCTTGGCTTCAACAAACTGTGCCCTCTTCTGTACCTCTACGGAGAAGTCCAGGAACATTGCGATATGGATGTTGGCAAAGGGGATGTTGCCTCTTTCACGTGTCAACTGCAGGATAGAGTCTTGGTCTCTGTAATTTAGGAACTTGGCGGTGAAGGTGCACGGGGGTGCTCCACTGGGTGGAGGGAGTGCAGCCAGGCGATGAGTGCGCTCCACCACAAACGTTGATGAAAAGGCCTCTCTGCTGAAGGTTTTGATTAGCAGGTTCTCGAGAAATGTGGGGGGGTCAGATCCTTCAGCCCTCTCGGGCAGACCCACGAAGCAGAGATTACAGCAGCATAGTCTGTTCTCCGTGTCATCTTGCTTGCTGAGAACAGTATTGAGCTGGTGCTGCAGCCTTTCTGTTGTCACCTGAAACGGTGGTATCTCATCCTCCATGGCCCACCCTGCGCTCAGTCTCTGTCACTCTCTCCCGCAGTTTGTAGATGTCTTGCCTGATAAGGGATGTGTTGACCTTCACCTCTTCTATCTTTGAGGTGAGGGTAGTCTGGCAGAGAGAGATGCCTTCCAGCACTCTGGCAGTGCCCCCTGTGGGTGGTTCTTCCTACTCCTGAATTGGAATGACACCATCTTCCTCGGCCGGGTCCACCCCTCATGGCAGTATTTGTCCAACTTTGCCAAGGCTCCAGAGGTCCGTTTCGGCGGCGACATGGAGGCGGGCGAAGTGATGAGCTCAGTGGGTAGCTTGCTATGATGTTAGGAGAAGGGATTCCCCCCCCCCAGGAACGGTATGAAGGATTATGCTCAAGCGGAGCTCTTAGCCTGCACACCCTATGCCAGTGATGGCGAACCTTGGCACCCCAGATGTTTTGGAACTACATTTCCCATGATGCTCATGCACTCTGCATTGTAGTTGAGCATCATGGGAAATGTAGTTCCAAAACATCTGGGGTGCCAAGGTTCGCCATCACTGCCCTATGCCATGCCAAATAGTTAATTTAAATAATATTCCCAGAATCCTCCTCACCTCATCATTCAGGTCTCTATTTATTAAAGCCCCACTTCAGAATGAGGTATAATTTACCCACACAGGACCCCCACACTATGCAGGTTAAAAACATGTTGCAGGCATTCTAATGTCGTTACATACAACGCAGGGCCAACAGTCCCACTTTGCTAGTGAGGATGTCAAGGGTCCGCCCACATCCTAAAAGCATCAGGAAAAAAAAGCCAGATGGAGTAACATTGGGAGGAGGAGCTGTGAGGTCAGTGTGATGCCATAGGACATATAGACTCTGGATGGAGAGACTTTTAGAGAGGGAGATTTGAGGATTCCTCTATATGAGGTTTATTGTCAGGTCACCTGAGACCAGGTGACAGATGCACTCCATAGGAGTCGGAAATGCACCGCTAAGATAGTGGACCCTAGGACTGACTGCTGTGGATAGTACCCAGGGAGGTTCAGGAAACAGGTCTACTGGATCATTAACAGATCTCAGTGGGAGCTAAAGCATAGATTTCCCAGGGCGCGGAGTTTAAGAGCCAGTAGGTGTTCACCAGAGCCTCTAGTGGCGAGGATGAACTGCGCTGCAGTCTGGCTCCAGCAGGTTGCGGCCCCCAGGGTCTCACAGCTCATGGTAGACTACAGGAGAAGGAAGCAGCAGGCTGGAACAACAAGGATAGTAAAGGGATAAGGCAGAGAACAGGGCGACTAGCAGACAGGAACAACAGAGTACATGCCAAAGGTTCAGGGTCACAGGCAAACAGGGATAGTCAGGGACACGCCAAAAGGTCAGGGTCACGAGCAGACAGGAATAGTTGAGAACACGCCAAGGTCGGTAACAGAGACAAACAAAGAGCACACGGCAAGCAGGAAACAGGAAGCCAAACACACAAATGAATACACAATGGTTGATCAGCACTGCTGGCTTGCAGTGCACAGGTTAATATAGGGTTCCCTGATAGGGCCTGGGGTGGGGCCATGCTTAGAGGAGAGGTTATAAAAACAGCCAGGTGTGAGTGGCTGGCCTCTTAGTCTGAATACATGAGGAGAGGTAAGCTGACAGAGAAAGATTACTGCATAACCATGACATTTATGTGCAAACCAAATCATTGTTCCTGGGTGTGTCCTACCTCTCCTAAACTTAAAGAGGGAGTCCGCCCAAACCGCAAAAAAAAAAAATATTAAAAGCCAGCAGCTACAAATACTGCAGCTGCTGACTTTTAATAAATGGCCACTTACCTGTCCCAGGGTCCAGCGATGTCGGCAGGGGACGCCGAGAACCCGCTCGGTTCTTGGCAGCTGCCGCCGCCATCAGGAAGTGAAGCGTTGCGGCTTCACTTCCCGGTTCCCTACTGCGCATGTGCGAGTCGCGCTGCGCATCGTAAGTGGTCCCCGCTATCTCCTGGGAGCTGTGTGTTTCCCAGGAGACAGCGCGGAGGGACTCAGCATGACTTACATAATGAAGGAGATGAGGGGGAGGGGAGGAAGTCACTTATGGTGACCACAGAGACATGGAAATTCAGCTGGTTTAGCAGGGATCGGTCACATTTCCATCCATGTGTGGCCAAGGTTTGCAACATTTTCTTTAAGCCAAACCCAAACACTTTTGCGGTGCACAGCTATTTTTTTTTTGCACCCCAGATGTTTTGGAACTACATTTCCTATGATGCTCAACTACAGTGCGGAGTGCATGAGCATCATGGGAAATATAGTTCCAAAACATCTGAGGTGCCAAAGTTTGCCATCACTGCTATAGGGTAACAGGCCTGGGACACCTTTGGGAATACTAATGCAGCGCACATAGTGCCCCTTCACCTCCTGTCAGGCCCTGTTCTGAGCTACATTCATGTCTGAATAATTTGTCCGGGTTTCAGGGGGGACTGAAACCCAGGCAAATGATGCAAAACCTGGACTGTCCGGAAGAATCCCGGACAGTTGGCAACCCTAGGGTAGGCACTGCTGGATAAAAGTCACTCGATCAGCGGCTGCAGCCAATAGCTTTATCACTGATCTGTGTATTCTGAGAGCGGGGGAGCGCCCCCCATTGTCTGAATACAATAGTGCAGCGGGGAGGATTCCCCCATCCCCCTCCAATGTGTGGATGGGGGAATTGGTTCAGTTTTTTTCACTCGTTCTGCAGTATGTGTCAGCTCAACCACATCTTCCACCTTTAATTGAAACTGGGATCTGCTTGCTAAATTCTGTGTATGTGCTTTTGGTAATCGATGCTGCCTTCAAATTCTTTACCTCTGTCCATATCACTGTGATGTTTATTTTGCTTTCTTATTGTCTATACCTAAATTATGAGCTGTTATCTTTATGACTATGACCCTTCTGCTCTCTTGCTGTGTCTTGTAGTCAGCCTCTGGTGTGAGAAGTTCATTCTGTTAGCCATGTGTTCCTCCTATGCTATCGATGCTCCCCGCTGAGACCAACACCTGTGGAAGGGAATTCCACATCCTTGCCGTTCTTACAGTAAGAAGTATGAGTTGCTGCTCATTGGGAGATTGCTGGAACTTAAACCAAGTGGAACTTTTCTAAGTGGTGAGTTAAAAGCCAGAGTTTAAAACAGGAGATTATAACAGGGGTCATAGTACCTATGTAGTGTGAGTATCTGAGTGTTGTCTGAGTAGTGTATGTGGATCATTAGTACTTGTGTATTGTGTATTGTATACTTGAGTATTGCGAGTGTACATAGGTCTGCGAAGAAAGGAAAAAGGAGATTAGGGAAGTAAACAAGTGGCTGAAGAGCTGGTGTAGTAAGGAGGGGTTTGGGTTCCTGGAGGACTGGGCCGACTTCTCAGTCGGTAACCGGTACTATAGAAGGGGCGGACTGCACCTAAATGAGGAGGGTGCAGATCTGCTGGGAAGGAAGATGGCCAAAAAGTTAGAGGGGTTTTTAAACTAGGCGATGGGGGGGAGGGTCCAGAGGCAGAGATAGCCAGCGCGGAAGATATTCCAGAGGGTAGTATTGGGGGCATTAGTGGTAGGTTAACCAAAGCACAAAAACACAAGGTGAGTATAGTAGCAAGTCCTAGTTGCAATCTCGAAACACCCAATACGAAGACAATATGCGACCGGCCTAAACTATGTGGCATGTTCACCAATGCCAGGAGCCTGGCAGACAAGATGGGTGAACTAGAGATACTGTTGTACGAGGAGGATTTGGATTTTGTGGGAATTTCAGAGACCTGGTTCAACAGCTCTCATGATTGGCTGGCAAACATTCAAGGGTATACCCTATACCGCAAGGATAGAGAGGGTAAAAAAGGGGGAGGGGTATGCCTATATATCAAGAATAATGTACAAGTGAATTTGAGAGATGACATCACTGAGGGAGCTAGAGAGGAGGTGGAATCCTTATGGGTAGAGCTCCAAAGGGATAAAGCTAAGGGGAAAATAATACTGGGAGTATGCTATAGGCCCCCTAACCTGAAGGAGGAAGTGGAGACTGATCTCCTATCACAAATTGGAGTAGCAGCAAGGATGGGAAGTGTTATCATAATGGGGGATTTTAATTATCCAGACATAGACTGGGCGGAGGGAACCGCGCATTCATTTAAGGCTCGCCAGTTCCTTAATGTCTTGCAGGACAATTTTATGGGTCAGATGGTAGACGCACCAACTAGAAATAAAACATTACTGGATCTACTGATTACCAACAATACAGACCTGATCACGGATGTGGAAATGCGGGGCAATTTAGGTAACAGCGATCACAGGTCAATTAGTTTCAGTATAAATCACACAAATAGGAAACATAAAGGGAATACAAAGACACTGAATTTCAAAAGAGCCAACTTCCCTAAACTACAAACCTTGCTAAAAGGCATAAACTGGGATAAAATATTAGGAACAAAGAATACGGAGGAGAGATGGGTTTGCTTTAAGAGCATATTAAATAAGGGCATTAGCCAATGTATTGGGTAATAAATTTAAAAGAGCGAACGAAAGTCATGGATGGCTTAACTCCAATGTAAAAATGCATATAAAAGCAAAGGAGAAGGCCTTCAAAAAATACAAGGTTGAGGGATCATCCTCAGCATTCAGACTTTATAAAGAATGCAACAGGAAATGTAAGGGTGCAATTAGGACAGCTAAGATAGAACATGAAAGACACATAGCGGAGGAGAGCAAAAAAAATCCCAAGAAATTCTTTAAGTATGTAAACAGTAAAAAAGGGAGGACAGACCATATTGGCCCCATAAAGAATGAGGAAGGACATCTGGTTACAAAGGATGGGGAGATGGCGAAGGTATTGAATTTATTCTTCTCCTCAGTGTTCATGAGTGAATCGGGGGGCTTCAGTAACCAAAACTGCAGTGTTTATCCTCATGACACAACACAGGAAGCACCTCCATGGTTAACAGAGGACAGAATTAAAATTAGACTTGAGAAGCTTAACATTAATAAATCACCGGGACCAGATGGCTTGCATCCAAGGGTACTTAGGGAACTCAGTCAAGTGATTGCCAGACCGTTGTTCCTAATTTTTACAGATAGTCTACTGACTGGAATGGTACCAGCTGATTGGAGAAAAGCCAATGTAGCACCTATATTTAAAAAGGGCCCAAAACACATCCCTGGGAATTACAGACCAGTTAGCCTAACATCGATAGTATGTAAACTCTTGGAGGGGATGATAAGGGACTATATACAGGATTTTAGTAAGACGAACGATATCATTAGCAGTAATCAGCATGGATTCATGAAGAATCGTTCTTGCCAAACCAATCTATTAACCTTCTACGAGGAGGTGAGTTGCCATCTAGATAAAGGAAGGCCTGTAGACGTGGTGTATCTGGATTTTGCAAAAGCATTTGACACAGTTCCCCATAAACGTTTACTGTACAAAATAAGGTCTGTTGGCATGGACCATAGGGTGAGTACATGGATTGAAAACTGGCTACAAGGGCGAGTTCAGAGGGTGGTGATAAATAGGGAGTAATCAGAATGGTCAGGGGTGGGTAGTGGGGTTCCCCAGGGTTCTGTGCTGGGACCAATCCTATTTAATTTGTTCATAAACGATCTGGAGGATGGGATAAAGAGTTCAATCTCTGTATTTGCAGACGATACTAAGCTAAGCAGGGCAATAACTTCTCCGCAGGACGTGGAAACCTTGCAAAAAGACCTGAACAAATTAATGGGGTGGGTGACTACATGGCAAATGAGGTTCAATGTAGAAAAATGTAAAATAATGCATTTGGGTGGCAAAAATATGAATGCAATCTATACACTGGGGGGAGAACCTCTGGGGGAATCTAGGATGGAAAAGGACCTGGGGGTCCTAGTAGATGATAGGCTCAGCAATGGCAGGCAATGCCAAGCTGCTGCTAACAAAGCAAACAGAATATTGGCATGCATTAAAAGGGGGATCAACTCCAGAGATAAAACGATAATTCTCCAGCTCTCCAAGACTCTGGTCCGGCCGCACCTGGAGTATGCTGTCCAGTTCTGGGCACCAGTCCTCAGGAAGGATGTACTGGAAATGGAGCGAGTACAAAGAAGGGCAACAAAGCTAATAAAAGGTCTGGAGGATCTTAGTTATGAGAAAAGGTTGCGAGCACTGAACTTATTCTCTCTGGAGAAGAGACGCTTGAGAGGGGATATGATTTCAATTTACAAATACCGGACTGGTGACCCCACAATAAGGATAAAACTTTTTCGCAGAAGAGAGTTTACCAAGACTTGTGGCCACTCATTAAAATTAGAAGAAAAGAGGTTTAACCTTAAACTACGTAGAGGGTTCTTTACTGTAAGAGCGGCAAGGATGTGGAATTCCCTTTCACAGGCGGTGGTCTCAGCAGGGAGCATTGATAGCTTCAAGAAACTATTAGATAAGCACCTGAATGACCACAACATACAGGGATATACAATGCAATACTGACACATAATCACACACATAGGTTGGACTTGATGGACTTGTGTCTTTTTTCAACCTCACCTACTATGTAACTATGTAACTATGTAACCCTCTACGTAGTTTAAGGTTAAACCTCTTTTCTTCTAATTTTAATGAGTGGCCACAAGTCTTGTTAAACTCTCTTCTGCAAAAAAGTTTTATTTCTATTGTGGGGTCACCAGTACGGTATTTGTATATTGAAATCATATCCCCTTTCAAGCGTCTCTTCTCCAGAGAGAATAAGTTCAGTGCTCGCAACCTTTCCTCATAACTAAGATCCTCCAGACCCTTTAATAGCTTTGTTGCCCTTCTTTGTACTCCATTTCCAGTACTTCCTTCCTTAGGACTGGTGCCCAGAACTGGACAGCATACTCTAGGTGCGGCCGGACCAGAGTCTTGTAGAGCAGGAGAATTATTGTTTTATTCCTGGAGTTGATCCCCTTTTTAATGCCAATATTCTGTTTGCTTTGTTAGCAGCATCTTGGCATTGCATGCCATTGCTGAGCCTATCATCTACTAGGACCCCCAGGTCCTTTTCCATCCCAGATTCCCCCAGAGGTTCTCCCCCCAGTGTATAGATTGCATTCATATTTTTGCCACCCAAATGCATTATTTTACATTTTTCTACATTGAACCTCATTTGCCATGTAGTTGCCCACCCCATTAATTTGTTCAGATTTTTTTGTAAGGTTTCCACATCCTGCGGAGAAGTTATTGCCCTGCTTAGCTTAGTATCGTCTGCAAATACAGAGATTAAACTGTTTATCCCATCCTCCAGGTAGTTTATGAACAAATTAAATAGGATTGGTGACAGCACAGAACCCTGGGGAACCCCACTACCCACCCCTGACAATTCCGAGTAGTCCCCATTTATCACCACCCTCTGAACTCGCCCTTGTAGCCAAGTTTTCAATCCATGTACTCACCGTATGGTCCATGCCAACGGACCTTATTTTGTACAGTAAACGTTTATGGGGAACTGTGTCAAATGCTTTTGCAAAATCCAGATACACAATGTCTACGGTCCTTCCTTTATCTGGATGGCAACTCACCTCCTCATAGAAGGTTAATAGATTGGTTTGGCAAGAACAATTCTTCATGAATCCATGCCGATTACTGCTAATGATACCGTTCTCATTACTAAAATCTTGTATATTGTCCTTATCATCCCCTCCAAGAGTTTTACATACTATTGATGTTAGGCTAACTGGTCTGTAATTCCCAGGGATATATCTTGGGCCCTTTTTAAATATCGGTGCTACATTGGCTTTTCTCCAATCAGCTGGTACCATTCCAGTCAGTAGACTGTCTGTAAAAATTAGGAACAACGGTCTGGCAATCACTTGACTGAGTTCCCCAAGTGCCTTTGGATGCAAGCCATCTGGTCCCGGTGATTTATTAATGTTAAGTTTCTCAAGTCTAATTTTAATTTTTTTGGTTACTGAAGCCCCCCAATTCACTTGTGAAGACTGAGGAGAAGAATAAATTTAATACCTTCGCCATCTCCCCATCCTTTGTAACCAGATGTCCTTCCTCATTCTTTATGGGGCCAATATGGTCTGTCCTCCCTTTTTTACTGTTTACATACTTAAAGAATTTCTTGGGTAATTTTTGCTCTCCTCCGCTATGTGTCTTTCATGTTCTATCTTAGCCGTCCTAATTGCCCCCCTACATTTCTTGTTGCATTCTTTATAAAGTCTGAATGCTAATGATGATCCCTCAACCTTGTATTTTTTTAAGGCCTTCTCCTTTGCTTTTATATGCATTTTTACATTGGAGTTAATCCATCCCGGACTTTTGTTCGCTCTTTTAAATTTATTACCCAATGGGATGCATTGGCTAATGCCCTTATTTAGAACGCTCTTAAAGCAAACCCATCTCTCCTCCGTGTTCTTTGTTCCTAATATTTTATCCCAATTTATGCCTTTTAGCAAGGTTTGTAGTTTAGGGAAGTTGGCTCTTTTGAAATTCAGGGTCTATGTATTCCCTTTATTTTTCCTATTTGTGTGATTTATACTGAAACGAATTGACCTGTGATCGCTGTTACCTAAATTGCCCTGTATTTCCACATCCGTGATCAGGTCTGTATTGTTGGTAATCAGTAGATCCAGTAATGCTTTATTTCTAGTTGGTGCGTCTACCATCTGACCCATAAAATTGTCCTGCAAGACATTAAGTAACTGGCGAGCCTTAAATGAATGCGCGGTTCCCTCCGCCCAGTCTATGTCTGGATAATTAAAATCCCCCATTATGATAACACTTCCCATCCTTGCTGCTAATCCAAATGGTGATAGGAGATCTGTCCCCACTTCCTCCCTCAGGTTAGGGGGCCTGTAGCACACTCCCAGTATTATTTTCTCCTTAGCTTAATCCCTTTGGAGCTCTACCCATAAGGATTCCACCTCCTCCCTAGCTCCCTCAGTGATGTCATCTCTCATATTCACTTGTACATTATTCTTGATATATAGACATACCCCTCCCCCTTTTTTACCCTCTCTATCCTTGCGATAACGGGTATACCCTTGAATGTTTGCCAGCCAATTATGAGAGCTGTTGAACCAGGTCTCTGAAATTCCCACAAAATCCAAATCCTCCTCGTACAACAGTATCTCTAGTTCACCCATCTTGTCCGCCAGGCTCCTGGCATTGGTGAACATGCCATGTAGTTTAGATCGGTCGCATATTGTCCTCGTATTGGGTGTTCCGAGATTGCAACTAGGACTTGCTACTATACTTACCTTGGGTTTTTGTGCTTTGGTCAACCTACCACTAATGCCCCCAATAATACCGTCTGGAATATGTTCCGTGCTGACTATCTCTACCTCTGGACCCTTCCCCCCATCACCTAGTTTAAAAACCCCTCTAACTTTTTGGCCATCTTCATTCCCAGCAGATCTGCACCCTCCTCATTTAGGTGCAGTCCGTCCCTTCTATATAGTACCGGTTATCGACTGAGAAGTCGGCCCAGTCCTCCATGAACTCAAACCCCCCCTTACTACACCAGCTCTTCAGCCACTTGTTTACTTCCCTAATCTCCCTCTGCCTTTCTGATGTGGCTCGATGTACCGGTAGTATTCCTGAGAATACTACCTTGGAGGTCCTTTTCCTCAATTTAGCTCCTAAGTCCCTAAAATCGTTCTTTAGGACACTTCATCTGCCTCTGACTTTGTCATTGGTTCCAACGTGCACCATGACAGCTGGGTCTTCCTCAGCCCCTCCCAGTAATCTGTCCACCAGATCCGTGATGTGCCGAACCCGAGCGCCCAGTAGACAACATACTGTTTGGCGCTTCAGGTCTTTGTTACAGATTGCCCTCTCTGTCCTTCTAAGAATTGAGTCCCCTAACACCAGAATCTGTCTTTCCTTTCCCTTCATTGCCCCCCACCACTCTCACTGGAGGAGTTCTTCCCCCGGCAGCTAGGAGAGTCCCTCAGCTCCAGCAGTGCTGGTCCCTGACTGGTTTCACCAATGTCACTCAATGGAGCGTACTTATTGGGATGCTCCAGTCCTGGATCAGCCTCCCTGGCACTTCCCCCTCTACCCTTCCTGCCTGTCACCCATCTACTCTTTGCTAGTTCCTGCACCTCTTTGTCTCCACCCGCCTCTGTGCTGGCCCCTGCCGTGTACGTTCCTGGCTCTCCTTTAGTATGGAGGGACTTCTCAGTGCTGACACTGGCTTCCCCAGATTCAGAACCTGGGCTTCCAGGGAAACAATGTGCTTACATTTTGTACAGCAGTATTCGCCCTCGATCAGATGATCAAGGAACACATACATGCCACAAGATGTACAAAGAGTTGCCTCTCCACACCCGCCGGGCATCATACCTATTTTATTTAATGAGGATTGGGGATTATACCCTGTCCAAATTTCCTAACAACTAGCTTCCTGACACTAATACTCAAGACAATACACAGGTACTCAACAAGACAATACACAGGTACTCACAACCCTATGTGCACTCTAAGGCCACTCGCAGACATACGTGCACTCGCAGACCTACGTGCACTCACAGGCCACTCGCAGACCTACGTGCACTCGCTGGCCACTCGCAGACCTATGTGCACTCGCAGACCTACGTGCATTCGCAGGCCACTCACAGACCTATGTGCACTTGCAGACCTACGTGCACTCGCAGACCTACGTGCACTCACAGACCTACGTGCACCAATACTCAAGACAATACACAGGTACTCACAAACCTACGTGCACTCGCAGAACTACGTGCACTCGCAGGCCTACGTGCACTCACAGGCCACTCGCAGACCTACGTGCATTCGCAGACCTACGTGCACTCGCAGGCCACTCGCAGACCTACGTGCACCCGCAGACCTACGTGCACTTGCAGACCTACATGCACTCGCAGGCCACTCGCAGACCTACGTGCACTCGAAGACCTACGTGCACCCGCAGACCTACGTGCACTCGCAGACCTACGTGCACTCGCAGACCTACGTGCACTCGCAGACCTACGTGCACTCGTAGGCCACTCGCAGAGCTACGTGCACTCGCAGACCTATGTGCACTCGCAGACCTACGTGCACTCGCAGACCTATGTGCACTCGCAGACCTACGTGCACTCGTAGGCCTACGTGCACTCGCAGGCCACTCGCAGACCTACGTGCACTCGCAGACCTACGTGCACCCGCAGACCTACGTGCACCCGCAGACCTACGTGCACTCGCAGGCCACTCGCAGACCTACGTGCACTCGCAGACCTATGTGCACTCGCAGACCTACGTGCACTCGCAGACCTACGTGCACTCGCAGACCTACGTGCACTCGTAGGCCACTCGCAGAGCTACGTGCACTCGCAGACCTACGTGCACTCGCAGACCTATGTGCACTCGCAGACCTATGTGCACTCGTAGGCCACTCGCAGACCTACATGCACTCGCAGGCCACTTGCAGACCTACGTGCACTCGCAGACCTACGTGCACCCGCAGACCTACATGCACCCGCAGACCTACGTGCACCCGCAGACCTACGTGCACCCGCAGACCTACGTGCACCCGCAGACCTACGTGCACCCGCAGACCTACGTGCACCCGCAGACCTACGTGCACCCGCAGACCTACGTGCACTCGCAGACCTACGTGCACCCGCAGAACTACGTGCACTCGCAGAACTACGTGCACTCGCAGAACTACGTGCACTCGCAGAACTACATGCACTCGCAATACACAAGTATACAGTACACAATACACAAGTACTAACGATCCACACACACTACTCAGACAACACTCAGGTACTCACACTACACAGGTACTATAACCCCTGTTATAACCTCCTGTTTTAAACTCTGGTTTTACCTTACCACTTAGACCAGTTCCACTAACTCTGGTTTTAACTCACCACTTAGACCAGTTCCAATAACTCTGGTTTTAACTCACCACTTAGACCAGTTCCACTTGGACAGAGTTCCAACAGACTCACAAATGAGCAGGCTCACAATGAATTCTACACAAGGTTATATAGGCCTCAAGCACCTGTGAGCAATTAACCACTCCCCTTAATTAGTAGTCTGAAGCAAGCAAAGAAAAAAAAAAGCTGTTTAAAAAGTGTCAGAAAAAGGTGATTGAAAAGCTACAAGGAAAAGCCCCAAAAATGCAACCCAGCAATCAAAAAGCAAGACTTGTTCACCCTCCACTCAAGGTCCCCCATCTGGTTTTAACTCACCACTTAGACCAGTTCCACTTGGACAGAGTTCCAACAGACTCACAAATGAACAATATATGCAACAAATATGCAATCCTGACTAATTAATACCCCCACCCAAACTCAGTATAAATGTAGGCCTCCTCTAGGGGATGCACAGGCAGGGATTGCATTGGCAACTATCATCTTGGATAGAGTATTCATATTGGATTAAGTATTACACTTCGGCTCAGCACTTCAGCGAATGCACAAAGCAAAAATCCACAACAGACTTCTGAAGAACACTAAACAGACTACAGGTGACCCACTTCTCCATCAAACTTTTTCATCTCTCATTCAGGCTTCCTCTTAATCTCACCACTCTGTATCTGTATCATGCACGCCCTACTTTTCCTTCTCGTGGTTGCATCCTCTCTCCTTAAAATCTCTCTCCTTCACCCATCTTCTCCACCCCACACCTTATATACAGTATATCACCCTCACTTCTGTCTTCACCTTATTACTGCACATATCAGCTCCTGCTTATTCTGACCCCATTTACCAATAAAACCTGCAGGACACTGGGACGTGTCCCCCCCCAAAAGTCACACTCCCATATTCCCTCTCTCACCCTTCTGCTTCTCCTAACTTCTGTAGATATTTCCCCAAATCCTGGACCGCCATTATTTACCTTCTGCCAACATACCCAGCACCCCCATCCTTTGATAGCAGCCGCAATCCACACAATCTCATTTCTATTCCTCTTCAGCCTAGAACCAGTCTCCCCTTCTCCTGTGCCCTTTGGAATGCCCACTCTGTTTGTAACAAACTCACCACAGTCCATGACCTATTTATCACAAACTCCCTGAACCTACTTGCAATTACTGAGACCTGGATTCAAGAATCTGACCTTCCTTCTCCTGCTTCTCTCTCCTTTGGTGGCCTCCTGTGGACTCACTCTCCCAGGCCTAGTGGACGGAAAGGGGGTAGTGTTGAAATCCTCCTATAGCCTCAAAGCACTTTTCAGGTTCTTCATCCACCCCCCTTCTCTGACCCTCTCCTCATTTGAAGCTCACTGTATTCGTCTATTTTCTCCAGTTTCATTGAGAATTGCTGTGATCTAATTGGCCCCCTGGACCGGTATCAAACTTCCTTGATGACTTCTCTGACTGGCTACCCTACTTTCTCTCTTCTGAAATTCCGACAATCATTCTTGGTGACTTCAACATCCCTGTTAATCTTAACACTCCCTCTACTTCTAAGCTGCTGAGCCTAACCTCCTCTTTTGACCTAAAACAATGGACAAGCGCTTCTACTCACTCTGTTGGCAACTGCCTTGACCTCATATTCTCCTACCTATGCACTCGGCACAACTTCTCCAATATTCCTTTTCCTCTCTCTGATCACCACCTTATTAGTTTCACTCTCTCCTTGTCTGCCTCCTCCTTGCCTTCCAACTACCAAACTATTACCCGTAGAAACCTTCGCCATCTTAACCCTTCTCTTCTTTTTTCTGCTACAGATTGTCTCTATGCCAAAATCTCATCCTTGTCCTGCTCAAACTTGGCCACTTCTGTCTACAACAGTTCACTGTCATCCACCCTGGATACCTTCGCCCCTTCACTACGCACAGAATCAGGCCCCAACCGCTACAACCCTGGCAGACATAGAATACCAGAGGCCTCAAAAAACATAGCCACGCTCTTGAGCGTCTGTGGCCTAAGACTAAGTCACAGCAAGATTTCAGCCAATATAAATCTGCCCTCCAAAAATACCATTCCTGCCTCCACACTGTCAAACAGACCTACTTTATCACTTTCATTAACACCCTCTCACGCAGTCCCCATCAACCCTTTTCTACCTTTACCGCTCTACTTCGTCTTCCATTACCTCCACCCACTAACTTACTCACTGCCCAAGAGATTGCTAATCACTTCAAAAATAAGATTGAGAAAATTTGTCTTGAGATCTCCGCTCTACAGATATCTCCCTCACTTTACACTTCTTGTTCTCCTGCACAATCAATACTTCCCTCTTTTAACCCAGCTGCTATAGAGGAAGTCACTAAACTTTTTCCTAACGCCCACCTAACCTCCTACCCCCTGGACCCTGTTCCTTCTCAAATACTACAGTCACCATCTGACTCTATCCTAAACTCCCTAACTAATATCTTCAACCTTTCACTCTACTGGTATCTTCCCCAACCCTCTAAAACATGTGCTAGTCACTCCCATACCAAAAAAAGCCTCAGACCCCACCAATCTTAACAACCTAAGACCCATCTCTTTACTCCCTTTTTGCCTCCAAACACCTTGAACGTTTAGTCTACAACCGACTGAGCGACCACCTCATTGAGAATAACCTTCTTGATCCCCTTCAGTCTGGATTTCGCCCACAGCACTCCACAGAAACTGCCCTCCTAAAACTCACCAACGGCTTACTAACAGCCAAAACCAATGGACATTATTCTGTACTCTTGGATCTTTCCGCTGCCTTTGATACAGTTGACCACCCCCCTCCTCCTAAAAAAACTCAATTTGCTTTGTCTCCATGGCTGCACTCTCCATTGGTTTGAATCTTACCAATCTCATCGCACCTTCAGTGTCACTTAAAACTCCACTTCCTCCTCTCCAACTCCTCTTACCACTGGGATCCCCCAAGGTTCTGTCCTTGGACCTCTACCATTCTCGATCTACATGTCCTCCCTGGGTCAGCTGCCATTACCATTTATATGCTGATGACACCCAAATCTATCTCTCTGCCCCTCAGCTCACCCCATCAATCTCCTCACACATCACTGATTTACTAACAGACATATCAGCCTGGATGTCAAATCACTTCCTCAAACTGAATCTATCTAAAACTGAGCTCTTAATATTTCCTCCCCCACGTGCCCCTTCCCCCGACTTCTCTGTCAAGATCAATGGCACATCTATCAGTCCGTCCCCGCATGCCAGGGTGCTAGGGGTAGCCCTAGACTCTGAACTGTCCTTTCAGGCCCACATACAATCCCTGTCCAAATCATATCCCCCCTTCAGTCCATAATGAATGCTGCTGCCAGACTCATCCACCTTACCAACCATTCAGTGTCCTCCATCCCTCTCTGACAATCCCTCCACTGGCTTCCACTCAGCCAATGAATAAAATTCAAAGTACTAACAATCATTTACAAAGCCATCCACAACTCTGCCCCCAGCTACATCACTAACCTAGTCTCAAAATACCAACCAAGCCGCTCTCTTCTGTCATCCCAATACCTCCTGCTCTCTAGCTCCCTTGTCACCTCAACCCACGCTCACCTCCAGGATTTCTCCAGAGCTTCTCCCACCTTTTGGAACTCCCTACCCCAATCTGTCCGACTGTCCGCTAATCTATCCATCTGTAGACGATCCCTGAAAACCTTTCTCTTTAAAGAAGCCTATCCTGCTTCTAACTAACACTGTTTTACTTCCTCCATCAGCTCATCCCCCCACAGCTATTACCTTTTGTATCAATTGACCCTTCCTTTTTAGATTGTAAGCTCTAACGAGCAGGGTCCTCTGATTCCTCTTGTACCAAATTGTAATGTAACTGTAATGTCTGCCCTCATCTTGTTAAGCGATGCGCAAACTGTTGGCGCTATATAAAACCTGTATAATAATAATAATAAAACTGAACCATGTATGGCCAGCTTTGGAAGCAAGATATATTAATGATCAACTGATCCTCCCTGAAGGGGTTAATCTACGTATTACCTCCTCTGCCGCCAGATCAAGCTGTCTTCTCTTTACGTCTTATAGAATGTCCTGTTTGTACCTGACATCTTTCCTGGCTTTACCTGACATCACTTCCTGTCTGTTTTCCATAGAGACTTCCTGTCTGGGTAGAAGATCCCCATCTTGTGGTGCTCAGAGGAACTGCAGCTCAAGGAGCGTCTCGTAGTGTGAACACGGCCTTGTGCTGTGTGTGTATGTACTGTATATCCTTCCCCTTTCTCTCCTCCCTGAGTGTGTATGAAGAGGCGGAGCTCTGAGTGTGTATGAAGAGGTGGAGCTCTGAGTGTGTATGGAGAGGTGGAGCTCTGAGTGTGTATGAAGAGGAGGAGCTCTGAGTGTGTATGAAGAGGCGGAGCTCTCAGTGTGTATGAAGAGGCGGAGCTCTGAGTGTGTATATGAGGAGGCGGAGCTCTGAGTGTGTATGAAGAGGCGGAGCTCAGAGTGTGTATGAAGAGGCGGAGCTCTGAGTGTGTATGAAGAGATGGAGCTCAGAGTGTGTATGAAGAGGCGGAGCTCTGAGTGTGTATGAAGAGGCGGAGCTCTGAGTGTGTATGAAGAGGCGGAGCTCTGAGTGTGTATGAAGAGGAGGAGCTCTGAGAGTGTATGAGGAGGCGGAGCTCTGAGTGTGTATGAAGAGGCGGAGCTCTGAGTGTGTATGAAGAGGCGGAGCTCTGAGTGTGTATGAAGAGGAGGAGCTCTGAGTGTGTATGAAGAGGCGGAGCTCAGAGTGTGTATGAAGAGGCGGAGCTCTGAGTGTGTATGAAGAGGCGGAGCTCTGAGTGTGTATGAAGAGGAGGAGCTCTGAGTGTGTATGAGGAGGCGGAGCTCTGAGTGTGTATGAAGAGGCGGAACTCTGAGTGTGTATGAAGAGGCGGAGCTCTGAGTGTGTATGAAGAGGCGGAGCTCTGAGTGTATATGAAGAAGCGGAGCTCTGAGTGTGTATGAAGAGGAGGAGCTCCGAGTGTGTATGAGGAGGCGGAGCTCTGAGTGTGTATGAAGAGGCGGAGCTCTGAGTGTGTATGAAGAGGCGGAGCTCTGAGTGTGTATGAAGAGGCGGAGCTCTGAGTGTGTATGAAGAGGAGGAGCTGAGTGTGTATGAAGAGGCGGAGCTCAGAGTGTGTATGAAGAGGCGGAGCTCTGAGTGTGTATGAAGAGGCGGAGCTCTGAGTGTGTATGAAGAGGAGGAGCTCTGAGTGTGTATGAAGAGGCGGAGCTCTGAGTGTGTATGAAGAGGCGGAGCTCTGAGTGTGTATGAAGAGGCGGAGCTCTGAGTGTGTATGAAGAGGCGGAGCTCTGAGTGTGTATGAAGAGGAGGAGCTCTAAATGTGTGTATGAGGAGGCGGAGCTCTGAGTGTGTATGAAGAGGCGGAGCTCTGAGTGTGTATGAAGAGGCGGAGCTCTGAGTGTGTATGAAGAGGCGGAGCTCTGAGTGTGTATGAAGAGGCGGAGCTCTGAGTGTGTATGAAGAGGAGGAGCTCTGAGTGTGTAGGAGGAGGCGGAGCTCTGAGTGTGTATGAAGAGGCGGAGCTCTGAGTGTGTATGAAGAGGCGGAGCTCTGAGTGTGTATGAAGAGGCGGAGCTCTGAGTGTGTATGAAGAGGCGGAGCTCTGAGTGTGTATGAAGAGGCGGAGCTCTGAGTGTGTATGAAGAGGCGGAGCTCCTGCTGGAACAGCGGTCGGAGGAGGAAGCCGAGTCTAGGAGGGAGATGACAGAAAGCGCAGGAGACTTGCAGGAGTGAGCGAGGAGGATCCAGTTCCTTTGCCATCGGAGCACGGGCACTGCCCCCCCTCAATACTAGTTAACATAAATATAAAATTAATTTAAAAAAAAATGTTTTTTAAAAGGTTGATGATTAATATATTTTGCTTCCAAAGCTGGCCATTAAGGATGAGCCCTGGGGTGTTCACACAGCCCACATGCAGAGCCCACCAGGAAGTCGGCACTGCACTGCGCTAATCACAGGCAGTGAGACATTGTCCCGAAGTGCGGCTGCAGAGATCGGGAAACGTCTCACTGCCTGTGATTAGCGCAGTGCCGACTTCCTAGCGGGCTCTGCACGTGGGCTGTGCCAATGGGGGGCTCCCGCTGTGTGACACTTCTGTTCATGTGACAGCTCTTATATAACTGAGGGTGGGGCCATCTGGTGACCCCACCCCCGTCTGACGTATGGGGACTTTCCTATGGCTACCCCCGTGGTGTCAGGGGGGCGGGGTCACCCGTTTACGTAACCAGGTGACCTCGTCCCCTTTGACACCACGGGGGAAGCCATAGGGAAGTCCCCGTGTGTCAGAGGGGGCGGGGTCACCGGGTGGCCCCGCCCTCAGTTACATAAGAGCTGTCACAAGAACAGAAGCGTCACACAGCGGGAGCCCCCCATTGAGGCGGATCGTCCGGAGGACGTAGCGGGGAAGAAGAAGCCAGAGGAAGATGCCAGAGAAGAAGACCGGAGGAAGAGAAGAAGCAGAGGAAGATAGAGGAAGAAGCGGGTGAAGAACAAGATGGAGGAATTAATAATAAACGAATTGTCAAAAACCGGCTATTGTCTTTTTTAACATTTTTAACACTTTTTTTGTGAAATGGTAGGGGTACTTGTACCCCATTATCAATTCACACGGGGGTCCCCTTGTTAAAAGGGGCTTCCAGATTCCGAAAAGCCCCCCGCCCGCAGACCCCCACAACCACCGGGCAAGGGTTTTGGGGATGATGCCCTTGTCCCCATCAACATGGCATGTGGCCTGGTACGGTTCAGGGGGGGCACTCTCTCGTGTCCCCCCCCTCTTTTCCTGCAGCCTGCCAGGTTGCGTGCTCGGATAAGGGTTTGGTATGGATTTTTGGGGGACCCCCATGGCATTGTTTTTTTTTATTTTGGCGCGGGGTTCCCCTTAATATCCATACCAGACCTGAAGGGCCTGATATGGAATTTGGGGGGCCCCCACGCATTTTTTTTTTAAATTTTGGTTCGGGGTTCCCCTTAATATTCATACCAGACCCAAAGGGCCTGGTAATGGACTGTGGGGGAATCCCATGCCGTTTTTATCAATGAACTTTTATCTGTGTTGCCGGGACCGACAATTCATTATAGCCACGAGTACTTTTAAATGATTTTTTTTTCCTTTAGAGATGTCATTTTGCTCTCGGACTGTTCTAAGCACGGGAAACATGCGCCCCTTTACTGGCATACTATAGACACCCCCAGGTACGAAATTTATAGGAATATTTCACTTTTATTGTTTTACTTTAAGCATTATTAAAATCACTGCTCCCGAAAAAACGTCCGTTTTTAAAACTTTTTTTTGCATTGATACATGTCCCCTGGGGCAGGACCCGGGTCCCCAAACCCTTTTTATGAAAAAAACATGCATATAAGCCTTTAAAAATTATCACTTTGGATTTCTCCGATAGACTTTTAAAGGGTGCTCCGCGTCTTTCGAATTTGCCGCAAACACCCCAAATTGTTCGGCGAACGGGCGAACAGCCAATGTTCAAGTCAAACTCATGTTCGACCCGAACATAAAGCTCATCCCTACTGGCCATACATGGTTCAGTTTTATCGTTCAGCCAGCGGGGTGAGTGAAAAACTGAAGTGATTCCCCCATCCACACATTGGAGGGGGATGGGGGAATCCTCCCCACTGCACTATTGTATTCTGACAATGGGGGGCGCTCCTCCGCTCTCAGAATACACAGATCAGTGATGAAGCTATTGGCTGCAGCCGCTGATGGAGTGACTTTTATCCGGCAGTGACCACACATGGATGGAAATGTGACCGATCCCTGCTGAACCAGCTGAATTTACACGTATCTATGGTAACCATAAGTCAGGGATCGACAAATCCCAGGCGCCATGGTGACTAGAAATGGCATCCTGGCCCCTGGGCTCATTGTCACTGTTGGTCTGAATAATGTTTCTGCCTGAAACCCGGACACATTATTCAGACAGGAATGTGGCTCGGAGCGGGGCCAGGCGGGAGGGGGAGGGGGGGAGGAGGAGATGATGACACCCGACCTGTGAAGTGAGGGGTGGACTGAGCAGGACAGCGGCATGAGAGGACTCATCTCACTGATCTCCCGCTGCCGATCTTTCTCCTTTCTGCAGCCGTATTACTGTCACCATCGGCTCCTGCTTCCATCCACAGCTGCCTGTGTCCCTACAGAGCCCTCCGGCAGAACAGAGAGGAAGGAGCGGGACCGAATCTCCAACATGGAGCCACCTCGGCACTGCCACAAAGATCCCCACAAGGTGCTGAGAAACAGGACTACAGAGTCCTTACAGGAGTAACCAGGACAAGCCTGCAAAGCAGCCAGCTAAGAAACCAGCCAGGGAGGGACATGCTGCTTTATGTACACAAGATGTCCTCTCCATCCACTCTGCTCTCACACACTGCTGGGGGAGATGTACAGGACATGCAGGAGGACACAGGGGAGGGGGGGATTGGATTACTGTCCTGCATTCAGAACCCTGCACCCCATGTCCTGCATTCTGCACCCTTGTCCTGCATCCTGAAGGTCCTGAGGTGATCTACACCCTTTTCTGGTACCCTGTACCCCATGTGCTCCGTTCTGCATCCTCTACCCTTCTCCTGCACTCCATGTCCTGCATTCTGCACTCTTCTCTTGTATCCCATATCCTGCGGTGACCTGCTCCCTTCTCCGGTACACTGCACCCCATGTCCTGCACCCAGCACCCTTCTCCTGCACTTTGCACTCCATGTCCTGCATTCTTCACCCTTCTCCTGCATCCAATGTCCTGCAGTGACCTACACCCTTCCCTGGAATCCTGTACCCCATGTCCTGCATTCTACGGTGACCTGCACCCGTTTCTGATACCCTGTACCCCATGTCCTGCATTCTGCACCACATGTCCTGCACCCTTATTCTGCACCTTGCTCCCCATGTTTTGCATTCTGCACACTGTATCCTTCCCCTGCACCCCATGTCCTGTGTTCTGCACCGTTTTCCTGCATTCCATGTCCTGCGGTGACCTGCACCCATCTCTGGTACCCTGTACCCCATGTCCTGCATTCTGCACACTGCACCTTTCCCCTGCACCCCATGTCCTGCGTTATGCACCCTGCACCACATGTCCTGCACCTTGCACCCCAATGTTCTACATCCTGCACCCTGCTCTCCATGTCCTGCAATCTGCACAATGTACCCTTCCCCTGCACACCATGACTTGTATTCTGCTCCCTTCTCCTGTATCCCTTGTGCTGTGGTGACCTACACACTTCTCTGGTACCCTACACCCCATGTCCTGCACCCTTCTCCTGCATTCCATGTTCTGCATTCTGCACCCTTCTCCTGTATCCCATGTGCTGCGATGACCTACACCCTTCTCTGGTACCCTGTACCCCATGGGGGGGAGTCAAGAATAGAGAAAGATTTGGGGGTCTTATTAGAAGACAGACTGAGCAATAGCATGCAATGTCAACAAGCTGCAGATACCAAAGCACCAGAATATTAGCATGCATAAAAAAGAGAATTGTCTCCAGAGATAAAACTATATTCCTGCCACTTTTTAAAACTCTGGTCAGGCAACACCTGGAGTATTATCTCCAGTTCTGGTCTCCAGGCCTCAGAAGGGATGTGCTGGAGCTGCAGAGAGTCCAAAGAATTAGGGGGCTGGAGGACCTCAAATACGAGGAGCAACTATAAGCACTAAATTTATTCTCGCTGGAGAAAAGACGCTTGAGAGGAGATATGATAGCTATTTACAAATATCTCAGCGGTGATCCCAGCGTGGTATGTTCATGAGACTGAAAAATCTCATGATCTCTGAAATACATACCCAGTGGGACATAATTTTCTTGGGACAATATGTGACAGACTCAATGGTCCCAAGAAGTTTAAGATGGGAGGTTAGCCCCCAAAAAGGAGAAACGGACCTTCAAGACTGGTTTCAATATTTTAATGAAGCTGGGGGTAAATTCCTTGAATTTTTGATACGGAAAAAAAATGATAAATTAGTTAGACTTGATGGTGAGATTAAGATTATCAAAGAGAAAATATCTCCCTTCAAGGACAGCGAAGAGTATAAGGAGAGGTCAATGAACCTTAAGAAAATACTTGAGAAAGAGGATATTGAACAAAAGAACAAGAAAAAGAAAAAAATTAATCGGGACGTGGGGGGGTTACAAAAGGGGATGCGTTTTTGAATGGCAAAGTAAAATCGCAGTGGAAGCAGCCGAATTGGCTGGACCGCCGCTGGCTTCACACACGTTAAATTCGAGTGGGGAAGAGATGCCTGAGGTAGTTGAGGATCATCAGCATAGACCCCCTCTGACACAAATACAACAACCATCCACTTCCAGACGAGTCTCCTATCGATCTCCGGTAAGGCAGAGTAAATCTTCCCAGTCGAAACTACGCCCCCGACCATACAAGGAAGTGGGTAATCCCAAACCTCCTAAAAAGGAAATCAAGAACCATAAGTCTAGGGAATATGATCAATCTAATAATGAATATCATCAACAAGGGTGCAATAACAGATATTATGAGGATCAACCCTATGCTTATGATACACCTAGGAGAACTTATGCGGAGGATTACTCCTCCAAATATTCTGTGCCCACTTATAATCGGTTTCACAATTTGAGGGATAATGGCTATCATCATGATAACTATGATCAATACGAGCAAAGGGTGGACTATCGTTCTGGGTCGCGTACCCCTAGAAGAGGGACACAGAATGATAGGCCACCTTGGTATCAGCCTCCACCCTCACAAAGTAGAGAAAGTGGTGGCTGGCAATCCTCCTACCAACAAAGACAGGGGGAATATTCTCAACCCCAACATTGGGGTTTTCCCCGGGACAGTCAAAACCCCCAAAGACCCATAGAAAAAAGAGAGGAGTCAGAGGGGGGGGGGGGGGGGGGAGATCAAAGAGCAAAAAGAAAACGGGAGTGAGTGGTAAAGGTATTTTTAATTTAAGTAGAACTCCCTTAACAGAAGCTGAGACATTAATTTTAGATAAGGGCCTCAAATTTGTACCCCCCAAATCTCTTAATAGATTTCAAACGTATATGGACATCCACAAATACACTAGAAAATTAAATATTAAAAGGTATATGTTGTCCAATCCTATTAGCTCCCAGAGTTCTAATTCCAATACTATTAGACACTCAGGTTTAGCTAATGCGTCCCTGTTTAACCCTCCGGGTGGCTTATCCGCCTCCCTGAGAGTATTTAGGGATGTTCTTTTAAGGGATTTGGACCGTTTGAAAACCCAGACTGTCAAAATGTCGAGGGAATTACAGCTTGGCCTAGATTCATTATGTGAACGTAAAGATCTTGTAATTAGGCCAGCTGACAAAGGAGGTGGAATAGTAGTCCTTGATAAGGCCGATTACCTTCAGAAGCTTGAGAAATTGGTGAGTGATAGAGACACCTACCAACTTTTAAGATCAGACCCTAGAATCAAATTTAAAAAGGAACTAGAAAAGATTGTGGATAGAGGGTTTCAGTTGGGTATCATTAACAAGAAGGAGAAATCCTTTTTAATTCCCGTGGCCTCGAGAATTCCTGTCATGTACCACCTGCCCAAGGTCCATAAGGACCCGGTTCACCCTCCGAGTCGTCCCATTATTAGTGGAATCGACTCCATTACATCAAGGGCAGGGAAGTACATTGACAGTTTTCTCCAACCACTGGTACAACTTTTACCAGCTTACATTAAGGATACTAGACACACCATCAACTTACTCAAAAATAGTGGATACTAGGGTTGTCCCGATACCACTTTTTTAAGACCGAGTACAAGTAACGATACTTTTTTTCAAGTATTCACCGATACTTTTTTTTTAATGCCACGTGACTGTTTTTTTGGGGGTTTTTTTACAATTTTTTTACAATGCTTTCTTCTTTTTTTTTTTGGGAGCGAGGGGGTGGATGGTGTCTGTGTGTTTTTTTAATTTTAATTTTTATTATTTTTAACAATAATTTTTTTTATTATTTATTGCAATACTTTTTTTTTTTTAATCAGCCCTGTTGGGGGGCTTTGGTGAGATATCAGGGGTCTTAATAGACCCCTAAAATCTCCCCCTTGAGACAGAGAAAAAGACCAAGGATAGAGATTTCCTAGTTCCTTTCTCAGCAGCCTCAGCTGCACTGAAAATGAATGGAGAGAAGACAGCGGCTCCTCTCCATTCATAAACTGAGACATTGTAATCACAGGAGGTTACAATGTTTCAGTTATGTGAATGGACTGACTCTGTTCATACAGAAAACGAAGGAGGAGGACATGGAGAGGGACAGCAGAACGGAGGGGGACACGGAGGAAAACTAGAGTGGGACAGCAGCAGAACGGAGGGGGACAGAAGCAGAACGGAGGGGGACACGGAAGAAGAAAGTAGGGGGACAGCAGAGTGGAGGGGGACACGGAAGAAGAAAGGAGTGGGACAGCAGAATGGAGGGGGACACGGAAGAAGGAGTGGGACAGCAGAATGGAGGGGGACTGGAGGAGGATGCGGGGACAGTCAGCGGTGATCGTGTGTGGGAGAGTTACAAGCACCGATCACCGCTGTATAGATTTCACTAAAGCAGCTGAAAGCGGAGGGGGGGGAAACTTTTAACTCCCCCACTCACCGATCACCGCTGACTGTCCAGGTATCGGGTGAAGCATCGGGAGCATTTGCAAGTACTCGGGCAAATGCTCGGTACCGATACTAGTATCGGTATCGGGACAACCCTAATATTGGACCATAGACCCAACTTATTATTTTCCTGTGTTCTCTACTGCCATCACCAGGCGTAGATAGGAGAATGTAATGCATTTCAGCAACAATGAACTTTTTCATCCTCAGGGTGACCCTGAATATGATCGGCTGATGTGAATGGAGAAATCTGTTAGGTTCTTTTTTTATCGTTAAAAAAAAAAACTGCAATACCCACAATACCCATCATTTTATTTTCTAAGGCCTCTGTTTATATATATATGTATATATATATAAAATCATGTTTGGGGGTTCTGAGTAATTTTCTAGCAAAAAATACAGATTTTTACATGTAAGCAAAAAGTGTCAAAAAAGGTTTGGTCTGAAAAGTGGGTGATGTGTGGCGGAAGATTCTAATGTTGGGCATAAAATGCCAGGACAGTGCAAACACCCCCCAAATGACCCCTTTTTGGAAAGTAGACACCCCAAGGTATTTGCTGAGAGGCATGTTGAGTGCATGGAAGATTACATTTTTTTCCACAAGTTTTGAGAGAATTACACTTTTTTTTTGTTTTTTTTTTACACAAAGTTGTAACCTTAATGAGATATTTCTCACACATGCCATGGATATACTGTATGTGGAATTACACCACTAATTACATTGTTCTGCTTCTCCCGAGTATGGGGATACCACATGCGAGAGACTTTTTCATAGTCTAGCCAAGTCCAGGACCCCGAAATACAATAAGCACCCTCTGTAATTTCCTCATTTCACTTCCTGACTACCTATCACAGTTTCAGAGGACCTGAAATGCTAGAATAAACACACCAAATGACCCCTTTTTTAAAAGTAGACACTCCAAGGTATTTGCTAAGAGGAATGGTGAGTATTTTGCAGATCTCATTTGTTGCCACAAGTTTTTTGGAAAATAAAGAAGGAAAACGAAAATGCATTTGTTTGTTTTCTTCTTTCATTGTTCAAAACTTTGTGACAAAAAATGAGATCTGCAAAATACTCACCATGCCTCTTATCAAATTCCTTGGGGTGTCCACTTTCCAAGGGGGGGGGGGGTGTTTTTACTATCCTGGCATTTCAGGACGTTCGAAACTGGAAAAGGAAATGAGGAAGCAACATGAGGTAATACGCCCTTTGAAAGCCTGAAGGTAGATTTTGGGCCCCCGTACACGGCTAGGCTCCCAAAATGTCTCTCACATGTGGTATCCCCATATTTGGGGAAGTAGCAGAATGTGTTTCTGGGGTGTGATTCCACATATACCAATTGCATGGCACCAAGTTCCCGGTGTTCGGGGCAAAACATGTCAGAGGGTGGGGCTGGAGCAGCACTGGCTGAGGCCACACTCATTCACATATTCATACATTGGCTCGGTGAGCGGTCTTCTTTTCTCTTCTGATGCTTCTACAGCCCTGAATGGTCCTTAGGTACCTGCTCCCTTCACTGGAACCAGCGGGGAGATCTTTGTCTTGGCTTACAGTGGGCACTGCAAGTTTTACCTGGATCACTAGGCTCCCAAAAAGAGAGAGCCTGGTAATAACTGTAGTGCAAATACTCTGGCTGGTCCCACTATCTTGTCCCAGATCCACAGTGTAAGTGCAGGCACGTGGATTATCCACACTTCTGGCTCAATAAGTAATCTAGGGGATTGCTTTTTCTGAATTTATTGCAGTGTAACTTGGTTAGGGCAGAGGGAGCGGTGGGATATTCCAGAATGTTGATCTGAAGTAGGGTGACACTCTCTTTGCAACTAATTCTTCTTGAAAAGTCCCTTAGACACAGTTCTTGGGAAGTGGACAGCTCTGGGCGCCAAAGCAATGTCCCAAGCTGGCAAACCTCAGTCTTAGGGAAACAGCAGGGTTAACATTCGCTCAGACCCTGCTCTTAGGTCTATACTCACAAGTCCTTGGGTGATGGGGGGCCTTTCTCAGCATCAGGCAGACAGCTGTGTAGTGGAGTCTCCAGACTGGGTCCCGGGTTCAATCACCCTTCTCTAGATTGCAGTCACTGTGAAGATAGGGCCCCAGCTTTTTTCGGTAGGTGGGGACATCACTGGGCTCCTGGTAAAGGTGCAGGGTGGCCCGGGAGGGTCTCCTACTGGACAAGGACCTAGACTGATGCAGCCCCAGACTATTTATGTTCTCTCTAGCTATCCTCGGAACACACCCCCTCAAGGATTGGCTGGGACCTACTAAATATTCAGACTGCTCACTGAGCCTGCTCCACTCCTATGTTCTGGTGCCTTCCAGAAAGCAGGGAGAAGCAATCAAGTGTGCAGCCTGATCAGTCCAAAGCAATCAGCAGCAGCTCCACTGATTACAGAGGAGCACCACAAAAAAGGGAATACATTTTCCTGACAGACTAGCACCTAACTACCCTGTTTCCCCGAAAGTAAGACCTAGCGTGATTGTCAGTGATGGCTGCAATATAAGCCCTACCCCCCAAATAAGCCCTACCCTGAAAATAAGACCTACAAGGACTTTAAGCAGGGCTTATTTGGGGGGTAGGGCTTATATTGCAGCCATCACCGACAATCAAGCTAGGTCTTATTTTCGGGGAAACAGGGTATGAGGGTGTACATAACATTGCTAGGAGGGATATTTATTTAGCTGCTACATACCTTCCACTTTTAAATAAACAACTCCTTACATTTAGGAGTCTATTTATTAAAAACTGCATAACAGTTTTCCCTGTGAAAATGCATGTACATTCCTTCTGTATGAATGGGGTATTAAACAAATGTTCTTAGGCTATTTGCTGAGCTGGTCGAAAGTTTTCCACTGATTTTAAATGGAAATTGTTGCATTTGTTCACTAGATGGCGCTAGTTCCTATTATACCTAGTTCCATAATGACTGACTGTGGTATTTTAAGTTTTAAATGAATGGCTGGTTTAATCAAAAGAGAGATAGTGCCCATGTTTCTCCACATAGGGAGACTGTGTAGAATGGGCATTTAAAAGTACCTAAAGTAAGTAACCAATGTACCAAAATGCATAAAATTACAAATAATTTTATTCAAAAGTTAAAAAAGGAGTAAAGACTCCATAAAAGGTAATATCTCATAACTGTAGATGCATAAAACAACCATTTGTGCGTTAGTAGATAGCGAAGGAAATATGTATCGACCCGTTTCGCCCTAGAGGGCTTCTTCAGGATCCGCTTTTCAATGTTTTTATGTTTTTATTGTTCATTGTTCTCATTGTTATTGAGAGCCAAAAAAAACATTAGCATTGCAATGTGCACACGTGCCAAAAAAAGACCACACACCGTGACAGTGGTATATATTAAAGTGTATGAGTAATCAATAAAAGAAAGAGATCGCCACCATAGAAAAGTCATCAAGTGAACATAGTCCATAAATAGGTATATTCATTGTACCCAGGAGATATTGGTCAAGCCATACAATTAGGAAGCAGTATATCTGTCCTACAGCAAGAATCCAGATGTCATGCAAGAGGAAGTCCTATATAGTAAACAAAGATTAATAAGGCCAGCAAGTTCACCTCATAGGAGGCATAAAGTGGACTTCTTTCCTTCAGTGTCTACTGTACTGACAACTGTATGAGTATGATCTCAGGTATCCGTATAAAGCCATGTCTGACAAAGGAATAGAAGGGGTCTACTTATAGAAAATTCATTGAACGAATGTGACAAGTATTCATCCAGCCCTGACAAATTATAGCCATATTTTAATTAACACAGTGATTTCCTATCATTGTCAGCTCCATCTAGTGGATATAATGGGGCAATTTTCCTGAAATACCTCCATCAGTAAAAATAGTGCAATATGATATTATGACCACTAGATGGAGCAAATATTAACAAAACTCATCACGGCTGGCCGAATGCTGGTCACATTCATTCAACACGTTTTGAAATAGACCTCTAAGTGTTTGTGAAAGCTTACGCCACAAAATGCCAATGAAAGGTAATGACTCCAATTTTTTTTTTCTACTGCTATCAATGGCCAACATTGTACAACACTTCATCCATGTCTTTGGTGATCTCTGATCTCCTTATGAACTGTTTCTTACATGATGAAGATCAGCCATGGAGTATATCTGAGGTGTATATCAGGGTGTGCTTCTTCCCCACATGAGAGCTGTGATGTCCAGCAACATTCATACAGAAGACATTTCCCGCACTCAAGGCACTAATACACCTCGAGGGTTGTGTGGGATCCCTGATGTACAGGAAGACACGACTTCAGTGAGGAGCAATTCCCTCACTCAGGACTGGAAAGTGGCTTCTCCCCCGTGTGCAATCTCTGATGTCTGTAAAGATGGGATATCACTGAAAAACATTTCCCACACTCAGGACAGGAATACGGCTTCTCCCCCGTGTGAGATCTCTGATGTATGTAAAGACTGGACTTCCGTGAAAAACATTTCCCGCACTCAGGACAGGAATATGGCTTCTCCCCCGTGTGAGAACTCTGATGTCTGTAAAGATGGGACTTCATTGGAAAACATTTCCCGCACTCAGGACAGGAATACAGCTTCTTGCCCAAATGCAATTTCTGATGTGTGTCAAGATGGAACTTCGCTGAAAAACATTTCCTGCACTCAGGACAGCAATACGGCTTCTCTTTTGTGTGAGATCTGTGATGAGTGAAAAGATCTCGTTTTTGTACAAAACATTTTCCACATTCAGAACAGGAATATGGTTTTTCCCCTGTGTGAGATCTTTGATGTGAGTACAGATGGGATATCTGTTTAAAACATTTCCCGCACTCAGGACAAGAATATGGCTTCTCCCCTGTGTGAGATCTTTCGTGCACATTAAGTTCAGATTTAGAATTGAAATGCTTCCCACACTCGGTACAGGAATATGGTTTTTCCCCTGTGTGAAGTTTTTGATGTTTGACAAGATATGATTTTAGTATAAAACATTTCCCGCACTCACGGCAATAAAATGGCTTCTCCTCCATGTGAGATCTCTGATGTACTGAAAGACTGGACTTTCTTGAAAAACATTTCCCACACTCAGGACAGAAATGTGGCTTCTCCCCTGTGTGAGTTCTTTTATGCTCATTAAGACGGGATTTATAATGGAAACCCTTCCCGCACTCAGTACAGGAAAAGCTCTTCTCTGTTGGAAGGACGGCACCGTCCCTCACAGTCTGAGGTTCCTCAGGATAAGAGGAATACGATGGTCCATCTACACTGTGTGGTGCCGGATGGACATTTGAGGTAGTCGGGTTTTCTCCTGGACTATACTGTGTGATGTCCTCATCTTCTACTTTACAGTCTGGAGACAAAGTGAGACAATCCTCTGAGGTTTTCCTCATCTCCCGTCCATCTACTAAAATAGAAATAAAAAGATTATTACTAGACATGAGCAGATTGGTTCCCCTAAACCAGGACCCCGCCCACATCAGGCAGCTTTGTCTCTGAGGATCTTACAATTCCACCCTCAAGGTAACTAGTAAATGGGTCCTCTGATCTCCTACCAGTTCATTTCTTTATTCATGGACCTTAGTCAGAGAGTGAGGAAACAACGAGAACTGTCTTTTATAGGAGTGACAGTGATGAGGGGATTATAGGATGAGTGTCCCCTCCCCCTCTATCACTCATTGCCATCTTCCCAACACAAGAAGTCCTGCACTTCCTTATTTAGTCCATGATTTAGTCATGAATAACAGCGGGGCTGAGCCCCACCAGAGGTCAGAGAGTGAGGATGGGGGGAGAACAATCAAGATGAAGACTGGACTGATCCTGAAGACCACCATCATTGGGTTATTGACTCCTCCCTCATTGTCACTTTCTGTTTAACCGCTTGCCGCCCGCCGGCTGTCATATGACGGCCAGGCGGCGCGGCTCTCGTGCTGGGAGGGCGCCATATGACGCCCTCTCGGCCCACCAGGGGGCGCACGCGCGCCGCTGGCGGGAATCGAATGCGCCCGCCGTGTCACTGGGGACTCGATGCGCGTGTCGGGCACCCGCGATTGCCCAGTAACACACAGATCCACGGTCCTGTCAGAGGAGAGGAGACCGATGGTGTGTTCCCAGTACAGAGGAACACCGATCGGTCTCCTCCCCTTGTGAATCCCCTCCCCCTACAGTTAGAATCACTCCCTAGGAAACATAATTAACCCCTCGATCAACCCCTAGTGTTAACCCCTTCCTTGCTAGTCACATTTATACAGTAATCAATTCATTTTTATAGCACGGTTCGCTGTATAAATGTGAATGGTCCCAAAAATGTGTCAAAAGTGTCCGAAATGTCCGCCGCAATATCGCAGTCACGATAAGATCGCCGCCATTACTAGTAAAAAAAAATAATAAAAATGCTATAAATCTATCCCTTATTTTGTAGACGCTATAACGTTTGCGCAAACCAATCAATATAGGGTTATTGCGATTTTTTTACCAAAAATATGTAGAAGAATACATATCGGCCCAAACTGAGGAAAAATTTTGTTTTTTTTTAAAAAAAATGAATATTTATTATAGCAAAAAGTAAAAAATATTGTGTTTTTCAAACTTGTCACTTTTCCTTTGTTTATAGTGCAAAAAATAAAAACCACAGAGGTGATCAAATACCACCAAAAGAAAGCTCTATTTGTGGGGAAAAAATGATAAAAATTTCACTAGGGTGCAGTGTTGCATGACCGCGCAATTGTCATTCAAAATGTGAGAGCGCTGAAAGCTGAAAAATGGCCTGGGCAGGAAGGGGGTGAAAATGCCCTGTATTGAGGTGGTTAAGGTTCCAAAGTTTGAGGATGTTGTCACATTATTATCAACATGTAAAAGTCTGTGCTCCAATTACATTATCGGATATAAAATGTCCAGCTGGTAGAAAATGGGTGTAACAAAAGAGAATACATCTTATGTTTACAGTGGGGACGGAAAGTATTCAGACCCCCTTAAATATTTCACTCTTTGTTATATTGCAGCCATTTGCTAAAATCATTTATGTTCATTTTTTCCTCATTAATGTACACACAGCACCCCATATTGACACAAAAACACAGAATTGTTGACACTTTTGCAGATTTATTAAAAAAGAAAAACTGAAATATCACATGGTCCTAAGTATTCAGACCCTTTGCTGTGACACTCATATATTTAACTCAGGTGCTGTCCATTTCTTCTGATCATCCTTGAGATGGTTCTACACCTTCATTTGAGTCCAGCTGTGTTTGATTATACTGATTGGACTTGATTAGGAAAGCCACACACCTGTCTATAATAAGACCTTACAGCTCACAGTGCATGTCAGAGCAAATGAGACTCATGAGGTCAAAGGAACTGCCTGAAGAGCTCAGAGACAGAATTGTGGCAAGGCACAGATCTGGCCAAGGTTACAAAAAAATTTCTGCTGCACTTAAGGTTCCTAAGAGCACAGTGGCCTCCATAATCCTTAAATGGAAGACGTTTGGGACGACCAGAACACTTCCTAGAGCTGGCCGTCCGGCCAAACTGAGCTATCGGGGGAGAAGAGCCTTGGTGAGAGAGGTAAAGAAGAACCCAAAGATCACTGTGGCTGAGCTCCAGAGATGCAGTCGGGAGATGGGAGAAAGTTTTAGAAAGTCAACCATCACTGCAGCCCTCCACCAGTCTGAGCTTTATGGCAGAGTGGCCCAACGGAAGCCTCTCCTCAGTGCAAGACACATGAAAGCCTGCATGGAGTTTGCTAAAAAAACACCCGAAGGACTCCAAGATGGTGAGAAATAAGATTCTCTGGTCTGATGAGACCAAGATAGAACTTTTTGGCCTTAATTCTAAGCGGTATGTGTGGAGAAAACCAGGCACTGCTCCTCACCTGTCCAATACAGTCCCAACAGTGAAGCATGGTGGTGGCAGCATTATGCTGTGGGGGTGTTTTTCAGCTGCAGGGACAGGACGACTGGTTGCAATCGAGGGAAAGATGAATGCGGCCAAGTACAGGGATATCCTGGATGAAAACCTTCTCCAGAGTGCTCAGGACCTCAGACTGGGCTGAAGGTTTACCTTCCAACAAGACAATGACCCTAAGCACACAGCTAAAATAACGAAGGAGTGGCTTCACAACAACTCCGTGACTGTTCTTGAATGGCCCAGCCAGAGCCCTGACTTAAACTCAATTGAGCATCTCTGGAGAGACCTAAAAATGGCTGTCCACCAATGTTTACCATCCAACCTGACAGAACTGGAGAGGATCTGCAAGGAGGAATGGCAGAGGATCCCCAAATCCAGGTGTGAAAAACTTGTTGCATCTTTCCCAAAAAGACTCATGGCTGTATTAGATCAAAAGGGGCTTCTACTAAATACTGAGCAAAGGGTCTGAATACTTAGGACCATGTGATATTTCAGTTTTTCTTTTTTAATAAATCTGCAAAAATGTCAACAATTCTGTGTTTTTCTGTCAATATGGGGTGCTGTGTGTACAATATGGGGTGCCGTGTGTACATTAATGAGGAAAAAATGAACTTAAATGATTTCAAATGGCTGCAATATAACAAAGAGTGAAAAATCTAAGGGGGTCTGAATACTTTCCGTCCCCACTGTATATATAGCAGTGGGTAGAGGGGAGAGAGCAGAAGTCAGGACTATGTAATGTACAACATATTGTATAAGATACAACAGATAGGACTATATAGTACAGTGGAACCTCGGATTACGAGTATAATCCGTTCCAGGAGAATGCTGGTAAACCAAAGTACTCGCATATCAAAGCGAGTTTTCCCATTGAAGTCAATAGAAATGAAAATAATTTGTTCCGCATTGACTTCAATAGGATGCAATACCGCATGCGGCCAGAGGGGGGGGGGGCACCGCAGAGCCTTGGAAACGGCCAAAAAGCCCTGAGGACACTTCGGCTGACCATAGGCAAACCTCGGAAGGACTTCCTACCAGAGATTTGCCGAGGTCAGCCGAAGTGTTCTCGGAGCTTTCCGTGCATTTCCGAATGGCTGCGATCGGCGACTTTCAGCTCTGCTCAGCTCCGGCACCCCCCCACCTCAGGCCAAAAGCGGTACTGCACACCACTTTGTCCTGAATTGTGCTAGTTTTGCAAGACAACACTCGCAAACCGAATTGCGATTTTTAAAAATACAGAGCTCGTATTGCGAAACGCTCGTTAACTGCATTACTCGCAATCCGAGGATTCACTGTATCAGAATGATGTAATGTACAACATAGAGTATATAGTGTAAGGGTCAGGACTCATAATATTCATATTCAGCAATCAGTGGAAGATTAAATGTTTACATGAGACAAGTTGCAGAGGTCCCACACCGCTTCCTCCCATCTCCTGAGACTGCACTCAGTGACTTGGGTCTGAGACTATACAGACATATCCCTCCACTCGACACAGCCAGCAGACAACAGAGCAAGTAATCCTGGGAGAATTGTTCTGTCAGACATCTTACTAGACTCCCATTAACGCCTATGGTGAAAATCTACATTTTGTTGCCAGCTGAACTGCAGAATCTCCATAAATCCAGTCTAGATACATAAATTGTGTCTGCAGCACAGAGAAGGAAGATTATCCGAGAGAAATACAGGAATACAGGACGGGGAACACAGCTCAGGAAAGTGACCAGGGGATTACAGGCTGATATCACCCAGTCCTTGCCCTACTCTGGACCAATCAGTGAGCAGTATGGGTGGAGGAATGTATTTAGTGTTAATGACCCACCTGTGCTGATCTCTGTAGAAGTGTCCTCCTCTATAAATGTCCCCGTTATTCCATCCTCCTCCATAGACTGCTGATCATCCCTCACATACCTCTCTTCTTCTTCTGCTTTAACCTCAAATTCTATATCGATTGGATCTCCACTCTAAATCAAGAAAATGAGAGAGAATTTCATCTGTAAAATATAAGCTCACAAAAAAATCCACATCTAATCACAAGTCCCTGTTCTAGATGCTCCGTCCCACCAACCTTGTAATAGTGAGGGATGGTGTGACCTTCCTGTGTGGAATCCCGGGAATACAGAGGATGGGGACATCTCTTTGGTGGGTTTCTGTAGTTGGATGACTCCACCATGGTGTCCTGGTACAGATCTTTGTGTTCTTTTAGAAACTCTGACTCCTCCATCACCCCATCCTCATCATCCTCCTCTTTTATCTCTTCTTTAACCTCAACTTTAGAATCTCTCAGGTTTCCACTCTGAATATCAAATAAAAATGACATCAATGGTAACAATGCAGATAATGTACAGATCCTAATGATACTATCAGTGATTGTTCCTCATCTACCTGATGATGGTGAGGGATGGTGTGATCTTCCTGTGTGGAATCCCGGGAATACAGAGGACGGGGACATCTCTCTGGTGGGTTCCCATTACTGGATCCATCTGTAGGAAACACACACACTGACTGAATACATTGTTTCTATGTGTTTATCAGATGATGGGGGATCTAGGTGGACCCTCCGTACTGCTCTCTCCTTTACAATAAAGTCTCCTCTTACCCGGTGATGTGAGGGGAGGCTGATTGTCCATCATGACGTCCTTGTAGAGATCCTTGTGTCCTTCTAAATACTCCCACTCCTCCATGGAGAAATAGACAGTGACATCCTGACACCTTATAGGAACCTGACACACACAATGATACAGTCACCATCCAGACACATCCCTTGTCTGTTACTGGATAATGTCCCAGAATTCCCAGCACCGCTCACCTCTTCTCCATGATCTCTCTGGTGACTTCTAGAATCTTCTTTGTATTTCTCTATTCTATCAGGGAGGGAGGTGGAGGCAATGTGATGGTCATATGATCTCCAGACTTCACAGGAGGAAAACTTTTTTTTTAATCAAAACTTTTTTTTATTGAAAAATTGCTCTTTTAACACATACAATGATTGCATCCAGTGAGTATAAAAGATATACATGTTATACAAATTGCATCGAGTATCCAGAATACATGAGCAATAACAGAAGGCAATTCAGATATCATGATTTTTCAACTAAAACATCAACTAGCACTTTCAGTCCAATATTTAGAACAGTATTAACCATTTCTTCATCTAACGGATCATGTGGATTCTAGTGCTTATCCTTGCACAAGACCTAACTTGTTTCTCCTGCCTCCTTTTTTTTTCTCTCTCATCTCACCCCCCCCCCAAGTCAATGGTGGGTTTTACTGCAAAAGTCTGTCTATCACCAGTTGTGGTGGTGCAAGATTGGGATCATCTAGCCATGGCTGCCAAATGAGATCAAATCTTTGCACAGCTTTCCTGCAACTATAGGCTAGTCGCTTCCTTAAGAGAAGTGAGTTAACATAGGTAATCCATTGTTTTCCTGTGGGGACTGAAGATGCCATCCAATATCTGGCTATAAGTTTTCTAGCCAGGTATAACAGCCTGGTTATCATGTGATACAACCCCCTCGGGTACATCTCCTCGTCAATTGCCCCTAGTAAGTACACCGGGGGGTTCAGGGGTACCGCTATCTGAGCTAGTCTAGAGATATATTGGGATATTTCCGCCCAATATCGGTGGAGATTAGGACATCTCCAAAAGTAGAAGTATAAAGTCCCCCTGGTGCATTTTACATTTTGGGCAGAGAGGAGAGTCTCTTCTGCCCCAACCATGTAGTTGTATGGGTGTTCTGTAGGCTCTATGTAGTATAAACAGTTGCAAGAGTTTGTGAGAGGCTGAGACCGAGGTTGCAGGTATTGATTCCAAAGTCCACTGATCCCCATCTATATCGCCAATATCTTCCACCCACTTAGTTCTGCATTTGAAAGAGGCGTGGTCCTGAATAGAGGATAGCAATTCCGCATATATCTTAGATGTCAGTCCCCTCTGGGTGTCCGCCCTGGGGACTTCCATCAGCAGAGAAGAGGATGATACAACTAATGAGTGTGTTTGCTGCTCTGCCTGCAGGGCGTGTCAAAGTTGAAGATATTCATAAACTCCCCTAGAGGTGAGCTGGAATTCCGAGCATAGCTGTTCATATGTTTTTAGAAAGGTTCCTTCATAAAGTTGAGGGATGAACCATATTCCTTGCTGCCTCCAGGGAGAGAATCCCTGTAATTCTAGCAATTCTGGATACCTGGGGTTGTTCCATAAGGGTGTAAAGGGCAGTGGGCCCTTAATAGCCAGGGCTTTTAGGAATTCCTTCCATATTTTCCTAATGAGGTCACCGGTTGGGGCCGGGGTTGGAACACTTGGTAGATCCATCTCCATATGGGAGGCAGCTTTTAATGTGGGGTAAGACATAGTTACCAATTTAGCTATGGGGTTCTCACCTGCGTCCTGCCCCCACCCCGCCAGCTGCTGAATTTGTGCGGCCAAAAAATACATTTTGGGGTGTGGTAGTGCCAGTCCTCCTCGGTCTTTCCCGTATTGTAATGTGGTTAGACTAATTCTAGCTTTTTTTTTTTTCCCATAGTAAGTCTCGCATTAAAGAATCAATGCGTTTGAAACATTTATTTGAGATCCACATAGGGGAGTTGTGAAAGATATACAGAAGTTGAGGTGCCCATACCATTTTAATTAGGTTCACTCTTCCTACCACCGACAGAGGAAGCTTACACCAGCTAGTGCATTTGTCTTTCCGTCTCTGACTAATGGCGCGTACACATGATCGGAAATGCCGCCAGCAAAACTCCGACGAGAGCTTTTTGTCGGAAAATGCGACCGTGTGTACGCTCCATCAGTCTTTTGCTGGCGGAATTCCAGCCAGCAAAAGATTGAGAGCAGGTTCTCTATTTTCCGGTCGGGAAAAGTTCCTTTTCGAAAATGCGTTCGTCTGTATGCAATTCGGATGCGCAAAAAATCACGCATGCTCGGAAACAATTTGACGCATGCTCGGAAGCATCGAACTTCATTTTCTCGGCTCGTCGTAGTGTTGTACGTAACCGCGTTCTTGACGGGCGAAAGTTCAGAGAACTTTTGTGTGACCGTGTGTATGCAAGGCAAGCTTGAGCGGAATTCCGTCAGAAAAACCATCCAAGTTTTTTCTGATGGAAATTCCGCTCGTGTGTACGTGGCATAAGAGTGGGCCCAGGTTCAGCCGCAAGTAGTCAGCTGGATCCGGTGTCACTATCACCCCCAGGTATTTAAAACTGCTTGCTATGGTTATTTGATTTACTCCTGTGGGTAGAGGTGCTGTCAAGGGTTCTATGGGCATTAATATTGACTTGGACCAGTTTATAGTAAAGCCCGAAAACCTGCCATAATCTGCAATAATCCCCATTACAGTTCACAAGAAGGCCGCTGTGTTTCTCCCAGGTAAATAAGTGCATCATCTGCATAAAGGGAAATCTTATCTTCAAGCGGGCCTCTACGAAATCCCACAACCTCCGGTGTGTTGCGGATCAAATTGGCTAAGGGTTCTACCGCCATAGCGAACAGCAATTGGGATAATGGGCTTCCCTGGCGGATGCCCCTATGCAGATTAAAAGATGAGGAAAGATTGTTGTTAATACGTAGTCTAGCGCCAGGTTTTGAGTATAGGACCTTCACCCATTCTATGAATTGATTCCCCAGACCGAACCTTGCCAGGATCTCCAGGAGGAAGGGCCATTCCACGCTGTCAAAAGCCTTTGCGGCATCCATCGATAGAATGGCCCTCCCTCTAGGATCATCCACTGGTATCTGTAGATTCGTGAACAATCGCCGTATGTTGTCTGCCATGGAATGGGTGGGGATAAACCCAGATTGATCTTTATGAATTAATCTACCTATCGCCTCAGAAAGGATGGTGGACAGTACACGCGCCAGTAGCTTAACGTCCGAATTCAACAATGAAATCGGACAATATGAATCCGGCAAGAGTTTATCCTTGCCTTGCTTGGGAAGCACCGCTAAAATGGCCTCCTGCATACTGTCTGGCTGGCAGCCTGTCTCGGACAGGGCCCGCAGGAGAGATGGAAGCAGGATTTCACCATAGCGTGAGTATACCTCAGCTGGCAGGCCACCCGAACCCAGAGATTTATGGTGTGGGGCTCCCTCTAATGCTTCCGTTAGTTCCGTCAGGATAATTGGAGAGTTCGGTGTGTCCCTCTCAGCATCAGTTAGCTTTGGAAAGAGACAGGCCTGCAGGAATACTGTTAGATCAGATGGAGCATATCTAGCTTTAGAGGCATAGAGGTCATTGCAAAATGGTGAAAATCATTCAATATGTCAGGGATAAGAGTGTGTATTTCCCCCGTTGTGGACCGTATAGCTGTAATAATAGAGGGTTCCCGTTGCTCCCTGGCCACCAGTGCCAGGAGATGCCCGGTGTTTTCCCCCTTTTCAAAATAGCTTTGTTGGAGAAAGTATCTCCTCTTCTCTGCTGCAGACATTAAGGCTCCATTCACACTAGCGCGTTTTTTGATGCATTTTGCAGAAATGCATGTGAATTTTTTAACATGGGTTCCTATGGAACATGTTCACATCAATGCCTTTTTGTATCTCTGCATTTTTGGAAAGGGTCAGGGACTTTTTTTCATGCAAAATGCAGCGTTTTGCATGTAATAGAATTCAATGGACCAGCATCAAAAACGCAAGTGCAGCGTTTTTGATGCGTTTTTGCCGTTTTTGTTTTTTTTTGACTGTATACAGTCAAAAAAAACAAAACGCAAAACGCGGCAAAAACGCTGTAAAAACGCTGCTCAAAAACGTGGCAAGCATGAAAAAAAACCCTCCAAAAACGCTCAAAAGCAACATGCATAGGTGTGAATCGAGCCTAAGACGGAGTTATACAAAGATTGAGCCTCAGTCCAAGCTTCTTGGTTGGACTGGGAAGGGTCAGTGATCAACGCCTGTTCTGCATCTCAGTCCTCACTCTATCCTCCCATTCCCTAGAGCGATTCTTAATGCCTGTAATCTCCCGAATGAGGAATGCCTTGAGTGAGTCCCACATCACTGCTGCACTGGCAGAGTGTCTGTTAAATGACAGGAACTTTTTCAATGCACCCAGGATGCCGTCAGAGGGCGGGAATAATGTCAGCCAAAAGGGGTTCACTCTCCATAGTGGACGGCCTGAGGCGGCTGTGACATCCAGTCTTACCCAGAATGGGGAGTGGTCAGACAGGAGAAGCGGCTCATAGGCCGAGTCCACGAACCTGTTGTAGAAGCATCCCATTGCCCAACCCCAGGTCAATGCGCGAGAGTCCACCATGTGTGGCAGAGTAGCAACGGTCAGTGGTATGTCTCTCGCGCCACACATCGTGGTGTCCCAGTTCAGTAAGCAGAGATGCAAAGGCAGTCTTACCCATAGTGGGTCTAGTCAGTCTGGGCGTTATGGAAATCCTGTCCAGGTGTGAATCCAGAGTGTTGTTAAAGTCTCCCAATGCCATTACCGGTAAATTAGGGTGCAGTGCCAAAAAAACGAGCTAGGCTCTTGAGGGGGATCACAGAAAATGGTAGGGGGGTATATATTGCTGCAATAATACATCTAAATGCATTTAGCTTGCATAATAAGAAGACAATTCTGCTCTCTCTGTCAATCTGCTGTTGAATGCATTCAAAGGAAACAGTGGCTGAGATCAACACACTGACCCCTCTAGAGTAGGAGGAGGAGTGTGTGGAATGAAATTGTAGGAGGAAAACTCTAGATCTGAACACAAATAGTAAAATAAAATGTTATTTCCAGAATCCTCCTCACCTCACCATTCAGGTCTCCATTTTATTAAAGCCCCCATTCAGACTGAGTTATAATTTAGCTACAAAGGACCCCCACACTATGCAGGATAAAAGCTTGTAGCAGGGATTCTGACATCATTACATACAACGCAGGACCAACAGTCCCACTTTGTTAGTGAGGATGCCAAGGGTCCGCCCACAGCCTAAAAAGCCAGATGGATAGATATTAGGAGGAGGAGCTGTGAGGTCAGTGTGATGTCATAGGACATATAGACTCTGGATGGAGGGACATTTGGATGGGGAGATTTGAGGGGTCCTCTATATGAGGCTCCTGTGCAAAGCAAATCTTTGTTCCTGGGTGTGTCCTACCTCTCCTAAACTGAAGAGTGAACTTTGACCTTTACCATACAGAAATCTGTCAGGAATCTGTGAAAGTAAGCTCTCATGTGATCAGGTGACGTGCGGAGGAACGGAGTGTAAATATCAGACAATTTTCTCCAGAGCTCCTAATGGTGGGGATGGATTTTGCTGAGTGCTGGTGCCAAGTTTCCACCCCCCAGGATCACTGCAGGTGTGGAGAAAAGCTGTGTAAGAGGATATGGAGGAGAGATGAGGAGGAGATCCAGGAATCAGGATAAAGGTCAGGACAAGCAACAGACGAGGGCATCCAAGAGATGAAGCCGGGGTCACTACACAGAAAATCAATCCAAGGAAACAACAGGCAGGACGAGGAATAGCAAGAAGGAGCTCAGAGACAAATGAGAATATTGCTCAGCCAATGGGAGATTATCTCAGCATGACTTACATAATGAAGGAGATGAGGGGGAGGGGAGGAAGTCACTTAAGGCGGGGCTTGATAAATCTGCTTTGAATCTAGGAGACAGCTAAAAAAGTTAAGAGACAGTTTTTTTTAGGGCAGTGTGGGTTGTCAGTGCCCGGGGCCTGGCAAGTAATTTGTGAGTAATCTGTGAGGTGCAGAATGTAGGACATGGGGTGCAGGAGATGGATGCATGTAATGTGGTGCAGAAGACAGGACATGGAGTGCAGGGTAATGGAGAAGGGTGTAGGTCACCACAGGGGTACAGTGTTCAGAATGCAGGACATAGGGTGAAGGGTGTAAAATGTAGGACATGGGGTACAGGATACAAGAGAAGGGCGTAGGTCACCGCAGGACATGGGATGCAGGAGAAGGGAGCAGAACACAGGACATGGGGTGCAGTGGAAGGGTACAGGGTGCAGAAGGCAGGACACAGGGTACCGGAGAAGGGTGCAGGACATGTGGTTTGGGGTGCAAAACATGGGGTGCATAAAGCAGGACATGGGGTGCAGGGTGTAGAACACAGGACATGGGGTGCAGGGTGGAGGTCACTGCAGGACATGGGGTACAGGAGAAGGGTGGTGTTTGCAGGACATGGGGCACAGAATATGGGGTACAGAAAGCAGGACATGATGTGTAGGACAGTAATCCAATCCCCCACTCCCCTGTGTCCTCCTGCATGTCCTGTACATCTCCCCCAGCAGTGTGTGAGAGCAGAGTGGATGGAGAGGACATCTTGTGTACATAAAGCAGCATGTCCCTCCCTGGCTGGTTTCTTAGCTGGCTGCTTTGCAGGCTTGTCCTGGTTACTCCTGTAAGGACTCTGTAGTCCTGTTTCTCAGCACCTTGTGGGGATCTTTGTGGCAGTGCCGAGGTGGCGCCATGTTGGAGATTCGGTCCCGCTCTTTCCTCTCTGTTCTGCCGGAGGGCTCTGCAGGGACACAGGCAGCTGTGGGTGGAAGCAGGAGACGATGGTGACAGTAATGCGGCCGCGGAAAGGAGAAAGATCGGCAGCGGGAGATCAGTGAGATGAGTCCTCTCATGTCCTGTCCTGTCCACCCCTCACTTCACAGGTCAGGTGCCATCATCTCCTCCCCCTCCCCTCCCCCTCCTGGCCCTGCTCCGAGCCACATTCCTGTCTGAATAATGTGTCCGGGTTTCAGGCAGAAACATTATTCAGACCAACAGTGAGAATGACAAGAGCCCAGGGGCCAGGACGTCATTTCTAGTCACCATGGTGAACGGGGATTTGACCATAGAGACATGGAAATTCAGCTGGTTCAGCAGGGATCGGTCACATTTCCATCCATGTGTGGTCACTGCCGGATAAAAGTCACTCGATCAGCAACTGCAGCCAATAGCTTCATCACTGATCTGTGTATTCTGAGAGCGGAGGAGCGCCCCCCATTGTCAGAATACAATAGTGCAGCGGGGAGGATTCCCCCATCCCCCTCCAATGTGTGGATGGGGGAATCACTTCAGTTTTTTCCTCTCATCCCGCTGGCTGAACGATAAAACTGAACCATGTATGGCCAGCTTTGGAAGGAAGATATATTCATCATTAGTGATAGGCTTGGGTGTGTTGGAAACCCCACATTCCCGATCCCGACAGGAAGCCGACACTACACAGCGCTAATCACAGACAGGGAGACATTTCCCGATTCACATCTGCACAGATCAGGAAATGTCTCACTGTCTGTGATTAGCGCTGTGTAGTGTCGGCTTCCTGGTGGGATCGGGAATGTGGGGCTTCAAACACGCCTGCGCCCATCACTATTCATCATTAACTGATCCCCCTGAAGGGGTTAATCTATGTATATCCACACTATATATATGTGTATCATCATCTGCTGGAGATAAAAGACGTCACAGTGACTATGGAGGAAGAGGACGGACATGACGGGAGGTTTACTGGGTGTAAATAGAAAATAAGATCTTATTACCTCCTCTACTGTCACTTCCAGCAACGTCTTCTCTCTACTTCCTCCTGACTCACCTCTCACCTGGAACTTCCTGTCTGTACCTGATATCACTTCCTGTCTGTACCTGACATCACTTCCTGTCTGTACATGACATCACTTCCTGTCTTCCGAGAGTGGAGCTCCACATTTGGCAGGAAACATGTGTCCTCCACTCCACTTTTTTTTTTTTGTTTAATGAACTTTAATGTAACAAACATTCAATAGACATTAGAAACAATGTTTTCTGTCACATCTGTGTAGCGCTGGTAGATTTGCGATCTACCACCTGATAGGTAAATTTAGTAACTTGTTCGTTAGGAAGGTTAGATTTGCCTCTGTTCCAGCTTGTCTGAAGTTGTGTGTGCTTCCATACTGCATAGTCATACCTCCCAACTTTTGAACTTCAGAATGAGGGACACTTGAGGAAGGAAGTAACCTTGCATAGCGCGCTACGGCAAATGTGGGCGTGGTCAAACGTTTGACAGTGGGAGGAGCTTAATGGGCATCATTAAACAAAACTTGGGCTTCCTTGTATCTATAAAATATGCTTTTATTATTGTTCCACAAGCAAGAGTCTCATGGATACATACATACCCCAGCACATTCATTAAAAAAAAAAGGATAAAAGAATGCAGTGTTTGGAGTGCATTACGTACAAAGTGCAGGGTTGTAGGATGAGCTATATACAGAGTGCAGGGTTCTGGCATGAGCTATATACAGAGTGCAGGGTTGTAGGATGAGCTATGTACAGAGTGCAGGGTTCTGGCATGAGCTATGTACAGAGTGCAGGGTTCTGGCATGAGCTATGTACAGAGTGCAGGGTTCTGGCATGAGCTGTACAGAGTGCAGGGTTCTGGCATGAGCTGTGTACAGAGTGCAGGGTTCTTGCATGAGCTGTGTACAGAGTGCAGGGTTCTAGCATGAGCTGTGTGTGTACAGAGTGCAGGGTTCTGGCATGAGCTGTGTACAGAGTGCAGGGTTCTGGCATGAGCTGTGTACAGAGTGCAGGGTTCTGGGGTGAGCTGCATTCAGAGTGCAGGGTTCTGGAGTGAGCTGCATGCAGAGTGCAGGGTTCTGGGTTGAGCTATGTACAGAGTGCAGGGTTCTGAGATGAGCTATGTACAGAGTGCAGGGTTCTGAGATGAGCTATGCACAAAGTGCAGGGTTCTGGGATGAGCTATGTACAGAGCGCAGGGTTCTGGGATGAGCTATGTAAAGAGTGCAGGGTTCTGGAATGAGCTATGTAAACAGTGCAGGGTTCTGGAATGAGCTATGTGCAGAGTGCAGTGTTCTGGGATGCGCTATGTGCAGAGTGCAGGGTTCTGGAATGAGCAATGTGCAGAGTGCAGGGTTCGGGAATGAGCTATGTGCAGAGTGCAGGGTTCTGGAATGAGCTATGTGCAGAGTGCAGGGTTCTGGGATGAGCTATATACAGGGTGCAGGGTTCTGGGATGAGCTATATACAGGGTGCGGGGTTCTGAGACAAGCTATATACAGGGCACAGGGTACTGGATGAGCTATATACAGGGTGTAGCAGAGGCGTAATTAGAACCTTCAGGGGCCCTGGTGCAAGAAACCATGAAGGGCCCCCCGACCTCCAGCCTGGGCCATTCCCTTCGAGCCCAGAGCCCTTCCCACTGATCCCATCACCCTTCATGGTCCCACAGCAGATTGGGCCCGACCATGGTGGCAGAAGGCCAGGGCCTAGTTGCAAGTGCAACCTTTGCTGGTAGTTCCGGCAGTGGTGTCAGTGTGGACTGTGAATGGTGTCAGTCAGTAGGGCAGTGGACATGGTCAGTAGAGCAGTGGAAGTGGTCAGTATGGCAGAGAAAGTGGTCAGTATGGCAGAGAAAGTGGTCAGTAGGGCAGTGGACATGGTCAGTAGGGCAGCGGACGTGGTCAGTAGGGCAGTAGACATAATCAGTAGGGCAGTGGACAGGATCAGTAGTTTTATTTTATTGTTGTTATTTTATTTTTGTTATTATTTTTTACCATTATATTTTATCCATTTTATTTTTTAGAGTTTTTTTTTACAGATTTTGATGGGAGTTGGTGGCAGTGGAGGGCAGTATGATGGGGTGGAGGGCAGTATGATGGGAGGGTGTGTCAGTGGAGGGCAGTATGATGGGAGGGGTGGCAGTGGAAGGCAGTATGTTGGGGGCGGAGGCAGTGGAAGGCATTATGATGGGAGGGGAGGCAGCGGAGGGCAGTATGATGGGGTGGAGGGCAGTATGATAGGAGAGGAGGTAGTGGAGGGCAGTATAATGGGAGGAGGCGGTGGTGGAGGGCAGTATCATGGGAGAGGGGGTTAGTGCAGGGCAGTATGATGGGAGGGATGGTAGTGGAGGGCAATATAATGGGAGGGGGTTTAGTGGAGGGCAGTATTATGGGAGGGGTGGTAGTGGAGGGCAGTATGATGGGAGGGAGAGCAGTATGATGGGAAGGGTGGTAGTGGAGGGCAGTATGATGGGAGGGGTGGTAGTGGAGGGCAGTATAATGGGAGGGGGGTTAGTGGAGGGCAGTATAATAGGAGGGGTGGCAATGGAGGGCAGTATAATTGGAGGGGGGCAGTATGATGGGTGGGGGTGGCAGTGAAAGGCAGTATAATGGGGGGGTTAGTGGAGGGCAGTATAATAGGAGGGGTGGCAGTATAATAGGAGGGGGGGGCAGTATGATGGGATTGGGGCAGTATGATGGGAGGGGTGGTAGTAGAGGGCAGTATTTTGGGGGGGGTAGTGGAGGGCAGTAAAATGGGAGGGGGGCAGTATAATGGGGGGGGGGTAGTGGAGGGCAGTATGGGGGGACTGTACAGCATGACTGGAGGGGGGCAGTGTATGGGAGGGAGCAGAGTGACCATGGGTGTACTCAGAGTCAGGGCAGTGCAGGGAGCATTTCTCCTACCTTTCTTCCAGCGCAGGAACAGCCTTCGGGGAAGACCCGGAGTCGGGGGCGGAGTCAGGGGCGGAGCCGGGGGCGGAGCTTAGGCGCGAAGAGGAATCCTCCTTTGGATAAATGCTGGGGCTCCACTCAGGGAAGACCCGGAGTTGGGGGCGGAGTCAGGGGCGGAGCCGGGGGCGGAGCTTAGGCGCGAAGAGGACTCCTCCTTTGGCTAAATGCTGGGGCTCCACTCTCCTCCTTGTCGTGACGTCACTGGTTGTTAGACGCCAGGCGGGCCATGCCTAGCAACCAGTTGTTTTGGCAGTGAGCCAAGCAGCGTCTGGGGGTGAAATGAAGCGGTCTCGGCCAAAACTAGTACAGCGGGCAGTGAGGGACAGCGGCAATGCGGCGGCAATTTTTAGGGGGGCATCAGATCGGCCAGTGGGGCAATTCCGGGACATTGTATTGTCCCGGAATGAAGGTGCCCGGGACGCGGGACAGACCTCCCACAGCGGGACTTTCACGGCCAATCCGGGACGGTTGGGAGGTATGCATAGTTGCCAACATTGAAAAAAAAATATGTGGGACACTTTTTTGGCTGTAGGCAGAGCCGTACAATAATTAGGGGGCGGGGTATTCGTTGTAGGCGTGGCTTAACCAAAATGCATACGTGCGGCGCGCTAAGCGTGCCGTGACAAAAATGGGCGTGGTTTATGCGTAAAGTGGGTGTGGCTTATGTGTAAAGTGGGTATGGCTTATGTGAAAAGTGGACGTGGCTTAAATGGGCATGGCTCAAGAGGGTGTGGTTAGAGTCTGAGATGAATGAGGGATGGAGAGGGAAAGGGGGAGAAGGAAAGGGGGAGAGGGGAATGACGGGACAGCAGCCCCAGATCCTACACAATAGAAATATGTGTATTCTAGAAAGTTTAACAATCAGCAGATAAAGATACTCCAAACACCTGGTGTTAGCGCTTCAATCATCCCGGCACCATGGTTGTTATGGTGTCAGGATGATTGAAGCGCATTATTTCTATTATTACATTTTAATATAAAATTAAATCATTCAACTCACCATAATGCCGAATCAGTGGGATCCCTGAGCGTGTCACTAGCCACGTCGCCTGCCACCAGCAGAGTCTGTCCTTGCATCAGGTGCCACCAGCAGAGTCTGTCCTTGCATCAGGTGTCACCAGCAGAGTCTGTCCTTGCATCAGGTGTCACCAGCAGAGTCTGCCCTTGCATCAGGTGTCACCAGCAGAGTCTGTCCTTGCATCAGGTGTCACCAGCAGAGTCTGTCCTTGCGTCAGGTGCCACCAGCAGAGTCTGCCCTTGCATCAGGTGCCACCAGCAGAGTCTGTCCTTGCATCAGGTGCCACCAGCAGAGTCTGTCCTTGCATCAGGTGCCACCAGCAGAGTCTGTCCTTGCATCAGGTGCCACCAGCAGAGTCTGTCCTTGCATCAGGTGCCACCAGCAGAGTCTGTCCTTGCATCAGGTGCCCCCGCCAGAGTCTGTCCTTGCATCAGGTGCCCCCGCCAGAGTCTGTATAGACCCCCTCAGTGCAGACCCCCTCCATTAGTGCAGACCCCCTCCATCAGTGCAGATCCCCTCCATCAGTGCAGACCCCCCCTCAGTGCAGCCCCCTCTATTAGTGCAGACCCCCCCTCAGTGCAGCCCCCCTCTATTAGTGCAGACCCCCCTAAGTGCAGCCCCCCTCTATTAGTGCAGACCCCCTCTATTAGTGCAGACCCCCCCTCAGTGCATCCCCCCTCTATTAGTGCAGACCCCCCCTCAGTGCAGCCCCCCTCTATTAGTGCAGACCCCACTCAGTGCAGCCCCCCTCTATTAGTGCAGCCCCCCTCAGTGCACCCCCCCTCTATTAGTGCAGACCCCCCCTCAGTGCAGCCCTCCTCTATTAGTGCAGACCCCACTCAGTGCAGCCCCCCTCTATTAGTGCAGCCCCCCTCAGTGCACCCCCCCTCAGTTAGTGCAGCCCCCCCCTTAGTGCAGCCCCCCTCAGTTAGTGCAGCCCCCCCCTCAGTTAGTGCAGCCCCCCCCCCTCAGTGCAGCCCCCCCTCAGTTAGTGCAGCCCCCCCTCAATGCAGCAGCGGCCGGTGTTCTGCCGAGAAAGTTCCACTCGGCAATGGAGGACCCCCTGTACTGCGCAGGCGCAGCGCTTGCGCAGTACGGGGCTGGGAGCTTTCAGCAAGACACGGCGACGACGCCGTGTCTTCTGCTCACTTCAGTGGGGAGGGGAGGGGCCGTGCAGCTAAAGAAGGCGCTTCATTGGCTGCACGGATCGAGCCCCCTTCCCCTCTCCACTGAACACTAGAGGAAGAGAGAGCGGTGGCGCCAGCTGCCATTTTGCTGGAGCCCGCTGCTCCAAAAAAACAAAAAAAAACAACATTCCTGATTTTCCTTATGGAAAATCCCGAATTCGGGACACTCTCCAATCGGGACGAGGGTCCCAAAATCGGGATTGTCCCGGGAAAATCGGGACTGTTGGCAACTATGATACTGAGCCGTGGGTGTCGCTGTTATCACTGGTTAGTGTTGGAAAAGCAACGTGTCTAAGTGTATAGATGCTCTTCTGTCCCGGAGACAACTCGGTGGTCCTCCAAGTTGCATTCTGGGCGAGGGTATTTATGGGACAGACGCCATATTTTGGGGTTCGTTTTACAGCCACCTGCGGGCCCTCCTGGCCGACAGGTATGCATTAGAGAGCTACCTCATGGTCCTCCGACCCGGAGGCCCATGTCGCTGCGGCGCAGGGGTGGGCCCAGAAGCTTGTCTGGGGCCTACCACAGCGGCCGAGGAATGGTCCTGAGCTGTCTATCGAAAAGGGAAGAAGCTGGACGACTGAGGACCCGTCATGGAAGGATCACGCAGAGTGCTGGTCTGGAGAGGGGCCTGGTGACTCGGTTGGAGGACGTATCCTAAAGCAACTATACAGCATAGTGTTGCCAGGTCGGCTTAAAGGTTCAAGAACTGTGACTGACATTCATCGTAGAAAAAACCAATACATCCTGTGGCAGAGGATCGTACGGGTTCATCCCAAGCAAGTCTGTGGCAGAGTCTTTTGTTCGTGCTACGTACTGGCTGCTAGGCAAGTGAGAGAGGTCTATCCAGGCGGGCAAGGAGTGTGTCCCACCAAGGGAGTGCATTCTATTGAAATATCCAACCCCAAAGGACATCTGTCAAGAATTCTACTAAAAAGGGTATTTGAGTTTTCCCTTGCGGTTTTCCTTCTGCCTCTTTCCTGCTACCTCCTTTGTTGATGGTTTAATAAAACATTGAAAACGTACTCAAGTGTTGGTGCGTGTGTCGTCCAGAGGTAAACTCAACAGGACCCTAGACCAGGTGCCGGTGAAACAGAGGGAAGGAGAGTGAAGGTAACAGACCCGCTTAAACCAGCAGCTCCACCGAGAGTTATTGCTACATCTGCATTTCCTGATGTTATCTGGCTGCAGACTGGAGCTCCGCCCTCCACAGGAGTCATGTGACCTCCACAGATTTTTTTTTTTTTAAATCAACTTTAACCCTTTCGCTGCCAGAGCCGTTTTTGCATTTTCTGCACACATGTTTAAAAAAAACATTGTAGGCCTGAAGATTACATAAAAACCCCAAAACATGATATATTTTCTGAGAGCAGACACCCTAGAGAATAAAATAGTGGTAGTTCCAATCAGGCATGTACTGGCCATTGGGACTACCTGGAGCTGGAGTAGAGTTTCCACCTCATCCCTTTAAACCCGAACACCTTTGAATTGCACAGGTTCTGAGGCTAATTAAATGCAGATAAGGCACCAAGTGAGTTTAATTGCCACCTCAATCAGCCACAGAACCTGTGTAATTCATATGTGTTCGGGTTTAAAGGGATAAGGTGGCAACCCTAACCGGGAGCAGGGTTGCCAACCTCCAGTAAATTTACTGACAGTTTGTAAAAATCTGCGATTTTTTTTTTTTACAACTGCCAGTAAATATCAGGGGCTGATAATTTCATGCTGTTTTGACTTTTTAAGTGTAAATCAAGCAAATGACTTTGTTATAGGTATTGTCCTTGCTTTCACATCATGTTTATACTGTTCAAATATTCACTGTGTTAGTTTTCAATAGACGTTCTGTAATTTCTCAGGTTGCCAATAAAAAATGTGCTTCACCAGTACATTTCCCAGGTTTTGTCAGTAAAAAATGCTGCGGGAGGTTGGCAACCCTGACCATGAGTTTCCCCTTGGGCCGATGGCTTAGTGGGCCATTTTTTATGCAGAGTTTGGCGACAGCGGGAGCGTGGCAGCAAACAGCGGCGGGGATTCGGGGACGGTGGTAAGCGAGGAGGGCATTTAGATGTGGGAGCCCAGGAGGGAGAAATGCTCCACCCCCTCCCTGACCACCGAAGGGGCGAACAGGAGGGGGCGCAGCCACCCCAGTGCTTTCAGAACCTCGATTCCTCCACCTCCTCTCTGCTTAAAGAACTGCGAGGCCCGGACGACAGGCTGTCTGGGGGCCCGGTAGGGTTGCCACCTTTTCATCAAGCTAAACCCGAACACATTAGCAGCACACGCCAATATTTTTATTTTTTTCGTAGTACATTAAATTCATTACCTCTGTACAAAGCAATGCACAGCTAAAAAAATTTCATGTAGTATACACTGTACATATATTTTTGTGATTAAATAAAATTTCTAATCATATGGAGTTAATCACAAGAGCCCCCCTTTTCATCAGAGTCAACAGAGTTCTCCGAATGCACAGGGTTCTGCAGGAGAGGAGTACAGAGCGTATGATGGGGCAGTATGTACAGGAGAGGAGTGCGGAGGGTATGATGGGGGCAGTATATACAGGAGAGGAGTGTGGAGGGTATGATGGGGGCAATATGTACAGGAGAGGAATGTGGAGGGTAAGATAGGGGCAGTATGTACAGGAGAGGAGTGTGGAGGGTATGATGGGTGCAGTATGTACAGGAAAGGAGTGTGGAGGGTATGATGGGGGCAGTATGTACAGGAGAGGAGTGCGGAGGGTATGATGGGGGCAGTATGTACAGGAGAGGAGTGCGGAGGGTATGATGGGGGCAGTATGTACAGGAGAGGAGTGCGGAGGGTATGATGGGGGCAGTATGTACAGGAGAGGAGTGCGGAGGGTATGATGGGGCAGTATGTACAGGAGAGGAGTGCAGAGGGGATGGTGGGGGTAGTATGTACAGGAGAGGAGTGTGGAGGGTATGATGGGGGCAGTATGTACAGGAGAGGAGTGTGGAGGGTATGATGGGGGCAGTATGTATAGGAGAGGAGTGCAGAGGGGATAGTGGGGGTAGTATGTACAGGAGAGGAGTGTGGAGGGTATGATGGGGGCAGTATGTACAGGAGAGGGAGTTCGGAGGGTATGATGGGGCATTATGTACAGGAGAGGAGTGCGGAGGGTATGATGGGGGACAGTATGTACAGGAGAGGAGTGCAGAGGGTATGATGGGGGCAGTATGTACAGGAGAGGAGTGTGGAGGGTATGATAGAGGCAGTATGTACAGGAGAGGAATGCGGAGGGTATGATGGGGGCAGTATGTACAGGAGAGGAGTTCGGAGGGTATGATGGGGGCAGTATGTACAGGAGAGGAGTGCAGAGAGGATGATGGGGGCAGTATGTACAGGAGAGGAGTGTGGAGGGTATGATAGAGGCAGTATGTACAGGAGAGGAGTTCGGAGGGTATGATGGGGGCAGTATGTACAGGAGAGGAGTGCGGAGGGTATGGCGGTGGAAGAATGGGGAAGGATTTCTTGCAGTGTCTATGGGGTGACCAGGTAGTGATGTTGGGAAGATAAGGGAAGGAAAGTGACCATGTAATGATGTCCCTCAGCTGCGGGGGGGGGGGGGGGGGGGGGGTGTAGGAAGCAGCTCGGAGTGATGTCTGTATGAAATGGTCTGGGGGTGATGTAAGCTAGGGGCAGTTGGGGGCTGAGAAGTAGTCAGATAGCGATGTTTTTAATAAAAAAAAAAATATTGTGCTCATCCACTAAAAACATACAACAATAAATACAACATACAACAGTACTACTTGATGGAAACAATCTATTATAAGATGTACCGTAAGTACAGATCTATGTAATCCAGCTCCCAGCACTCTGCATGTACAGATGATGTGAAGGTAATTGATGACCATTCATATAACCCTGTGTTATCCCGGCTCTGGCTCTGAGTCTGTACAATCAGATGTGTAAACTCATCACATATTTACAGGTGTAGCAATAACTCTCGGTGGAGCTGCTGGTTTAAGCGGGCTGTTACCTTCACTCTCGATACCTCTGTTTCACCGGCACCGGGTCTAGGGTTCCGTTGAGTTTACCTCTGGACGATATAAGCACCGACACTTGAGTACGTTTTCAATGCTTTATTGAACCAAGTAACGAAGGAAGTAGCAGGAAAGAGGCAGGAGGGAAACTGCAGGGAAGCTCAAATACCTTTCTTTAGGATTCTTTAGAACGTCCTTTAAAGTTGAATACTGTAATTGAATGCGTTCCCCTTGTGGGACACGCTCTTTGATCACCTCTATAGGCCTCTCTCACTTGCCTAGCAGCCAGTACGTAGCACGAACTAAAGTCTCTGCCACAGACTTCCTTGGAATAAACCCGTACGATCCTCTGCCACAGGATGTATTGGTTTGCGGTGAATGTCAGACACAGTACTTGAACCTTTAAGCCAACCCGGCAGTACTATGTAATAAGACTACTTCAGGACACGTCCTCCAACCGAGTCACCAGGCCCCTCTCCAGACCAGCACTCTGCATCATCCTTGCAAGACGGGTCCTCCCCTGGGATCTCCTCGGTTGTCCAGCTTCTTCACTCTGGATGGACAGCTCAGGACCATTCCTTGGCTGCTGTGGTAGGCCCCAAACAGGCTTCTGGGCCCACCTACGCGCCGCAGCGATGTGGGCCTCCGGAACGGAGGACCATGAGGTAGCACTTTAACGCATACCTGTCGGCCAGGAGGGCCAGCAGGTGGCTGAAAACGAAACCCTAAACATGGCGTCTGTCCCATAAATACCCTCTCCCAGAATGCAACTCGGAGGACGACCTCCACCGAGTTCTCTCGGGGACAGAGGAGCACCCATACGCTTCGACATGTTGCCCTTCCAACACCAGCTAATGGTAACAACGACACCCACCGGCTCAGTATGGAAGCACACGCAACGTCAGCCAAGCTGGAACAGAGGCAAATCTAACTTCCTCTAACGAGCAATTCACTAAATTTACCTATCAGATGGTAGATCATAAATCTACCAGCGCTACACAGGGTTACATGAATGGTTATAAATGACTTCACATAATCTGGTCTGAACAATTGGGGGATTTTTGCATAGACAGTCTGTTCAGGCTTAGAAGTTATCTGTCAAATGTGACACACACACACACACTCACTATCTCCTCCTATTCTTCTGTCAACTTAACCATTCGCTGCATCTCCTGAAGAACACATCAACCTGAAAATTTGCAACTTTCCACCCTAGGAGACTTCTCCCAGAAAAAATTCAGCTCACCTCCTCCCCTCCTCTGGCCAGCCCGACAGGAGCTACAGTGAGCTCCGCCTCCCAGTTCTCTCAACACACCGCACTGGTGATTGGAGGGGGGGTTCAGTCAGAGGTACAGTGGCTTGCGAAAGTATTCGGCCCCCTTGAACTTTTCAACCTTTTGCCACATTTCAGGCTTCAAACATAAAGATATAAAATTTAAATTTTTTGTGAAGAATCACCAACAAGTGGGACACAATTGTGAAGTGGAATGAAATCTTTTGGATTTTTGAAACTTTTTTAACTAATAAAAAAATGAAAAGTGGGGCGTGCAAAATTATTCGGCCCCCTTGCGTTAATACTTTGTAGAGCCACCTTTTGCTGTGATTACAGCTGCAAGTCTCTTGGGGTATGTCTCTATCAGTTTTGCACATCGAGAGACTGAAATTCTTGCCCATTCTTCCTTGCAAAATAGCTCGAGCTCAGTGAGGTTGGATGGAGAGCGTTTGTGAACAGCAGTTTTCAGCTCTTTCCACAGATTCTCGATTGGATTCAGGTCTGGACTTTGACTTGGCCATTCTAACACCTGGATACGTTTATTTGTGAACCATTCCTTTGTAGATTTTGCTGTATGTTTGGGATCATTGTCTTGTTGGAAGATAAATCTCCGTCCCAGTTTCAGGTCTTTTGCAGACTCCAACAGGTTTTCATCCAGAATGGTCCTGTATTTGGCTGCATCCATCTTCCCCTCAATTTTAACCATCTTCCCTGTCCCTGCTGAAGAAAAGCAGGCCCAAACCATGATGCTGCCACCACCATGTTTCACGGTGGGGATGGTGTGTTGAGTGTGATGAGCTGTGTTGCTTTTACGCCAAACATATCGTTTTGCATTGTGGCCAAAAAGTTCGATTTTGGTTTCATCGGACCAGAGCACCTTCTTCCACATGTTTGGTGTGTCTCCCAGGTGGCTTGTGGCAAACTTTAGACGAGACTTTTTATGGATATCTTTGAGAAATGGCTTTCTTCTTGCCACTCTTCCATAAAGGCCAGATTTGTGCAGTGTACGACTGATTGCTGTCCTATGGACAGACTCTCCCACCTCAGCTGTAGTTCTCTGCAGTTCATCCAGAGTGATCATGGGCCTCTTGGCTGCATCTCTGATCAGTCTTCTCCTTGTCTGAGCTGAAAGTTTAGAGGGACAGCCAGGTCTTGGTAGATTTGCAGTGGTCTGATACTCCTTCCATTTCAAAATGATCGCTTGCACAGTGCTCCTTGGGATGTTTAAAGCTTGGGAAATCTTTTTGTATCCAAATCCGGCTTTAAACTTCTCCACAACAGTATTACGGACCTGCCTGGTGTGTTCCTTGGTCTTCATGATGCTCTCTGCGCTTTCAACAGAACCCTGAGACTATCACAGAGCAGGTGCATTTATACAGAGACTTGATTACACACAGGTAGATACTATTTATCACCATCAGTCATTTAGGACAACATTGGATCATTCAGAGATCCTCGCTGAACTTCTGGAGTGAGTTTGCTGCACTGAAAGTAAAGGGGCCGAATAATTTTGCACGCACCACTTTTCAGTTTTTTAATTGCTAAAAAAGTTTAAAATATCCAATAGATTTCGTTCCACTTCACAATTGTGTCCCATTTGTTGGTGATTCTTCACAAAAAATTTAAATTTTATATCTTTATGTTTGAAGCCTGAAATGTGGCAAAAGGTTGAAAAGTTCAAGGGGGCCGAATACTTTCGCAAGCCACTGTAACAGGGACCCTGCACACGATTGGACGGGGGGAGACAGAAAGGGGCTTTGAATGCCAAACACACACCGCAGGCACAGTGTATTCTTTACAATGCCGCTGCTGCTGTCTCACAGTGACAGGTGTGCTGATGGTCCCTCCTACCTGAATGGTCTGTCCCTCTTCTGGGCGCAATCATGTGCCCGCCTTACAGGCAGTACAAAACCCGGTCACATGATTTAAGACCCGTACTGTCTGGGTGAATCCCGGACAGGTGGCAACGCTAGGGCTCGGAGGAAGAGAACATGCGGGAGGCGGAGGCTGCCAAGGAGCCGCTGGAAGGAGCAGAGCAGCGACAGCTTCCCTGGATCAAGAGGGAGACTCAGCGCTGCCGCTGCTGGCTATCAGGTATCCGGCATCCTGCACATACATGCCCGCACACTGAGACAGGGGGAGCAGAGGAGGGACTGCTGATAGGGACAGTGCTATGTGGTCTCTCTCAGTCCCCTCCTCTGTCTCTCAGCCGCCCCCCCTCTGTCTCTCAGACCCCCCTCTGTCTCTCAGCCCCTTTTCTGTCTCTCAGCCCCTTTTCTGTCTCTCAGCCCCCGTCTCTCAGCCCCTCCTCTGTCTCTCAGCCCCTCCTCTGTCTCTCAGACCCCCCTGTGTCTCTCAGCCCTTCTCTGTCTCTCAGCCCCTCCTCTGTCTCTCAGCCCCTCCTCTGTCTCTCAGCCCCTCCTCTGTCTCTCAGCCCCCCTCTGTCTCTCACCCCCTCTCTGTGTCTCAGCCCCTCTTCTGTCTTTCAGCCCCCCCTGTCTCTCAGCCACCCGTCTCTCAGCCCCTCTCTGTCTCTCAGCTCCTTTTCTGTCTTTCAGCCCCCCTCTGTCTCTCAGCCCCCCGTCTCTCAGCCCCCCCCCCTCTGTCTCTCTCACCCCTCCCTCTCATTCACACACTGACTCTTAGGCCGCTTTTACACTGGGGTGTGATGGTAAAACACTGCTAGTTTTAGCGGCACTTTACCGTCGTTATAGTGATGCTATTCGCCCGCTAGTGGGGCGCTTTTAACCCCCCGCTAGCAGCCGAATAGAGGGTTAAATGCGCCCGTGTAGCACCACCGCCGAAACGCTTTGCAGGCACTTCGGCAGGGGTGCCCATTCATTTCAATGGGCAGGAGTGGCGAAGGAGCGTTGTATAGACCGCTCCTCCACTGCCCCAAAGATGCTGCTTGCAGGACATTTTTAACGATCTGCCACACTAAGACTGCAGGGGAGGCATTTTTCAGGCGCTTTACAGGCACTTTTTTTAGCCCAAAAGCGCCTGAAAAATGCCTCACTCCCTCTCACCCTCTCACGATATACAATAATGGATGTAGGGGCCTTTTGGTGGGCGTGATTATTTTTTTTTAAGAGGAGGGGCAGCATTTTATTGGTTTTTTGTCCCAGCCCAGCCCTGGTTCCAATATTTTATATGTCACAAGATATTACCGCAAAATTTCAGTTACAAAAAATTCACTAAAGTGAATTCTAGGGCAAAGAAATGCAAGCAATTACCCAATTTTGTTAAAATATAAAAGCCGAGGTTGCACCGAGTAAATAGATACCCAACATCAGCCCCTCAGGGATACCATAACCCGGGTCCCTATTACCCACAACAGGAATATAGATCCCCACAAAGATTAGGGAGACCGCTGCAGACTTATGATAGACCCTATACTGAATATGATGGCCCCCAGGGAAGGAACTACCAAGGGTGGCAGAACAGCTATGCTCCCCTTCATGGATATACAGAAGAACTTAATGGAGGAGATTTTTTTTGATCAGGAGAATACCCCCAGGAGGGGGGGGGGTAAGAGGGGGCGAATGGAAACACGTTTGGAGTAGAAGGAAGAGACAGAGGGGAAGACGAGCAGGAAGGAAACTCCAAAAAAAGAAAACACCAATAGGGGAGGATATTTATAACTTGAGTAGAGTTCCCCTTAATGATAATGAACTTAAGGTTTTAGATAAAGGGTTACAATTTGCCCCCCACCAAGAATCTAAATAAGTTGAGACTTATTCTCCTCCTCATCTCTCCTCCATATCCTCTTACACAGCTTTTCTCCACTGAGTTTGGTGACAGCAGGAGCATGGCAGCAGAATTTTTGAATTTGAAAAGTCAAAAATTTGGAAATTTGGAAATCCAAAAATAAGAGTGAAAATCTGAAAATTCAAAAAGAATGAAGATCTGAAAATTCGAAAACCCAAAAATCTGAAATACCGTATTTATCGGCGTATAACACACACTTTTTTCCCCTGAAAATCAGGGGAAAATCGCGGGTGCGTGTTATACGCCGATCCCCGCTAATTGTGATCGATCGGAGTGATCGCCGCGATCGCCGCCGACATACACATAGCGTGTAAATTTAAATATGGCGCTTCGCAGGGACTCGGCGGAGCTGAACGGGCGGGGCCGAGATACACATAGCCGAGTGTACTCGGCTCTTCTCGGCGCCGCTCACAGTCGCGCCCAGTCCCGCCATTGGACCTGTGTTATGTCCATCATAGGGCGTGACTGTGAGCGGCGCCAAGAAGAGCCGAGTACACTCAGCTATGTGTATCTCGGCCCTGTCCAGTCACTGTGATCTCGGCAGCGCTCGTTCAGCTCCGCCGAGTCCCTGCGAACTCCGCGGCGCCATATTTAAATCTACATGCTATGTGTATGTCGGCGGCGATCTGTCCAAGCCTGTAATGGACACTGGGGGCAAGGCTGAAATGACAAGGCTGCACTGACCACTGGGGCAAGGCTGCACTGGGGCAAAGCTGCACTGACAAGGCTGCACTGACACTGACACTGAAAAGGCTGCACTGACACTGACAAGGCTGCAGATGGACACGATAACGCTGCATTGATGGGCATTTTAATGTAAGTTTTTTTTCCTTAAACTTCCCTCCTAAAAGTTTTTTTCCTTAAAATTCCCTCCTAAACTTGGGGTGCATGTTATACGCCGGCGCGTGTTATACGCCGATAAATACGGTAATAACTGACTAATAATAAATATTAAATTATAGGTATTGGAATTTCCTTTTAAATTTGGCTGTTAGTGAATGCAATAACGAGTACGAATTAATCCGAAGTTATGAATTATCTTAAATAACGAATGTCGTATCTAAACGGATGGAACGTAACGATCTAACAATAATAAATAATAATAATAAAACCTTTTTATTATTATTATTTATTATTAATTTGTTCCATTCCATTTGTTTAGATCCAGCATTCGTAACTTCAGATAAATTTGTATTTGTTACGTTCACAAACAGCCAAATTTGAAAGGAAATTCCAATACCTATAATTTAACCACTTGCCGACCGCCTTGCGCAGATATACTGTGGCAGAATGGCACGGGCAGGCAAAGTAACGTATGGGTACGATCGGACCCCCCCCCCGGTGCCCGAGGTGGTCGGCTTCTGTCCCAGAGCGATCAGAGGTGAGGGGGAGGCCATCCATTCGTGGCCACCCCCTCACGATCGCTCCCAGCCAATGACATTCTTCCTCTGCTGCTGTAATGTAAACAGAGGCAGAGGAAGTGATGTCATCTCTCCTCGAGACGGTCTTTTCGTTCCGGCGCCGAGGAGAGAAGACATCAAGTAAGTGCACCAAACACTACACTGACAGTAGAACACTCTAGGGATATATTTGACCCCCCGATCACCCCCCTGTACCCTCTGTCACACTGACACCAAAAGCAGTTTTTTTTTTTTTGCATTGGTGTCAGTTTGTGACAGTTTTATAAGTGGTAGGGCAGTTAGTGGTAGCTCCCTTTAGGTCTGGGATACCCCCTAACCCCCCCTAATAAAGGTTAACCCCTTGATCACCCTCCGTCGCCAGTGTCACTAAGCGATCGTTTTTCTGATCGCTGTATTAGTGACACAGGTGACGCTAGTTAGGGAGGTAAGTATATAGGTTCGGCGTCAGTGTTTTATAGCGACAGGGACCCCCATATACTACCTAATAAAGGTTTTAACCCCCTGATTGCCCCCTAGTTAACCCTTTCTCCGTATAACTGTTACGGGTGACGCTGGTTAATTAGTTTATTTTTTATAGTTTTAGGGCACCCGCCGTTTATTACCTAATAAAGGCTTAACCCCCTGATCACCCGGCGGTGATATAAGTTAAATTTTAGGGTCAGATAGGGTCTGCATCTCCCCAGGCAGCGTCAGATTAGCGCCAGTACCGCTAACACCCACGCACGCAGCATACACCTCCCTTAGTGGTATAGTATCTGAACGGATCAATATCTGATGTGATCAGATCTATACTAGCGTCCCCAGCAGTTTAGGGTTCCCAAAAACACAGTGTTAGCGGGATCAGCCCAGATACCTGCTACGGTAGCACCTGCGTTTTGCCCCTCGGCCCAGCCCAGCCCACCCAAGTGCAGTATCGATCGATCACTGTCACTTACAAAACACTAAACACACATAACTGCAGCGTTCGCAGAGTCAGGCCTGATCCCTGCGATCGCTAACAGTTTTTTGGTAGCGTTTTGATACAGTCGCTAACAGTCAGGAGCTTTTTTGCCTGTGAGTCTCACTAGTGTACCCCTAAATTTAGAGCCCAAAATGGCAAATCGAAGGTACACTAGTGAAGAGGCCTACACGTTTCTGAGCATGACAGATAGTGAAGAGGAAGTCACTCATCTGTCAGATTCAGGCTCAGAATACGATCCTGTAGAGGACAGTGGCTCCATGACAGATAGCTCTGACGACGGAGTTGTGGTCCCTGCCAAGGTCAGGCGTACCAGACCCCAATCTTCTTCTTCTGTCCTTGAAGTGCAAGAACCGCAGGGCTCTCGTATGGAGCAGAGAAGTACTAGCGCCGCTATTCCTTCTGGTGAACTGGCAAGCACCAGCGGCCTATCACGTGGTGACGCGGCGAGTCCCATAAGTGCAGTTCAAGCTGGTGAGGTGGCAAGCACAAGTAGTGTCCCGCTGCCACCAAGAAGACAAAGACAGGCCCGTCGTGCCCATAGTGCCCTTCCTGCTGCATTCGCCAATCCGAATTGGAAACCCACCACTTCTGCAGCACCCGTACTTCCCCCATTCACTGGCCAACCCGGCATTCAGGTGGAAACAGTTGATTTTACGTCACTGGATTTTTATTTGCTGTTTTTCACCGAAGATCTCTATAGATCTATTGTGGATCAAAGCAGTTTGTATGCTGGTAAATACATCGCCGCTAATCCCCAATCCTCCCTTGCCAGAGATTGGAGACCAATTACGGTTTCTGAATTTAAGATCTTTCTGGGCCTTTCCCTCAACATGGGCTTGAATAAAAAGAGTGAGTTGCGGTCATATTGGTCCACTGACCCAATTTACCATTCACCCTTGTTCTCTGCTTCCATGACCAGGGCACGATACGAGCAGATTTTGCGGTTCATGCACTTCAACAACAATGAACTCTGTCGTCCTCATGGAGACCCTGAATACGATCGGCTCTACAAAATTCGGCCCCTCGTAAACCACCTCAACCAACGTTTTGCAGACTTGTTTACTCCCCATCAAGTTGTCTGCGTTAATGAGTCCCTGATTAAGTTTTCTGGCCGCTTGTCATTCAAACAGTACCTTCCCAGCAAGCGTGCCAGATACGGGGTCAAGATGTATAAGCTCTGTGACAGGGCCACAGGCTATACATGTAGTTTTATGGTTTACGAGGGAAGAGATAGTCACGTAGAGCCGACAAACTGCGCTGACTACATAGGAAGCGCTGGCAAGATAGTGTGGGACTTGGTGTCACCCTTATTCGGAAAGGGGTACCACTTGTACGTGGACAATTATTATACGAGCGTGCCACTTTTTAGTCACTTGTTTGATCATCAGATTGGAGCATGTGGCACCGTGCGACCTAATCGCCGGGGCTTTCCCCAGCGGCTTGTAGATTCCCGTCTTAGGCTGGGGGAGAGAGCCTGCTTGCAGTGTAATAATTTGCTCGCTATGAAGTAGAGGGACAATAAGAATGTTTTCGTTCTCACCTCCCTTCATGCAGACACGATGGTCCAAATTACTACGGCGACTGGTGTTGTGGAGAAACCCCTCTGTGTCCACGAATATAACCAAAATATGGGAGGGGTTGACCTCAATGACCAGTTGTTGGCGCCGTACCTAATTCCCCATAAGGCCAGACGCTGGTACAAAAAAGTGTCTGTATACTTATTTCAATTGGCTTTGATGAACGCTCATGTGCTATACAGAGCTTCAGGACGGACTTGATCCTTCCTTAAATTCCAGGAAGAGATCGTCAGAGCCCTTCTGTTTCCAGACGGTGCTCCACCTCACCTTCCCCAACCAAATGCAGTAAGCCGGCTGCATGAGAGGCATTTTCCTTATGTCCTCTCGAGTACCCCTACCCAACGAGCCCCCCAAAGAAGATGTCGTGTCTGCAGCAAGCGCGGATTTAGGCATGACACCCGGTATTATTGTCCCTCCTGTCCTGACAATCCTGGTCTTTGCATTGGTGAATGTTTTGAACGCTACCATTCACTAGTTGAGTATTAGTGTAGGGTACAGCATTGCACAGACTAGGACACACTTTCACAGGGTCTCCCAAGATGCCATCGCATTTTGAGAGACCCGAACCTGGAACCGGTTACAGTTATAAAAGTTACAGTTACAAAAAAAGTGTAAAAAAAAAAAAAAACACAAAAAATATATAAAATTAAAAAAAAAAAAAAATTGTTGTTGTTTTATTGTTCTCTCTCTCTCTCTCTATTGTTCTGCTCTTTTTTACTGTATTCTATTCTGCAATGTTTTATTGTTATTATGTTTTATCATGTTTGCTTTTCAGGTATGCAATTTTTTATACTTTACTGTTTACTGTGTTTTATTGTTAACCATTTTTTTGTTTTCAGGTACGCCATTCAGCTGCAGCGCGGATTTATTTATCTTGACAGCAACAGCGTTTGCTCCCACGATATATAAAGCCGTGACTCCAGCGGAGGTGATATATGCCGAAGCATGGGGGCAGCAGGGGCGGAGGAGCGATTTGCTCCTAACTTTTGGGACGGATGCCCCCATGCTTCAGCTTATATAAATGGTGCATGTATGCCCATCACTAGATGTGGGTGGATGAAGGGAGGTATTCTAATGGTGGGCATACCCACCGATCAATATCTTTTTTTCGTTCAGCCCACAGGCTGCATGAAAAAAAAAGATTACAATATATGCCCAACAAGGACCAGCAACGTACTGGTATGTTGCTGGACTTTGAGTGGTTATACCAGAATGATGCCTGCAGGTTTAGGTATCATCTTGGTATCATTCTTTTCAGCCAGCGGTCGGCTTTCATGTAAAAGCAATCCTAGTGGCTAATTAGCCTCTAGACTGCTTTTACAAGCAGTGGGAGGGAATGTCCCCCCCCCCACCGTCTTCCATGTTTTTCTCTGGCTCTCCTGTCCCAACAGGGAACCTGAGAATGCAGCCGGTGATTCCGCCAGCTGACCATAGAGCTGATCAGAGACCAGAATGGCTCCAATCATCTCTATGGCCTAAGAAACCGGAAGCTACGAGCATTTCATGACTTAGATTTCGCCGGATGTAAACAGCGCCATTGGGAAATTGGGAAAGCATTTTATCACACCGATCTTGGTGTGGTCAGATGCTTTGAGGGCAGAGGAGAGATCTAGGGTCTAATAGACCCCATTTTTTTCAAAAAAGAGTACCTGTCACTACCTATTGCTATCGTAGGGGATATTCACATTCCCTGACATAACAATAAAAAAGATTAAAAAAATGAAAGGAACAGTTTAAAAATAAGATAAAAAAAGCAAAAAAATAAAAAAATAATAAAAAAAAAAGCATCCCTGTCCCCCCCTGCTCTCGCGCAAAGTTGAACCCAAGCGTCGGTCTGGCGTCAAATGTAAACAGCAATTGCAGCATGCATGTGAGGTATCACCACGAAGGTCAGATCGAGGGCAGTCATTTTAGCAGTAGACCTCCTCTGTAAATCTAAAGTGGTAACCTATAAAGGCTTTTAAAGGCTTTTAAAAATGTATGTAGTTTGTCGCCACTGCACGTTTGTGCGCAATTTTAAAGTATGTCATGTTTGGTATCCATGTACTCGGCCTAAGATCATCTTTTTTTATTCCATCAAACATTTGGGCAATATAGTGTGTTTTAGTGCATTAAATTAAAAAAAGTGTGTTTTTTTCCCAAAAAATGTGTTTGAAAAATCGCTGTGCAAATACTGTGTGAAAAAAAAAATGAAACACCCACCATTTTAATCTGTAGGGCCTTTGCTTTAAAAAAATATATAATGTTTGGGGGTTCAAAGTAATTTTCTTGCAAAAAAAATGTATTATTTCATGTAAACAAAAAGTGTCAGAAAGGGCTTTGTCTTCAAGTGGTTAGAAGAGTGGGTGATGTGTGACATAAGCTTCTAAATGTTGTGCATAAAATGCCAGGTCAGTTCAAAACCCTCCAAAATGACCCCATTTTGGAAAGTAGACACCCCAAGCTATTTGCTGAGAGGCATGTCGAGTCCATGGAATATTTTATATTGTGACACAAGTTGCGGGAAAAAGACAAATTTTTTTTTTTTTTTGCACAAAGTTGTCACTAAATGATATATTGCTCAAACATGCCATGGGAATATGTGAAATTACACCCCAAAATACATTGTTGCTTCTCCTGAGTACGGGGATACCACATGTGTGAGACTTTTTGGGAGCCTAGCCGCATACGGGACCCCAAAAACCAAGCACCGCCTTCAGGGTTTCTAAGGGTGTAAATTTTTGATTTCACTCCTCACTGCCTATCACAGTTTCGGAGGCCATGGAATGCCCAGATGGCAACCCCCCCCCAAATGACCCCATTTTGGAAAGTAGACACCCCAAGCTATTTGCTGAGAGGTATAGTGAGTATTTTGCAGACCTCGCTTTTTGTCACAAAATTTTGAAATTTGAAAAAAGAAAAAAAAAATACATTTTTCTTTTCTTTCTTCATTTTCAAAAACAAATGAGAGCTGCAAAATACTCACCATGCCTCTCAGCAAATAGCTTGGGGTGTCTACTTTCCAAAATGGGGTCATTTGGGGGGGGTTTTGTGCCATCTTGGCATTTTATGGCCTTGGAAACTGTGATAGGTAGTGAGGAGTGAAATCAAAAATTTATGCCCTTAGAAATCCTGAAGGCGGTGCTTGGTTTTCGGGGCCCCGTACGCAGCTAGGCTCCCAAAATGTCCCACACATGTGGTATCCCCGTACTCAGGAGAAGCAGCTAAACGTATTTTGGGGTGTAATTCCACATATGCCCATGGCATGTTTAAGCAATATATCATTTATTGACAACTTTGTGCAAAAAAAAAAAAAAAAGTTTGTCATTTTCCCACAACTTGTGGCAAAATATAAAATATTCCATGGACTCAACATGCCTCTTAGTGAATAGCTTGGGGTGTCTACTTTCCAAAATGGGGTTATTGTGGGAGGGGTTGAACTGTCCTGGCATTTTATGGCCTTCAAAACTGTGATTGGTAGTAAGGAGTGAAATCAAAAATTTACGCCCTTAGAAATCCTGAAGGCGTTGATTGGTTTTTGGGGCCCCGTACGCGGCTAGGCTCCCAAAAAGTCCCACACATGTGGTATCCCCATACTCAGGAGAAGCAGCTAAATGTATTTTGGGGTGCAATTCCACATATGCCCATGGCCTGTGTGAGCAATATATCATTTAGTGACAACTTTTTGTATTTTTTTTTGTTGTCATTATTCAATCACTTGGGACAAAAAAAATTAATATTCAATGTGCTCACCATGCCTCTCAGCAATTTCCTTGGGGTGTCTACTTTCCAAAATGGGGTCATTTGGGGGGAGTTTTGTACTGACCTGCCATTTTAGCACCTGAAGAAATGACATAGGCAGTCATAAACTAAAAGCTGTGTAAATTCCAGAAAATGTACCCTAGTTTGTAGAAGCTATAACTTTTGCGCAAACCAATAAATATACGCTTATTGACATTTTTTTTACCACAGACATGTGGCCGAATACATTTTGGCCTAAATGTATGACTAAAATTGAGTTTATTGTATTTTTTTTATAACAAAAACTAGAAAATATAGTTTTTTACGAATTTTCAGGCTTTTTTCCGTTTATAGCGCAAAAAATAAAAATGGCAGAGTTGATCAAATACCATCAAAAGAAAGCTCTATTTGTGGGATCAAAAGGACGCAAATTTTGTTTGGGTACAGCATTGCATGACTGCGCAATTAGCAGTTAAAGCAACGCAGTGCCAAATTGTAAAAAGTGCTCTGGTCAGGAAGGGGGTAAATCCTTCCGGGACTGAAGTGGTTAAGGCAGGGCAAAAGGAGCAGCTGCCCTAGGCCCTGTCATTGTTGTGAGGTCCAAAGCAGCTGCTTCATACTTGCCAACTATCCCAGTTTAAATTCCCTTGTCCCTTGAAGTTTAAGTCCTGTGCTGTGTCCCGATATCTCAGTGTGAAGTGCTGATACTAATGCCCAGTTCTGCTCTATTCTTGTGTACAGATGACTCACCTGCAGACTTTGTGTTTATATGTAAATAACCGGCATTCATATGTAAATAGCGGCAGCATTACTAAGTAAATAGCTGCAACCGGCGGCATTGCTATGTAAATAAAGGCGGCATTCATATGTACATCATGCTCCCTTGCAGTAAGGAGATGATGTGCTGTAACCTCTTACAACAACAATCGGTGTGCAGTATTACTGTACAGTAATCTCTAGCAACCAATTAACAAGCAGAAATCATTTGCTGTAACCTCTAGCAACTAATCAGTGAGCCGTAATGTGTGCTGTAACCTCTAGCAACCAGTCAGTAAGCAGTAATGATATACTGTAACCGCTGGCAACCAATTGCAATTGCTGCCTGATCTGATACAGTAACTGATTTTAAGTCTAGCTGCTATTTATTGTATGTCTCAGAGCAGGTAGAGAGTGGAATTGCATGGGGGGGGGCCCAAGAGCTCCGCCTCTTCACACACACTCAGAGCTCCGCCTCTTCACACACACTCAGAGCTCCGCCTCTTTACACACACTCAGAGCTCCGCCTCTTCACACACACTCAGGAGCTCCGCCTCTTCACACACTCAGGGATCCGCCTCTTCGTACACACTCAGAGCGCCGCCTCTTCGTACATACTCAGAGTTCCACCTCATCATCCACACTCAGAGCTCCGCCTCTTCATACACACTCAGAGCTCCGCCTCTTATACACACTCAGAGCTCCGACTCTTCATACACACTCAAAGCTCCGCCTCTTCACACACACTCAGAGCTCCGCCTCTTCACACACACTCAGAGCTTCGCCTCTTCGTACACACTCAGAGCTCCGCCTCTTCATACACACTCAGGGTTTTGCCTCTTCGTACACACTCAGAGCTCCGCCTCTTCGTACACACTCAGAGCTCCTCCTCTTCATACACACTCATGGCTCCAACTCTTCATACACACTCAGAGCTCCGCCTCTTCATACACACTCAGGGAGGAGAGAAAGGGGAAGGATGTACAGTACATACACACAGCACAAGACCGTGTTCCCACTGCGAGATGTTTCTTGGGGCTGCAGTTCCTCTGAGCTCCACAGGGTGGTGATCTCACCTCTACCCAGACAGGAAGTCTCTATGGAATACAGACAGGAAGTGATGTCAGATACAAAGAGGAAGTTCCATTTGGAAGGACGTAGAGAGAGGACACGTTGCTGGATCTGGCGGCAGAGAAGGTAATATGTAGATTAACCCCTTTAGGGGGATCAGTTGATGATTAATAAATTTTGCTTCCAAAGCTGGCCATACATGGTTCATTTTTATCGTTCAGCCAGCGGGATGAGAGGAAAAAACTGAAGTGATTCCCCCATCCACACATTGGAGGGGGATGGGGGAATCCTCCCCGCTGCACTATTGTATTCTGACAATGGGGGGCGCTCCTCCGCTCTCAGAATACACAGATCAGTGATGAAGCTATTGGCTGCAGCCGCTGATCGAGTGACTTTTATCCGGCAGTGACCACACATGGATGGAAATGTGACCGATCCCTGCTGAACCAGCTGAATTTCCATGTCTCTATGGTCACCATAAGTGACTTCCTCCCCTCCCCCTCATCTCCTTCATTATGTAAGTCATGCTGAGATAATCTCCCATTGGTTGAGCAATATTCTCATTGGTCTCTGAGCTCCTTCTTACTATTCCTCGTCCTGCCTGTTGTTTCCTTGGATTGATTTTCTGTGTAGTGACCCCGGCTTTATCTCTTGGATGCGCTCGTCTGTTGCTTGTCCTGACCTTTATCCTGATTCCTGGATCTCCTCCTCATCTCTCCTCCATATCCTCTTACACAGCTTTTCTCCACACCTGCAGTGATCCTGGGGGGTGGAAACTTGGTACCAGCACTCAGCAAAATCCATCCCCACCATTAGGAGCTCTGGAGAAAATTGTCTGCTATTTACACTCCGTTCCTCCGCAAATCACCTGATCACATGAGAGCTTACTTTCACAGATTCCTGACAGATTTCTGTATGGTAAAGGTCAAAGTTCAGTCTTCAGTTTAGAAGAGGTAGGACACACCCAGGAACAATTATGTGGTTTGCATGGGAGCCTCATATAGAGGACCCCTCAAGTCTCTCCATCCAAATGTCCCTCCATCCAGAGTCTATATGTCCTATGACATCACACTGACCTGATCTGATCAGCTCCTTCTTCCAAAGTCACTCCATCTCTTTTTTTTTTACTGATTCTCTTAGGATGTGGGTGGATCCTTGGCATCCTCACTTGCAAAGTGGGACTGTTGGTCCTGCATTGTATGTAATGACGCCAGAATGCCTGCTACAAGCTTTGAACTTGCTTAGTGTGGGGGTCCTGTGTAATGCCTCAGTCTGAAATGGGGCTTTTTATGTAAGAAATAGTGTGAACCCCTACCATACAGAAAACCAGGACACACCCGAATCAAGAGTGCATCCTGAGCATCCTAAACTCCTTCAGGTGATGTATACATAAATGAATTGTGAAATAAACAAAATAGCGACAGCTGAAAAAGATCATGTGCACATCAATCAATAAATGAAAAAACAATGTCCATAAGACCATTAGTGTCCATATACAAATGAAATAAAATGAGCAGCGTTTTCTTTAGATGTGATAGCAAAAATATGTGAGTTATAATCCACAGCAGGTATCAAGGTCCAGATATTCAGCCTTAAAATGTCCACAAATGAAGGACAGCTCGATGTAAACTCTGTATGTGATAACCCTTACCGGAACCAGTGGAGCCCCTAAAGAGCGGGGTCATACGAGCAGACAGATATAGCACTCTGCGGAGACACTTGAATCCTCTGGTATCTCGAGTCCTTTGGTTGCCTTGAGCGGTCCGCGAGGATTTCGCCACATAGCAGTAAATGCTTAGTAGCTGGATGTCCCCAATCTGAAAAGAGAAGCACACTCGGGCTCTCAGCCACCAGTGAGCAGACAGAAAGGGACTCCAGTCGTGTAGTAAGTTAAAATTCAAAATTTTTATGTTAACTAGATAAGCAAAAGCTCATAAGACAACATGTGCAGAGGTAATGTACAGGGATATTGCACAGAAAAATTGTATAAAGGTGCATGAATAGATAAACAGATAAACACTGCAGAAAAGTGCTTGACTCGAGTATAAGTCGAGGGGGGTACTTTCAGCACAAAAAAATGTGCTTAAAAATTCGACTTATACTCAAGTATATACGGTATATGGATATCCATAAATTCACACAAAGTCTTAATATCAAAAGATACATGTTATCAAACCCCATAAATCCTAGAGGGACTCACTCCACTGGGATTAGACATTCTGGCCTCGCCAACGCTTCCCTGTTCAATCCCCCATGTGGTCTGTCCTCATCAATTAAGGTGTTTAGGGATGTACTCCTCAGAGATTTAGATCTCCCTAAGGTCAAACAGGCTAAAATGACTAAGCATTTACAACTAGGATTAGATCAACTTTGCAGCCAAAAGGATTTTGTAATTAGACCCGCTGACAAGGGAGGAGGGATTGTGATCCTCGACAAATCAGACTATCTTGCCGAGCTGAATAAGATTGTTGGTGACAGAGAGACCTATTCATTGCTCCCTTCAGATCCATGTTCCAAATTTAAAAAGGAACTAGAATGTATTGTTAATAAAGGTTTTGAGTCTGGTATAATTAATAAGAAAGAAAAATCCTTTCTTATACCTGTTTCTTCTCACCTCCCTATAATTTACTACCTTCCGAAGATTCATAAGGACTCGGCCCATCCCCCCGGCCGACCTATTATTAGCGGGATTGATTCCCTCGCCTCACGAGCAGGTAAATATATTGATGGGTATTTACAACCCCTAGTGAGATCCCTGCCTGCTTTTGTTAAGGACACCAAACATGTCATTAATCTCCTTAGGAATTGTAGGTACAGGGAAGGTTTCTGGCTAGTGACAGCGGACGTGACGTCCCTGTACACTATAATTCCCCATAATTGGGGATTATTTTCAGTGGAAAACAGGATTCTACCCTGTCTAGAAGACAAAGAGAGTTCATTATGACTCTCTTAGAATATGCCACCACTCACAGCTTTTTTTGGCACAGTAACAATTAGTATCTTCAGACCAGAGGTGTGGCCATGGGGGCGAAATTCGCCCCCAGCCTGGCCAACCTCTTCATGGGTAAATGGGAGGAGGATGTTATTTATGCCAATAGGAGACCTGAGCTGGTCCATGGGCCAGGTATATAGATGACGTCCTCCTCCTATGGGACGGTACTCTAGAATCCATACAGACATTATTATTATTATTATTATTATTATTATACGAGATTTATATAGCGCCAACAGTTTACTCAGCGCTTTACAATGTATAAGGGGGACAACACAATTACAGTACAATACAAAAGGTACAGGAGGGCCCTGCTCGTAGAGCTTACATTCTAAAAGGGAGGGGGTGGTGGTACAAAAGGTAATATCTGCAAAGAATGATTTGATGGGGGTGGCTCAGGGACAGTTATGTGGGTGTGGGATAGGCTTCCCTGAATAAATGAGTTTTCAAGGATCTCCTAAAGGTGGACAGGGTAGGGGCTGATCGGACATACTGGGGCAGGGAATTCCAGAGGATGGGAGAGGCTCTGGAGAAGTCCTGAAGGCGAGCATGGGAGGAGGTAACAAGTGAGCTAGAGAGCAGGAGGTCCTGGGAGGAGCGGAGGGGGCGATTTGGGCGATATCTGCAGATGAGGTTGGTGATGTAGATGGGGGCGATGTTGTGAATGGCCTTGTATGTTATGGTTAGCATTTTGAATTTTACACGGTGGGGTAGGGGAAGCCAGTGAAGGGATTGGCAGAGAGGAGCAGCAGTCACGGATCGATTAGTGAGGTGTATTAGTCTAGCAGCAGCATTCATAATAGACTGAAGGGGGAATAGCCTGCTTAAGGGTAGGCCATTAAGGAGAGAGTTGCAATAGTCGAGGCGGGAAATAATCAAAGAGTGAATAAGTTGTTTTGTAGTGTCATTAGTCAGAAAGGGTCGAATTTTGGAGATATTGCGGAGGTTAAGGCGGCAGGATTTAGCCAGTGATTGGATATGGGGGCTGAAGGAGAGGTCAGAGTCAAGGATTACAGACATTTATGACTCATCTTAACAACAATGGAAGAGGTATAGAATTCAAATATAAAGCAAGCCAACATACTATCAATTTTTTAGATCTAACTATTTGTAGTGAAGGTGATAGTCTGGTTACCTCCACGTTTTTTAAAATGATAGATGGTAACTCGTTTATACCTCGAGACAGCTGGCACCACAGCTCTTGGCTAGATTCAGTCCCTAAAAGTCCATTTATTTGTATAAGAAGAAATTGTACCAAAATTGACGACTTTGACTCTCAGAGTAAAATACTGAGAGATAGACTTTGAAGATAAGGGTTATGATATTACTGCACTTAATGACAAAATGGCTGAAGTTCGAACGTTGGACCGCGATCTTTTACTGGCAGATAAACCTGCGGTTTCAGATCGTGATTCTAACAACTTTTCTTGTCCTTTTATCACACGTTATTCCCAGAAGCATTTTTCTATAAAAAAATTTAAATATAAGCACTGGCATATAATAAAAAATGACCATGTGTTGAGCTCAGTATTTCCTGATAAGCCAAAAGTGGTTTTCAGAGGGGTTCCCCCAATCAAACAAATGGTAGCCCCCAGCTTCTGTGATCCACCCATTTACAAACCAATGTTCTTTCAGAACCTGGTCGGGTTTTACAGATGCAATAGGTGTGCTGTTTGTTCTATCAATGCTACCAAGGCTAGGAGAACTGTACAGTTTGCGTTTAGTGCTAAAAATCAGGTTTTCCCTATCAAATCCTTTATTACCTGCTCCACTCCCTGTGTGGTCTATCTCCTGACCTGCCCTTGCGGGCTTCAGTATGTTGGCCGTACTGTACGCCCCCTGCAGGTCAGGTTGAACGAGCACATTGGGAATATTAAAAGAGGCTTTAGGGGCCACCCACTATCTAGACCAGTGGTTCTCAACCTCGCTAGTGCCGTGACCCCTTAATAAAATTTCCCAAGTTGTGGAGACCCCTAAACGTAAAACTATTTTCATAACATCAGTTGTCAGCACCCAAGGCAAGACAAGTAATTTGCGCCCCTAACCCATGGACATTTAACGCTCCCTGAGTCCCTTCCACTCGTACAGTATTAAAACCCCTTATGGTACATTTTAGGATGTACCACTCTTTCTCTTTGTTCCCCTTTCTTTCCCTTTTGTCTCTCTCTATCCTAATTTCTTGTTTTTTCCCCCCATCCCTCTTTCTAGCCGTCTTTCTTGTTCTTTCTCTTATTCTTTCTTCCCCTTTTTTCTTTGTTCCTCCCCCTCTTTTCCTCTCCCTTCCATGTATTCTCTATTTTTATTCCTTCTCTTACTCCTTGGTGGGGCGACTGCAGTGGGGACTTTTAATGGCAACTATAATCACAGGTAGGGTTACTCACTGTGTCTATGACTTTGTGGTGTCTCGTAGCAGTGACACCTATGCCGAAATCAGGACATAGGGTCTCTTCCAGACAGCGGGTGGCTGCGGGCTTCAGGGACAGCCCTGCTGGGTAGCCACAGAAAGGCTGGGAGAGTGGTGCGGGTTTCAGAAACAGCCAAGGATTTGGTGACCCCTGGCAAATCATCATTTGACCCCCCAGGGGGTCCCGACCCCCAGGTTGAGAACCACTGATCTAGACACTATCTGGAGGTTCACCAACAAAACCCTAGGGGTACCTCCATGATGGGGTTGGATAAGCTCAAACTCCCTTGGAAAGGGGGGCCAAAGAGGCTTGCCATTTCAAAGCTGGAAATGAGCTGGATATACAAAATGGGATGTCTCAAACCTTATGATTTGAATGCAGATATAGAAATTAATGCGTTTATTGATAACTCGTAAGAATACTCGATAATGGTTCAACTGTATGGCCTACCTCTTTTTGATGGCACGGCTGTGCGTTTATATATGAGGATTTTATGTCATGGAACTTTTCTGTAAACAACCCTTTGTTTAAAATACCCCCCCTCCTTATTTTTTGTTTTGGCACTATATGCGTGTTTATTTAAGGTTTAGCAGTTTACTATCAAATGCGATTTAACTCTGTTTTATATAGAGACACGATTATGTGTTCCTTATGAATTTCATATTGAGGTTTCGCCCTGTTAGGTTGAAGCCCCAGATTGAGGCTTGGTACCATGTTTGTGGTCCATGTAATCTCTGGGCTCCAATATGTCGTCCGTGCAATAATGAGGCTTGATCTCTGCTTTAGTCAATAGGCTTTAGGAGTGATAGCGAGGCCTGGTTCCTGAGTGATAACGAGGCTTGGTCTCCATCACAGCCAATACGAACTTGGAGTGAAAGTGAGGCTTGGTACCAAGTGGATGCTATTTGAGTGATGTGTCAGCGTGTCGCCTGTGCCCCAGGAAGACGCAAGGTATTGCGAAACATGTAGGGCTGTGCGTTGTGCTGACGCAATCACGCCACATGTGACCCGGTACATGGGTGCTTTTTATTGCTTGTTTTATCTAGCCGGCTTTTTATCTGTTTATCTATTCATGCACCTTTATACAATTTTTCTGTGCAATATCCCTGTACATTACCTCTGCACATGTTGTCTTATGAGCTTTTGCTTATCTAGTTAACATTAAAATTTTGAATTTTAACTTACTACACGACTGGAGTCCCTTTCTGTCTGCTCACTGGTGGCTGAGAGCCCGAGTGTGCTTCTGTTTTCAGATTGGGGACATCCAGCTGCTAAGCATTTACTGCTATCTGGCGAAATCCTCGCGGACCGCTCAAGGCAACCAAAGGACTCGAGATACCAGAGGATTCAAGTGTCCCCGCAGAGTGCTATATCTGTCTGCTCGTATGACCCCGCTCTTTAGGGGGTCCACCGGTTCCAGTAAGGGTTATCACATACAGAGTTTACATCGAGCTGTTCTTCATTTGTGGACATTTTAAGGCTGAATATCTGGACCTTGATACCTGCTGTGGATTATAACTCACATATTTTTTCTATCACATCTAAAGAAAACGCTGCTCATTTTATTTTATTTGTATATGGACACTAATGGTCTTATGGACATTGTTTTTTCATTTATTGATTGATGTGCACATGATTTTTTTCAGCTGTCGCTATTTTGTTTATTTCACAATTCATTTATGTATACATCACCTGAAGGAGTTTAGGATGCTCAGGATGCACTCCTGATTCGGGTGTGTCCCTGTTTTCACCAGCTTTAGTGACATACAGCGGTGATCGGTCACAGCTGACTGTCACTGCATCCTCCTCCGTGCCCCCTCCTTTCCTCTGTGCCTCTCCGCTGTCCCCTGCATTCCTCTCTCCTTATCTGTCCCCCTCCGTACTCCCCCTTCGTTCCTCTCTCCTTACCTGTCCCCCTCCGTTCTCCCCCTCCGTTCCTCTCTCCTTATCTGTCCCCCTCCTTCCTCTCTCCTTATCTGTCCCCTCCGTTCTCCCCCTTAGTTCCTCCTCCTCCTCCTCCTTCCTTTGTGTATGGATAGAGTCAGCTGACTCTGTCCATTCACATAACTGAAACATTGTAATCTCCTGTGATTACGATGTGTCAGTTTATGAATGGAGAGAAGCTGCTGTCTTCTCTCCATTCATTCTCAGTGCAGCTGACGCTGCAGAGAAAGGGACTGGGGAATCTATATCCTCTGTCTCTTTCTCTGTCTCAAGGGGGAGATATCAGAGGTCTGTTAAGAGCCCTGATATCTCACCTAAGCCCCCCAAAAGGGATGATTAAAAAAACAAAAAACAATAAAGAATAAAAAAATATTATTGTAAAAAATAAAAATTGTAAAAAGAAAACAAAAAAAACACACACACATACAACGTTCACCCCCCCCCCCCCAAAAAAAAAATATCAAAAAAAAAAAAAACTGTCACGTGACATTAAAAAAAAGTATCGGTATTCGGTATCGGCGAGTACTTGAAAAAAAGTATCGGTACTTGTACTCGGTCCTAAAAAAGTGGTATCGGGACAACCCTAGTTCACACTATTTCTTACATAAGAAATATTTAATGTAGCGCAACTTTTCTTACTTTGACATTTATTAGCACCATTAGGTATTAGATGGTTTATTGTTGCTGCTTTTTTGCTGATTTTGCTTTTGTCTTAGCACGGTATTTACACTTTATTTAACTGAAATGGGGCTTTTAACAAAATGAAGACCTGAATGGTGAGGTGAGGAGGATTCTGGGAATATCTTTTGATTTTGCTCTTTGTGTTCAGATCTAGAGTTTTCCTCCTGTGAAGTCTGGAGATCATATGACCATCACATTGCCTCCCCCTCCCTCCCTGATAGAATAGAGAAATACAAAGAAGATTCTAGAAGTCACCAGAGAGATCATGGAGGAGAGGTGAGCGGTGCTGGGAATTCTGGGACATTATCCAGTAACAGACAAGGGATGTGTCTGGATGGTGACTGTATCATTGTGTGTGTCAGGTTCCTATAAGGTGTCAGGATGTCACTGTCTATTTCTCCATGGAGGAGTGGGAGTATTTAGAAGGACACAAGGATCTCTACAAGGACGTCATGATGGACAATCAGCCGCCCCTCACATCACCGGGTAAGAGGAGACTTTATTGTAAAGGAGAGAGCAGTACGGAGGGTCCACCTAGATCCCCCATCATCTGATAAACACATAGAAACAATGTATTCAGTCAGTGTGTGTGTTTCCTACAGATGGATCCAGTAATGGGAACCCACCAGAGAGATGTCCCCGTCCTCTGTATTCCCGGGATTCCACACAGGAAGGTCACACCATCCCTCACCATCATCAGGTAGATGATTGACAATTATTGGTGGTTCTAATTTATACACAGCATGTTTGTTACAATGAATTTTTTATTATATATTCAGAGTGGAAATCTTGGGAATGATAATGATAGTATCATTAGGATCTGTACATTATCTGCATTGTTATCATTGATGTCATTTTTTTTTTAAAACAAACAAAAGTTTTATTGATCAACTGGTGCATACATAATATGTTTGCTTTAACACATGAACTTGGTAACTAGTACAATGATTGTTGTAAAGGCAGTACATTTGATATTGAGTACATTATGCTTGTCATGTAGGGATATTCCAAATGTATACATTTAACACGTAGAAACTACACATCGAGACGCACACCCAAGAAACCTCTCCATAACAATTTGGTTGCATTATACACAGGTAGCAGACTCTTGAAGCCATCTATCCCATATCTTATTGTGCTTGGCAGGGCACCCTCTATTAATATATATGCATTTCTTATACGACAAGGTGTTATTCACTTCCACCTTCCATTCCACTATTTTAGGAGGCGCTTGTCTCATCCATTTTTTGGCTATAACCTTTCTTGCTGCAAAGAGTGTTTCATGTAGAAATGTTTTTGTGTATTTGTCAGTTGTGTCTGGAATTATACCCAGAAGGCATTGTTTTGGGTCTAGAGCTAGGGGCGAGCCCATGGTATCGTGCAGAAATGTCACAATTTGTTCCCATAAGCCTTGAATCTTAGGACATGTCCAGATCAAGTGGAAAAAAGAACCTGTCTCCTTCCCACACATCTGGCATGTGGTAAATTGTGTACGCTTGTATCTTGCCACTCTAAGGGGTGTAAGATATGCCCTGTGAAGAATGTAAAGCTGCGACAGACGGTCTGATAATTTGGGGGACACAGCCTTACAAGACTCCAGTGCCTCTCCCCACTCCTCATCCTCTATTGGTCCCACTTCTCTTTCCCATCTTGGTTTAAGATCATATGGAGTCAGGCACAGTGGTGTAGTGGGTAGCACTTTGGCCTAGCAGTAAGAAGGGTGGCTGGTTCGAATCCCAACCACGACACTACCTGCCTGGAGTTTGCGTGTTCTCCCTGTGCCTGCGTGGGTTTCCTCCGGGTACTCCGGTTTCCTCCCACACTCCAAAGACATGCTGGTAGGTTAATTGGATCCTGTCTAAATTGTCCCTAGTATGTATGAATGTGAGTTAGGGACATTAGATTGTAAGCTCCTTGAGGGTAGGGACTGATGTGAATGTACAATGAATATGTAAAGCGCTGCGTAAATTGACGGCGCTATACAAGTACCTGAAAAAAAAAAAAAAAATAATATGCTATTTTAGTAGATACGGGGGTTGAGAGCATGTTATAGAAAGCTGAAATCAATTTATGAGGGTCTGTGCTCTTTATTACTGCCATAAGAACATTAGGTGTAGGGCTTGGGAGGGAGTCAGGAAATTATGATTGTGCCGCATGACGGATTTGTAGAAATCTGAAGAACATCTGGTTCTGAATTTTAAATTCTTCTTTAAGAGCCCTTTCACACTGGGGTGGGGGCGGCATCGGCGGTAAAACGCCGCTATTATTAGCGGCGTTTTACCGTCAGTATGCGGCCGCTAGCGGGGCGGTTTTACCCCCTGCTAGCGGCCCAGAAAGGGTTAAATACCACCGCAAAGCGCCTCTGCAGAGGCGCTTTGCCGGCGGTATAGCCGCGCCGTCCCATTGATTTCCATGGGCAGGAGTGGTAAAGGAGCGGTATACGCTCCGCCCCTTCACCGCTCCGAAGATGCTGCTGGCAGGACTTTTTTTCCCGTCCTGCCAGCGCATGAAAGCAGCGGCACTTTCGGGTCGGTTTGCAGGCGCTATTATTAGCGCAATAGCACCTGCAAACCGCCCCAGTGTGAAAGGGCTCTAAGTGAATCAAAGGTTTTGAGATGTCCGTCTTTTAGTAAGTGATGCAGATAAAATACTCCCTGCATGGACCATAAAAATGTGTCATGAATTTTGTTGAATTCAGGAAGGTTCTTGTTATGCCATACCAGCGTGTAATCATTGAACTGTGGAATTTCAAGTTTAGAGGCGGCCAAGTCCCTTATTTTCCTGTAATGATATATCATGGTATGCCTATTTTCTCCTGGTTCCATCCCCCCCGAGGCCGATGCTATTGCATATATCGAGTCCTTGGTGTGTTGTGCCCACTTTGGACATACGAGCGTGAGAAATCTCTCGCTGTCCGTTTTATCTAAGTGGAAAAGCTGTGACAGTTGTGATGCAATGTAATATAGGATAAAGTTAGGGAGAGCTGTGCCACCAAGGTCAGTCGGATTCTTGAGAGTTTGCCATGCTAGTTTGTGTCTATTGGTACCCCACACAAATGGCTTAAGAAGGGACTCTAGAGATTTGAAATGTTTCAGGGGTAAGTAAACTGGAGTATGCCAGAGAACATACAGTATTTTAGGGAGTAAGACCATTTTAATTAAATTTATGCGACCCCCAGGTCCCAAGTGGTAGTTTGGACCAAACCCGTACTTTATTTTTAACCATGGAGATGAGAGGGTCTATATTGAGGGATACATAGTCCGCAGGGGATCTAGATATATGGATCCCTAGATATTTAATAACATCGACTCTCTGAAGCGGTAGTCTGGCTTGGGATTCTGGGGGTGGGAAGCTATCAATTGGTAGAATTTGGGACTTATCCCAATTGATCTTCAGTCCTGAAAATGTTCCGAATTGTTCGATCGTGTGGAGTGCAGTACATAATGATGGGCCCGAATCCACTAAATATAGTAGCGTGTCATCTGCATACATACTAATTTTTTCAATTAAAGAGCCCAGTCTTAGTCCCTTAATCTCCGGGTTCGCTTGGATGGATATCGCCAGAGGTTCTGCCGCAAGGGCATACAATAATGGGGATAAAGGGCAGCCCTGTCTCGTGCCTCTGCTGAGGTCAAACATCTGAGAAGACCACCCATTAGCCACCACTCTGGCCCTGGGTGCCTGGTATAGTAATTGAACCCATTTAATAAATTTCGGGCCAAAGCCATAACCCTCCAAGCATCTCCAGAGATACCTCCACTCCACCGAGTCGAAGGCTTTTGCTGTCTAAAGTCACCACAACTCGTTAGCCAACCTCCTCGTGTGTAGCCTGTATATTAATATATAGTTTCTGGAGATTAAACGAGGTGTTGCGACCAGGCATGAAACCTGCCTGGTCTGTATGTATTAGTGATAAGATGACCTGATTAAGCCTAATGGATAGTACTTTGGCTAATATTTTAATATCAACCTGTAAAAGGGATATTGGACGATAGGATTCTGGGTATCCCGGGTCCTTTCCTGGTTTGGGGATGAGGACTATTGTTGCCTCTGTCATAGATGGGGGTAAAGTCCCAATCTCAAAAAGATCATTGTATATCTTTAGCAGTTTAGGGGTTAGTATTTCGCTGAATTGGGAATAAAACTCAATTGGGAGTCTGTCTGATCCTGGGGATTTAGACCTAGCGAAACTGGAAATAGCAATTGTAATTTCGTCTATGGTGAGGGGTGCCTCTAGTAGGTCTATCTGTTCTTCTGTCAGCTGTGGGAAAATCACCTTCTCAAGAAAGAAAGACATAGATTGTGTCTCAGTGGGAGCTGTCGTTTTGTACAAGTCAGCAAAGAAATCCCTGAACATAGAGGTTACTCTGGGTGGGTCTGTTATTTGTTGTCCTCCAGGGCCATGTAGTGTGATAACCACCGGGGGCCTATCTTCGCTGTGTACCAAGTATGCCAATAACTTGCCTGCTTTCTCCCCATGTTCAAACAGTTTTTGTTTGGAGAAAAATAGTTTTTGTCTAGCTTTCTGGTATTGTAGCTGGGTAACTACTCTAGATTGTAGTTTAAGCAGGTCTACATTTGTGGGGGTCGGGGTGGTGGCAAAGTCTCTTTCAGCAGAGGATAGGTCCTTCAGTGCCTTACCGAGGGCACTGGAGGAATTTGTCTTAATTTTATTGATAGCAGTAATTCGTGTGGAGCGAGCGAATAGCTTAAAGGAGTCCCATACTGCGGAGGGCGATGCTGACTTGTCATTCTCCACAAACTATAGTCTCCATTTATCCATAAGCTCATATTGATGTCATTTTTATTATATATTCAGAGTGGAAACCCGAGAGATCCTAAAGTTGAGGGTAAAGAAGAGATAAAAGAGGAGGATGATGAGTATGGGGTGATGGAGGAAGAACACAAAGATCTGTACCAGGACACCATGGTGGAGTCATCCAGCTACAGAAACCCACCAGAGAGATGTCCCCGTCCTCTGTATTCCCGGGATTCCACACAGGAAGATCACACCATCCCTCACCATCATCAGGTAGATGATTGACAATTATTGGTAGTTCTGATTTATACACAGCATGTTTGTTACAATGAATGTTTTATTATATGTTCAGAGTGGAAACCTCGAGGATGATAATATTGATGTTAAAGAAGAGTATAAAGAGGAGGATGAGGAGTATGGAGTGATGGAGGAGTTTTCAGAAGGACACAAGGATATGATGAAGCCACTTAATACCAGGAACCCACCAGAGAGATGTCCCCGTCCTCTGTATTCCTGGGATTCCACACAGGAAGATCAAACCATCCCTAACTGTTATAAGGTTAGTGGCAGAGGCGGCTCTAGGCTTTGTGAGGGCTTAGGCAAAACCTAGACATGAGGCCCCACTCACATGCATAATGGGAAAAATAATTCAAGCGATAAAAAAATGAACTGTATAAATTGCATATATTAAGAGCTTTAAAGTGCTGGTGTCAGTGTTCTCTATCTCAGTGCTGGTGTCAGTGTTCTCTATCTCGGTGCTGGTGTCAGTGTTCTCTATCTTGGCGCTGGTGTCAGTGTTCTCTATCTTGGCGCTGGTGTCATTGTTCTCTATCTTGGTGCTGGTGTCAGTGTTCTCTATCCTGGGGCTGGCGTCAGTGTTCTCTATCTTGGTCCTGGTGCTCTTGGTGCTGGTGTCAGTGTTCTCTATCTCGATGCTGGTGTCAGTGTTCTCTATCTTGATGCTGGTGTCAGTGTTCTCTATCTCGATGCTGGTGTCAGTGTTCTCTATCTCGGTGCTGGTGTCATTGTTCTCTATCTCAGTGCTGGTGTCAGTGTTCTCTATCTCGGTGCTGGTGTCAGTGTTCTCTATATTGGTCCTGGTGTCAGTGTTCTCTATCTCGGTGCTGGTGTCAGTGTTCTCTATATTGGTCCTGGTGTCAGTGTTCTCTATCTTGGTCCTGGTGTCAGTGTTCTCTATCTTGGTCCTGGTGTCAGTGTTCTCCATCTTGGGGCTGGTGTCAGTGTTCTCTATCTCGGTGCTGGTGTCAGTGTTCTCTATCCTGGTGCTGGTGTCAGTGTTCTCTATCTTGGTCCTGGTGCTCTTGGTGCTGGTGTCAGTGTTCTCTATCTCGATGCTGGTGTCAGTGTTCTCTATCTTGGGGCTGGTGTCAGTGTTCTCTATCTCGGTGCTGGTGTCAGTGTTCTCTATCTCGGTGCTGGTGTTAGTGTTCTCTATCTCGGGGGTGGTGTCAGTGTTCTCTATCTCGGTGCTGGTGTCAGTGTTCTCTATCTCGGTGCTGGTGTCAGTGTTCTCTATCTCGGTGCTGGTGTCAGTGTTCTCTATCTTGGTGCTGGTGTCAGTGTTCTCTGTCTTGGTGCTGGTGTCAGTGTTCTCTGTCTTGGTGCTGGTGTTAGTGTTCTCTATCTCGGTGCTGGTGTCAGTGTTCTCTATCTCGGTGCTGGTGTCAGTGAGGGAGGTAGCAGCGGAGAAGCCAATCAGCAGGCAGTGCTAGCGCAGGATGCAGCGCGCCCGGCCCACCATGGCTGAGGATCAGCACTGGACTGGGTTGGGACTTCCTGACCCCGCAGTGTAGCCCTGACTAGGTGGGGGTAAGGGCAGGGTGGAGGGAGGCGTCAGGAGCTGTCAATCACAGGTTGGCACACTGGCACAGGACTGAGCTGCCCTGACTGTGGCACTGATAACCAGGAGGAAGGGAATGGGAGAGATGGGGCAGGGGTGGATATAAAGGCCAGTGGCTGTGGATAAGGGATGCTGGAGGAACAGGGATGGGGGCTGGCTCTCTCTCATGCTGGTGGTCACTGGTTGCAGAAGGGGTTGTGACCTGGTAGCTGTGATGTGCCTCTGCAGCTGGAGCCCCGTATCTCCCCTCCTTGATTGACAGCTCCAGAGAGGGGCAGCCCGGACACCTCTTCAGCTCTTTTCTCCTACCTCCCCCTTCCATCGGCTCAATACAGCCCTGGCGAGGGTTCCTCCCCAGCGGGGCCCTCCTCTTCCCCTCTGCTTACCAGTCAGACACTGGATGCCTCCTCCGGGTGTGCGGGGATCGCTCAGCGCAGCATTCCGGGGGGGGGGGGATGTGTGGGGGCGCGATCTGCATCTCCAGAGCAGCGGGAATATTTATTTGTATTATTTTGCTCCGGCTGCTGGAATGAGTTGCCTTCCTTTCTCCTCCCCCGGACAACACATCGCTGGCCCCGCCTCCTCCCCAAGACAGCCACGGCTCCATCCTCTCTCTCTCCACGGAGCTCACAGATATTAACCCTCTGCTCGTCCGAGCGCATCGCCGCCGCAGCGGCATTGTTGTCAGTAGAGGCAGCTCTTCAATTAGGTGGTCGCGAGGCCCCTGTGAGTGCGAGGCCTTAGGCGACCGCCTAATTAGAGAGCTGCGTCTGGTTGGTGGGATGGAGCATCTAGACCATGGACTCCTAGAGATGATATGTGGATTTTTTAGGTGAAGTCACAATAATAAAGCTTATATTTTACAGATATATTCTCTCTCATTTTCTTGATTTAGAGTGGAGATCCAATCGATATAGAATTTGAGGTTAAAGCAGAAGAAGAAGAGAATTATGTGAGGGATGATCAGCAGTCTATAGAGGAGGATGGAATAACGGGGACATTTATAGAGAACACTCCTACAGAGATCAGCACAGGTGGGTTAATAACCCTAAATACGTTCCTCCACCCATACTGCTCACTGATTGGTCCAGAGTAGGGCAAGGACTGGGTGATAATCTTCCTTCTTTGTGCTGTAGACACAATTTATGAATCTAGACTGGATTTATGGAGATTCTGGGGTTCAGCTGGCAGCAAAATGTTGATTTTTGCCACAGACGTATCGCTACCTAGGCACCTTGGGCATGTCCTTTGTGTCTTCTGCCCCATGCCCAGATCTAGCATGATCTCTAACAGAACAATTCTCCCCGGGTTACTTGCTCTGTTGTCTGCTGGCTGTGCCGGGTGGAGGGATATGTCTGTATAGTCTCAGACCCAAGTCACTGAGTGCAGTCTCAGGAGATGGGAGGCAGCGGTGTGGAATCTCTGCAACTTGTCTCATGTAAACATTTAAGCTTCCACTGATTACTGAATGCCAATATTATGAGTCCTGACCATTACACTATATAATTTATATTGCACTTTACACACTCCTGATCCCTGTACTATATACTCCATGTTGTACATTACATCCTTCTGATACTGTATAGTCCTACCTGTTGTATCTTATACAATATGTTGTACATTACATAGTCCTGACTTCTGCTCTCTACCCTCTACCCACTGCTATATATAAACATAATATGTATTCTCTTTGATTTCTCCCAGCTGGGCATTTTATATCTGATGATATGATTGGAGCACAGACATTTACATGTTGATAATAATGTGATAACATCCTCAAACTTTGGAACCTCAAACAGAAAGTGATAATGAGGTAGGAGTCAATAACCCAATGATGGTGGTCTTCAGGATCAGTCCAGTCTTCATCTTGGTTGTTCTCCACCCATCCTCACTCTCTGACCTCTGGTGGGACTCAGCCCCGCTGTTATTCATGACTAAATCATGGCCTAAACAAGGAAGTGCAGTACTTCATGTGTTGGGAAGATGGCCATGAGTGATAGAGGGGGTGGGGACACTCGTCCTATAATCCCCTCATTACTGTCACTCCTATAAAAGACAGTTCTCATTGTTTCCTCACTCTCTGACTAAGGTCCATGAATAAAGAAATGAACTGGTAGGAGATCAGAGGACCCATTTACTAGTTACCTTGAGGGGGGAATTGTAAGATCCTCAGAGACAAAGCTGCCTGATGTGGGCGGAGTCCTGGTTTAGGGGAACCAATCTGCTCATGTCTAGTAATAATCTTTTTATTTCTATTTTAGTAGATGGACGGGAGATGAGGAAAACCTCAGAGGATTGTCTCACTTTGTCTCCAGACTGTAAAGTAGAAGATGAGGACATCACACAGTATAGTCCAGGAGAAAACCCGACTACCTCAAATGTCCATCCAGCACCACACAGTGTAGATGGACCATCGTATTCCTCTTATCCTGAGGAACCTCAGACTGTGAGGGACGGTGCCGTCCTTCCAACAGAGAAGAGCTTTTCCTGTACTGAGTGCGGGAAGGGTTTCCGTTATAAGTCCCAACTTAATGTGCATGAAAGATCTCACACGGGGGAGAAGCCATATTCCTGTACTGAGTGCGGAAGAGGTTTTTCACTGAAGACCAATCTTTACACACATCAGAGATCTCACACAGGGGAGAAGCCGTATTCCTGTCCTGAGTGCGGGAAATGTTTTTTTAATAAGTCCCATATTTACACACATCAGAGATCTCACACGGGGGAGAAGCCTTATACCTGTCCTGAGTGCGGGAAATGTTTCACTGCAAAATCCAGTCTTAAAAAACATAAAAGATTACACACAGGGGAAAAACCATATTCCTGTCCTGAGTGCAGTAAACATTTTTCTCATATGTCCAGTCTCTCCATACATAAGCAACTACACACGGGGGAAAAGCCGTATTCCTGTTCTGAGTGCGATAAATGTTTTTCAGACAAGTCCAGTCTTTACACACATCAGAGATCTCACACGGGGGAGAAGCCATATTCCTGTCCTGAATGCGGAAAATGTTTTTCACGGAAGTCCAGACTTTACAAACATCAGAGATCTCATACGGGGGAAAAGCCGTATTCCTGTTCTGAGTGTGGGAAATGTTTTTCAGACAAGTCCAGTCTTTACACACATCAGAGATCTCACACAGGACAAAAGCCTTATTCTTGTCCTGAGTGCGGGAAATGTTTTTCACAGAAGTCCCATCTCTTCAGCCATCAGGGAACTCACACGGGGGAAAAGCCGTATTCCTGTCCTGAGTGCGGGAAATGTTTCCAACGGAAGAATTATCTTTACTACCATCAGAGATCTCACACAGGGGAGAAGCCGTATTCCTGTCCTGAGTGCGGGAAATGTTTTTCACACAAGTCCAGTCTTCGCATACATCAGAGATCTCACACGGGGGAAAAGCCATATTCCTGTCCTGAGTGCGGGAAATGTTTTCCACAGCTGTCCCATCTTTACAGACATATGAGATCTCACACGGGGGAGAAGCCGTATTCCTGTCCTGAGTGTGGGAAATGTTTTTCAGTGAAGTCCAGTCTTTACACACATCAGAGATCTCACGCAGGGGAGAAGCCACTTTCCTGTCCTGAGTGAGGGAATTGTTCCTCACTGAAGTCCTGTCTTCCTATACATCAGGGATCCCACACAACCCTCAAGGTGTATTAGTGCCTTGAGTGTGGGAAATGTCTTCTATATGAATATTGCTGGACATCACAGCTCTCATGTGGGGAAGAAGTACACCCTGATATACACCTCAGATATACTCCATGGCTGATCTTCATCATGTAAGAAGCAGTTCAAAAGGAGATCAGAGATCACCAAAGACATGGATGAAGTGTTGTACCGTGTTGGCCATTGATAGCAGCAGGAAAATAAAAATGGAGTCATTACCTTTGATTGGCTGAGTACATTTTGTGGCGTAGAGATTTAAAGTTCTATTTTTGAAAAAAATGTTAAAAGAATATGACAAGCACTCACACAGCCATGATCAATTTTTGTGTTCTTTTTTATTTCATAGTGATTTCCAATGATTATTAGCTCCATTTGGTGGCAATAATGCAGAACTGCAGATTCAATATCTCTTTATATCCAATGATAAAAATGTCCTATGGGTACAGTGTTGTATGACTGAGTAATTGTCATTCAAAGTGTGACAGCGCTGAAAGGTGAAAATGTGCCTGGGCAGGAAGGGGGTGAAAGTGCCTGTTATTGAAGGGGTTAATACATTTAGGCCATTCTCAAACTTAAACAGCGCTAAAACAAAATGAACGTGTGTCTCATAGTGCAAACCAATCTATAAAATCATCAATAATTAATTATTCTGCAAAATAAAGGAATATATATACTGTATATGCAATACCGTGAAGAATCAAATAAGTAAAGTCCAATAAACGTATTATATGACTAAATATATGTCGTGCTGTGAAAAAGATGTCTATAAATTTCTATGGTTCATAGAAAGTCCAAACACAAAGGGTGTCAGTGCTGAAATCTATGTACAAGTGGGAAGAAATCTCTATTACCCAGCATACATGTGACATATGTAGCGCCCTCCTAGACAGGCGCTGGGTTAGGTAAGTTAAGTTCTTGGCTCACTGTAACCAGTGTAGCTGAATGTGATTAGCAATGGTTTGCTTTGTGTTTCTCTGGCTGCAGGGTTGACTGGTTCCGCCCAGTCTGGCTGGAAATATTCTGGAAGATAGTAGGCTGGAAAAGTCAAATTAGCAGCTGAATATTTATGCAGCCCCAGCCAATCCCTGGTCTGGTAATCTGGTAACCCCAGATGATACCTGGGAGTATGTATAAATCAGGGCTCGACAAACCCCGTGCTCCAGGTCGCATTTGCGACTAGAATTAGCGACCTGGCGCCCGGGGCGGCACAGCTGGGGTATCCTGTCTCTGTGCGACACCCCCCCTCCCGGCGCGATCGCGTTGGGCCGCGCCGGTAATTGAGGCTTTGCAGCCTTCTGCAGTCCTATGGTTCCTTTTGCAATCGGGCACCCTCTTGTGGTGGCTGTTGGTATGACAAGACAACCACCAATGCTAATGGAGCTTCCCCTGCCTGTTTTCACTGCCCGCTCATCTCCTTCCCTTTACTTAGAACCCCCAAACATTATATATATTTTTTATTCTAACACCCTAGAGAATAAAATGGCAGTCGTTGCAATACTTTCTGTCACACCGTATTTGCGCAGCGGACTTACAAGTGCACTTTTTTGGGAAAAAATAATTTTTTAATTAAAAAAATAAGACAACAGTAAAGTTAGCCCAATTTTTTTTTATATTGTGAAGGATAATGTTACGCTGAGTAAATTGATTCCCAACATGTCACGCTTCAAAATTTCATCCGCTCGTGGAATGGCGACAAACTTTTACCCTTTAAAATCTCCATAGGCAACGTTTAAAAAAAATTTCTACAGGTTGCATGTTTTGAGTTACAGAGGAGGTCTAGGGCTAGAATTATTGCTCTCGCTCTACCGATCATGGCAATACCTCACATGTGTGGTTTGAACACCGCTTTCATATGCGGGCGCTACTCACAAATGCGTTCGCTTCTGCACACGAGCTCGGCGGGACGGGGCGTGTTTAAAATTATTCTTTTTTTTCTTATTTATTTTAACTTTTATATTTTATTTTTTCTGTTCTTTAAAAAAAAAGTCACTTTTATTCCTATTACAAGGAATGTAAAAATCCCTTGTAATAGAAAAAAAGCATGACAGGTCCTCTTAAATATGAGATCTGGGGTCAAAAAGACCTCAGATCTCATATTTAAACTAAAATGCATTAAATAAAAAGTTGTCATTGAAAAAAAAAAAAAACAATTTCCCTTTAAGAGCTATGGGCGGAAGTGACAATTTGACGTCGCTTCCGCCCTGCAATGACTTGGAGATGGGCGGGGGGCCATATTCCCCTCACTCGTCTCCATGTCAGGCCAGGGACAGGTCTGGATCGCCTCCGCCGTTACCGATGGCCACGGTAAACGGTGAAGGGCACTGGAGCGCGGCGGTAGGGGGGGCCCTCTCCCGCCACCGATAAAAGTGATCTTGCGGCGAATCTGCTGCAGAGACCACTTTTATCTGAAAGAGAACCGCCGGGGTTATGGTAGCTAGCTGCTACCATAAGAACGGTATTTCTCTTCAAAGACAGGACGTATATAGTCATCCTGCGGGAAGGAAGTGGTTAAATAAAAGGAATTTATTATTTGTCATCTCCCTGCTTGGCCCCTTTCACATGGGCTGTCTGCTCAGGTTCGCCTGTCAGTTTTTCAGGCGGACCTGATTGTACCCTTAAGATTGGTTAATTTTTATAATGAAAATAAAGCTTTGTCGGTCGTGTAAAAAAAAAAAAAAAAAACATGGCTCCTAACTTTTTTAGCTGGCTCCTAGATTCCAAGCAAATTTGCCAAGCCCTGGTATAAATACTATGAGATCTGGAACAGTCTTGTCTTATCCCTGAGGAGAACATAACAGCCTGGGGGGGGGGGGGGGGTGAATTCCCTCTATATAATTCTGCCATGTGTCTGCTGTTCATCGAGGCCTTGGCTGGGCTATCTGGAGGGCCTAGTTGCAGAAGATTGCTGGAGCTGACTGAGGGGCTATTTTTGTCTGAGTATCTGGTCTGGTGTCACTGGGAGAAAGTGGAAGATAATGGATGGGGGCAACCAACTATCTGAAGACATTGAATGAATACAGCGTGGAATGAGAGATCCTGGAGACTGTGTGCTGTTACCACCCCTCTGGTACCAGAGAGTGAACTGTGTGTGTAAAGGGGACCTGGTGTCCAGAAGAGCTCAGTCTATCGAATTCTTAGTGAAAGGACTCTGCTCAGATTATCCAAAGAGGAAGATTTATATCCTCAAGTTGCACCCACAAAGCTCCGTCCATTATCTGCTTGTACAAGGACACGGCTTATAGTTCTAAAGAAGGCAGTTTAGGGGCTGACTTACTAAAGGCAAATAGACTGTGCACTTTGCAAGCAAAGTTGAACCCATTTTCCACAGTAAATGTGGTAAAGCTTCACTTTGTAAAGAAAACCCAATCAGGTGCAAGGAAAAAAAATATTTATATATATATATATATATATATATATATATATATATATATATATATATATATTTAAAAACAGCACCTAATTGGATGATGGAAATCAGCAGAGCTTTACCACATTTACTAAGTTCAGGGGAAAATGAGTCCAGCTGCACTTGAAACATGCACAGTAGGGATGAGCTTTGAGTTTGAGTCAAACCTATGTTCGACTGGAACATCACCTGTTCGGTTGTTCGTCGAATTGCGAACGTTATGGGCTGTTCGCGCCAAATTCGAGTGGCGCGTCACGGCCCATAATACACTGCGGCATCGCAGTGCATTGCTGGCTGATGATTGGCCAAGCATGCACTATGACTGCATGCTTGGTCAATCACAGTGCTGTCTGTACAGAGAGCCATAATTGGCCAAAGCCAGGGTGGCTTTGGCCAATTATGGCTCAGGGGGTTTATTACATGCCCCACACTATATAAGGCCGCCTGAGAGATAGACAGAGAGACAGTGTCATTTGATTTAAGTTAGATAGAGTAGGCAGGCGAGTCAGTTAGCTGCACTTACAGTGTATTGTATATGTATATGCATCCTAGGTGTTGTGTGTATATATATATACACTGTATTCAGTTTAGCTAGATCCGTTCCTGTTATTCTCTTCCTAATATACTGACAGGCAGGCAGGTGTTTTTACAGTATTTACAGTTAGTGTACTGGGTCCCTTGTACAGTGTGCACCTAAAGCTACCTGAAGACAATTGCTGGTGTTCTGATCCTATTAATACCACAGGCAGGCAGCTGCAGTATTTACACTTAGTGTACTGTGTCCTCTGCACAGTGTGCACCTAAAGCTACCTGAAGACAAATGCTGGTGTTCTGATCCTATTATTACCACAGGCAGGCAGCTGCAGTATTTACAGTTAGTGTACTGTGTCCTCTGCACAGTGTGCACCTAAAGCTACCTGAAGACAATTGCTGGTGTTCTTCTGATCCTATTAATACCACAGGCAGGCAGCTGCAGTATTTACAGTTAGTGTACTGTGTCCTCTGCACAGTATGCACCTAAAGCTCCCTGAAGACAATTGCTGGTGTTTTTCTGATCCGATTAATACCACAGGCATGCAGCTGCAGTTTTTTACAGTTAGTGTACTGTGTCCTCTTCACAGTGTGCACCTAAAGCTACCTGAAGACAATTGCTGGTGATCTTCTGATCCTATTAACACCACAGGCAGGCAGCTGCAGTATTTACAGTTATGCCGCGTACACACGGTCGGACTTTCCGGCATACTTGGTCCGGCACACTTTCCGACGGACTTTGTCCGCCAGGTGCGCCGGACTTTAAAACGGACGGACTTGCCCACACACGCCGGGACTTTCCGGCGGGCTAAGTCCGCCCGTCTTTCCGACGGACTTTCGCCGGAGTTCCGGCGGACTTTCAGAATGAACGGACTTGCCCACACACGGCCAAGTCCGTTCATTTTGAACGTGACTCAGGTGCGACGGGACTAGCAAAGGATGTCAATCTTGCCGCTTTTATCGGCGAGATTGACACCTTGCGAGCCCCGTTGCGGGGCATACCAGGCCCTTAGGTCTGGTATGGATTATAAAGGGAAGCCCCTACGCCGAAAAAACGGCGTGGGGTCCCCCCTAAAATCCATACCAGACCCCGATCCGAGCACGCAGCCTGGCCGGTCAGGAAAGGGGGTGGGGACGAGCGAGCGCCCCCCCCCTCCTGAACCGTACCAGGCCGCATGCCCTCAACATGGGGGGGTGGGTGCTTTGGGGGACGGGGGCGCCCTGCGGGGCCCCCCCACCTCAAAGCACCTTGTCCCCATGTTGATGAGGACAAGGGCCTCTTCCCGACAACCCTGGCCGTTGGTTGTCGGGGTCTGCGGGCGGGGGGCTTATCGGAATCTGGGAGCCCCCTTTAATAAGGGGGCCCCCAGATCCCGGCACCCCACCCTATGTGAATGAGTATGGGGTACATGGTCCCCCTACCCCTTCACCTAGGGAAAAATTGTAAGTAATAAAACACACTACACAGGTTTTTAAAATATTTTATTAAACAGCTCCGGGGGTGGGGATCTTCCTCCAGCTTCGGGGGTCTTCTTCCGTCTTCGGGGGTCCCTCCGGTTCATCTTCTCCCGGCGTCCGGTTGGTTCTTCTCCGCTCTCCGGCCTCTTCTCCCGGTGTCCCAGGTCTTCGGCCGGTCCCTCCGCTGTCTTCATGTAGCTCTATTGCCAGCGGAGGTCCGGACTTCTGGGCTTCTGGGCTTCTTGTCTTCTCTTCTCTTCTCTTCTCTTCCCCCAGATGTTGACACGACGCTCTCTCCGGCTGGACTGGTCTCTGAGGGCTGCGTTGTGACTTATATAGGCGGAGACCCCGCCCCCATATGATGTCACAGTCCCTGGGCATGCTGGGACTGTGACGTTTTAGGGGGCGTGGTCGACCACGCCCCCTAAAACGTCACAGTCCCAGCATGCCCAGGGACTGTGACATCAAAAGGGGGCGGGGTCTCCGCCTATATAAGTCACAATGCAGCCCTCGGAGACCAGTCCAGCAGGAGAGAGCGTCGTGTCAACATCTGGAGAAGAGAAGAGAAGAGAAGAAGCCCAGCAGCTCAGAAGTCCGGACCTCTGCTGGCAAGAGAGCTACCTGAACACAGCAGAGGAGCCGGCCGAAGAACTGGAACACCGGGAGAAGAGAGCGGAGAAGAACCAACCGGACGCCGGGAGAAGATGAAGCGGAGGGACCCCCGAAGCCGGAAGAAGACCCCCGAAGCCGGAGGAAGATCCCCACCCCCGGAGCTGTTTAATAAAATATTTTAAAAACCTGTGTAGTGTGTTTTATTACTTACAATTTTTCCCTAGGTGAAGGGGTAGGGGGACCATGTACCCCATACTCATTCACATAGGGTGGGGTGCCGGGATCTGGGGGCCCCCTTATTAAAGGGGGTTCCCAGATTCCGATAAGCCCCCCGCCCGCAGACCCCGACAACCAACGGCCAGGGTTGTCGGGAAGAGGCCCTTGTCCTCATCAACATGGGGACAAGGTGCTTTGAGGTGGGGGGGCCCCGCAGGGCGCCCCCCTCCCCCAAAGCACCCACCCCCCCATGTTGAGGGCATGCGGCCTGGTACGGTTCAGGAGGGGGGGGGCGCTCGCTCGTCCCCACCCCCTTTCCTGACCGGCCAGGCTGCGTGCTCGGATCGGGGTCTGGTATGGATTTTAGGGGGGACCCCACGCCGTTTTTTCGGCGTAGGGGCTTCCCTTTATAATCCATACCAGACCTAAGGGCCTGGTATGCCCCGCGCTCGCCGCAATAGGAAAATTTGTTTTTCCTATTGCAGCGAGCGCGAGATGCAATACCCTGCCCTCGCGTCGTATCTGGTCCGTCGGACCAGCATACACACGAGCGGCCTTTCCGTCGGACCAGCACACACACGAGCGGACTTTCCGCCCGAAACTGAGTCCGACGGAAAGATTTGAAACTTGGTTCAAATCTAGGTCCGGCGGGCTTTTGGGAAGAAGTCCGCCGGAAAAGTCCGCCGGCGCCCACACACGGGCGGATTGTCCGGCACACTCTGGTCCGCCGGACCAAGTATGCCGGAAAGTCCGACCGTGTGTACGCGGCATTAGTGTACTGTGTCCTCTGCACAGTGTGCACCTAAAGCTACCTGAAGACAATTGCTAGTGTTCTTCTGATCCTATTAATACCACAGGCAGGCAGCTGCAGTATTTACAGTTAGTGTACAGTGTCCTCTGCACAGTGTGCACCTAAAGCTACCTGAAAACAATTGCTGGTGTTCTTCTGATCCTATTAATACCACAGGCAGGCAGGTGCAGTATTTACAGTTAGTGTACTGTGTCCTTTGCACAGTGTGCACCTAAAGCTACCTGAAGACAATTGCTGGTGTTCTCATACTAATAATACTACAGGCAGGCAGTTGATGCTGCTAGCTGCAGTATAATCAGTATATATATACATCCCAGCTTTGTGCAGCTACATCTCACTGCAGGCCATTAGTATGTCTGGAAGGCCAACAAGGAGAGGCAGACAGTCAAAAGCCAATAAAAGAGGGCAAGCAGGCTCTGTGTCTAGAGGCAACAGTGCTGGTCGTGGACACTGTGCATCCTCATCTGCACGTGGCCGTGGGACACGCTTGTCCTTTTTTTTGGCAGCTGGCCGTGTTGAGCCACAACATGCCGAAGACTTGGTAGAGTGGATGACCAAGCCGTCCCCATCCTCTCTCACCCAGGCCTTGGGTACTTTGTCTGGCAAAGCAGCTGCCAACGCACCCTCTTCCCTCGGCTCAATGGCATCAGTCACTCCTTCCCTAGCCCCACCATGTCCTCCTGAGGAGTCCCCCGAACTGTTTGACCACAGTGTTGTGTACATGCTCCAGGAGGATGCCCAGCGTTTTGAAGGCTCCGATGATGGTACCCAATTAGAGGAAGGCAGTAACGTGAGCCCAGAGAGAGGGGGTGCCCAAGAAGGACAGCAATCTGGCAGTCATGTTCCCCCAGCTGCAGCATACTGCCAGGTTTGCTCCAGTGATAAGGAAGTCACTGACTCAATGTGGGTGCCTGATAGGAGAGAGGAGGAGGAGGAGGCACATCTCCAACGAGGCAGGATGCCCTCCAAGGGCCAGCTTAAGGGCAGCACACCGACTGCATCACACCGCAGAGCTCCACATGTGCAGGGCGCTGCTTTCTCTGTGCGTTATTCCTAAAGTTCTTTGGTGTGGGCCTTTTTTGAGACGAGTGCATCAGATCGCACCGCTGCAATTTGCAACATATGTCTCAAGCGTATCTCGCGTGGCCAAAACATCATCCGCATGGGCACCACATGCTTGACCAGACATATGTCGACCTGCCATGCAGTTCGTTGGCAAGCGTACCTAAAAGACCCACACCAAAGAACAAAGCGGACCTCTCCTTGCTCCTTATCAGCTGTGATCTCAAACCCCGCTATTCCTTCAGTCTTCTCTGAAACCTGAACTGAGAGAAATGAAGGTGTAGAATTAGGTGTGTCAAACCCAAGTACTTGCTGGCAATTTGCTATCGGTACACTGACGTCAGATTGTACCAGGCAAATTTCCCTGCCCCAGCTGCTGCACCACCAAAAGAAGTTTGCTCCCAGCCATCCACATGTCCAGCAGTTGAATGATAGCTTGGCTTAATTGCTAGCACTTCAACTGCTGCCTTTTCAGTTAGTAGACTCTGCCCCCTTCCCCTTTGTGGAATGTGCGGTTCCTAAACGCCACTTTTTTTCACGGAGGGCGATTCTGGCTCTTTACATGGAAGGCATGTGGAAGGCAATGTATTGGCCTCGCTGGACAGGGCGGTCAGCGGTAAGGTGCATATTACCGTTGACCCATGGTCCAGCAGGCATTGACAGGGACGTTATCTATCTTTCACCGCACACTGGGTGACTTTTCTGGCAGCTGGGAAGGATGCAGGACAGGGTGCAGTAGTGTTGGAGGTTGTTCTGCCACCACACATCCAAAATTCTACTAGTGGTGATTCTGCCACACCTTTCTCCTCCACCCTCTCCTCTTCTTCTTCCTCCATGGCCTCTTCCTGTGCTGATTTGTCCTCGGAACCAACGGTGCTCCGTAGGCAATCAAGGGGCTACGCAAGCACTCAGGCAAAAAGATGCCATGCGGTGCTTGAGCTGGTGTGCTTGGGGGACAGGAGCCACACTGGGGCAGAGATTCTGTCAGCTCTGCAGGGGCAAGTTCAGAGGTGGTTGATGCCATGTCAGCTTAAGCCAGGAATGGTGGTTTGCGACAATGGCACCAACCTCCTCTCCGCCCTCCGACAGGGACAACTGAGCCATGTGCCCTGTTTGGCTCACGTCCTTAACTTGGTGGTGCAGCGGTTCTTGGGCAGGTAGCCGGGCTTACAGGATGTCCTGAGGCAGGCCAGGAAAGTCTGTGTGCATTTCCGCCAGTCATATAATGCCAGTGCTCGGCTGGCTAACCGCCAAAAGGAATTTAACCTGCCCAAGATCCGCCTAATCTGTGACATGCCTACCAGGTGGAACTCAACATGGGCCATACTGCAGTGGCTGCACACGCAGCTGAGGGCCATCAAAGAGTACCTATGCAACTATGGCACCAGGACAGGATCAGGGGAGATTGTTTTCTTTCCCCACGCCAGTAGGCCATGATCAGGGATGCATGCACTGTCCTGTCACCATTTGAAGAGGCCACGAGGATGGTGAGCAGTGACAGTGCATGCATCAGTGACACTGTCCCTCTTGTCCACCTGATGGAGCCCACGCTGCGTGGAATAATGGACAGGGCACTTGAGGCAGAACAGAGGCAGGAAGAGAAGGAATTCCTTACCTCTCAAGGCCCCCTTTATCCAGACAGTGTACCTGCGTGCCCGCCGATCATACAAGAAGAGGACGAGGAGGAGGAGGATTGTGTCAGCATGGAGGTGGAGCCTGGCACTCAGCATCAGCAGCAGTCTTCATGGGATCATTTACCATCCCAAGAAACCCACGGACTTGTACGTGGCTGGGAGGAGGTGGCTGCGGATCATGTCATCCCTAGTGACCCAGAGGACTCCGGACCGAATGCCTCAGCAAACCTACGCTGCATGGCCTCCCTGATCCTGCATAGCCTGCGTAAGGATCCTCGTATTCGTGGTATCAAGGAGAAGGACCAATACTGGCTGGCAACCCTCCTTGATCCGCGTTACAAGGGTAAGGTTGCGGACCTTATCTTGCCGTCGCAGAGGGATCAGAGGATGAAACATCTTCGGGAGACCTTGCAGAAAGGTCTGTGCAACGTGTTCCCAGAGACTGTGAGGTTACAAATTCCTGTTCCTGGACAACGTGTTGCTGAGGCTTCGGTAAGTAAAAGGGGGTGCAGGGGAGAAGGTGGCCGTCTGACCGATGCATTCAGACAATTTTTTAGTTCGCAGCCCCAAGGTATGATCGGTTCCAGCAACCATCGCCAGCGTCTGTTTTACATGGTGCAGGAATTCCTAGGGGCAAGATCAGGGCCGTCTTTAGCGCAGGGCAAACGGGGCACTTGCCCCGGGCCCAATCTTTGTTGGGGGGCCCGCGCTAGCTGTGAATTGGGGCCCCGATGACAGCTTTGCAGAGCGCACAGAGGACACGGGAGGATGTATTCCTCGTTAGCCAGCTGAGAGGGGGCGGGGCCGGGAGCTCCACTGACGCTCTGACCCCGCCCACGTACAGCCTGTGTACTCGGAAAAGAGCTTCTGTGTTGAGAGCCAGTGATCGGAGTGCGAGTGTCAGTGGAACTTCCGGCCCCGCCCCCTCTATACTGGCTGGTAAATACAGAGGTCCGGGGGCGGGGCCGGGAGCTCCAATGACGCTCTCACTACAGGCGCTCTATACACAGTGCACAGGCTGCACGTGGGCGGGGTCAGAGCGTCAGTGGAGCTCCCGGCCCCGCCCCTCTCAGCTGGCCAGCGCGGAATACATCCTCCCATGTCCTCTGTGCGCTCTGCAAAGCTGTCATCAGGGCGACAATTCATGGGTGATGTGGGCCCAGGGCCCACCCAACAAAGCATCAGTGGAGCTCCCAGCTGCTTTAGTGAGAGCATAGAGTGGAAACCCCGCCCACAGTCCTGAATGTATGTAGTGAGTTTGGCTGGCCAGGTATGTCCTTACACCCATAGAATGCCTGACTGTTTAAACCCTGAGCTGTGTTATTTAACTGTAAAGCTGTGCATTGCTGAAAGTTCTCTGACCATCCCTTGTATAATGTCCGCAGTCTCTGATTGTCTCCTGCAGTATGTCCGCAGTCTCCGATTGTCTCCTGCAGTATGTCCGAAGTCTTTGATTGTCTCCTGCAGTATGTCCGTAGTCTCCGATTGTCTCCTGCAGTATGTCCGCAGTCTCTGATTGTCTCCTGCAGTATGTCCGCAGTCTCTGATTGTCTCCTGCAGTATGTCCGCAGTCTCTGATTGTCTCCTGCAGTATGTCCGCAGCCTCTGATTGTCTCCTGCAGTATGTCCGCAGTCTCTGATTGTCTCCTGCAGTATGTCCGCAGTCTCTGATTGTCTCCTGCAGTATGTCCGCAGTCTCTGATTGTCTCCTGCAGTATGTCCGCAGTCTCTGGTAATCTCCTGCAGTATGTCCGCAGTCTCTGATTGTCTCCTGCAGTATGTCCGAAGTCTTTGATTGTCTCCTGCAGTATGTCCGTAGTCTCCGATTGTCTCCTGCAGTATGTCCGCAGTCTCTGATTGTCTCCTGCAGTATGTCCGCAGTCTCTGATTGTCTCCTGCAGTATGTCCGCAGTCTCTGATTGTCTCCTGCAGTATGTCCGCAGTCTCTGATTGTCTCCTGCAGTATGTCCGCAGTCTCTGATTGTCTCCTGCAGTATGTCCGCAGTCTCTGGTAATCTCCTGCAGTATGTCCGCAGTCTCTGATTGTCTCCTGCAGTATGTCCGCAGTCTCTGATTGTCTCCTGCAGTATGTCCGCAGTCTCTGATTGTCTCCTGCAGTATGTCCGCAGTCTCTGATTGTCTCCTGCAGTATGTCCGCAGCCTCTGATTGTCTCCTGCAGTATGTCCGCAGTCTCTGATTGTCTCCTGCAGTATGTCCGCAGTCTCTGATGGTCTCCTGCAGTATGTCCGCAGTCTCTGATTGTCTCCTGCAGTATGTCCGCAGTCTCTGGTAATCTCCTGCAGTATGTCCGCAGTCTCTGATTGTCTCCTGCAGTATGTCCGCAGTCTCCGATTGTCTCCTGCAGTATGTCCGCAGTCTCCGATTGTCTCCTGCAGTATGTCCGTAGTCTCCGATTGTCTCCTGCAGTATGTCCGCAGTCTCTGTTGTCTCCTGCAGTATGTCCGCAGTCTCTGATTGTCTCCTGCAGTATGTCCGCAGTCTCTGATTGTCTCCTGCAGTATGTCCGCAGTCTCTGATTGTCTCCTGCAGTATGTCCGCAGTCTCTGATTGTCTCCTGCAGTATGTCCGCAGTCTCTGGTAATCTCCTGCAGTATGTCCGCAGTCTCTGATTGTCTCCTGCAGTATGTCCGCAGTCTCTGATTGTCTCCTGCAGTATGTCCGCAGTCTCTGATTGTCTCCTGCAGTATGTCCGCAGTCTCTGATTGTCTCCTGCAGTATGTCCGCAGTCTCTGATTGTCTCCTGCAGTATGTCCGCAGCCTCTGATTGTCTCCTGCAGTATGTCCGCAGTCTCTGATTGTCTCCTGCAGTATGTCCGCAGTCTCTGATTGTCTCCTGCAGTATGTCCGCAGTCTCTGATTGTCTCCTGCAGTATGTCCGCAGTCTCTGGTAATCTCCTGCAGTATGTCCGCAGTCTCTGATTGTCTCCTGCAGTATGTCCGCAGTCTCCGATTGTCTCCTGCAGTATGTCCGCAGTCTCCGATTGTCTCCTGCAGTATGTCTGTAGTCTCCGATTGTCTCCTGCAGTATGTCCGCAGTCTCTGTTGTCTCCTGCAGTATGTCCGCAGTCTCTGATTGTCTCCTGCAGTATGTCCGCAGTCTCTGATTGTCTCCTGCAGTATGTCCGCAGTCTCTGATTGTCTCCTGCAGTATGTCCGCAGTCTCCGATTGTCTCCTGCAGTATGTCCGCAGTCTCCGATTGTCTCCTGCAGTATGTCCGCAGTCTCTGATTGTCTCCTGCAGTATGTCCGCAGTCTCTGATTGTCTCCTGCAGTATGTCCGCAGTCTCTGATTGTCTCCTGCAGTATGTCCGCAGTCTCTGATTGTTTCCTGCAGTATGTCCGCAGTCTCTGGTAATCTCCTGCAGTATGTCCGCAGTCTCTGATTGTCTCCTGCAGTATGTCCGCAGTCTCTGATTGTCTCCTGCAGTATGTCCGCAGTCTCCGATTGTCTCCTGCAGTATGTCCGCAGTCTCTGATTGTCTCCTGCAGTATGTCCGCAGTCTCCGATTGTCTCCTGCAGTATGTCCGTAGTCTCCGATTGTCTCCTGCAGTATGTCCGCAGTCTCTGATTGTCTCCTGCAGTATGTCCGCAGTCTCTGATTGTCTCCTGCAGTATGTCCGCAGTCTCTGATTGTCTCCTGCAGTATGTCCGCAGTCTCTGATTGTTTCCTGCAGTATGTCCGCAGTCTCTGGTAATCTCCTGCAGTATGTCCGCAGTCTCTGATTGTCTCCTGCAGTATGTCCGCAGTCTCTGATTGTCTCCTGCAGTATGTCCGCAGTCTCCGATTGTCTCCTGCAGTATGTCCGCAGTCTCTGATTGTCTCCTGCAGTATGTCCGCAGTCTCTGATTGTCTCCTGCAGTATGTCCGCAGTCTCTGGTAATCTCCTGCAGTATGTCCGTAGTCTCCGATTGTCTCCTGCAGTATGTCCGTAGTCTCCGATTGTCTCCTGCAGTATGTCCGCAGTCTCTGATTGTCTCCTGCAGTATGTCCGCGGTCTCTGATTGTCTCCTGCAGTATGTCCGCAGTCTCTGATTGTCTCCTGCAGTATGTCCGCAGTCTCCGATTGTCTCCTGCAGTATGTCCGCAGTCTCTGATTGTCTCCTGCAGTATGTCCGCAGTCTCTGATTGTCTCCTGCAGTATGTCCGCAGTCTCTGGTAATCTCCTGCAGTATGTCCGTAGTCTCCGATTGTCTCCTGCAGTATGTCCGTAGTCTCCGATTGTCTCCTGCAGTATGTCCGCAGTCTCTGATTGTCTCCTGCAGTATGTCCGCGGTCTCTGATTGTCTCCTGCAGTATGTCCACAGTCTCTGTTGTCTCCTGCTGTATGTCCGCAGTCTCTGAACCTCTCCTGTAGTATGTGTATTAATGTGCCCCTTTACTTGCTCAATTATTTGGGATTGCTCCACTGCTCAGTGAGAGGTAATGATGTGCATGAACCTCTAGCAACCAATCAGCAAACAGTAGTGATCTGCTTTAATCTCTACCAACCAATCAGTAAGTGCTAATGATGTGCTGTAACCCCTAGCAACCAATTAGTGAGCGCTAATAATGTACATTAACCTCTAGCAACCAATCGGCAAGCAGAAATTATGTGTTGTAACCTCTAGAAACCAGTCATTGAGCAGTAATGATAGGCTGTAACCTCTGGCAAACCTCTGCGTGATCTGCTGCAGTAAACTGATTTTGAGTCTACCTGCTATTTTTTGTATGTCTCAGAATGGAGGGGGGGGGGGGCCCAAGAAAATGTTTGCCCAGGGCCCAATCAAAATTAAAGACGGCCCTGGGCAAGATCAGACTTGGACACATTTCCCACCGAAAATCCTCTGGGTTACTGGGTCTTGAGGATGGATCACTGGCTAGAGCTTGCACAGTATGCAATTGAGCTACTGGCCTGTCCTGCTCCAGCGTTCTTTCGGAACGCACATTCAGTGCTGCTGGAGGCTTTGTAACTGATCACAGGGTGCGCCTGTCCACCGACTCGGTTGATCGACTGACCTTCATAAAAATGAATCGGTCTTGGATCACCACCAGCTACCAAGCACCTGATGCTGATGTAACCAAATAATTTTTGGTTAATATTCCTGCACTCCAACTAGAGTATCAGTGAGGGGTTGTGGGACCAGCACCAGTGCCTAAGGCCCAATTTTTCTGCCCCTGTTTAACAGGGCCGTGTAATTACAATTTTTGATCTAATATTTCACAGCAGGGCCCATTCCTGCGCCCACCAAGAGAACCTGTGAGGACTTATGCCCCGTACACACGGTCGGATTTTCCTATGGAAAATGTCCGATCGGAGCGTGTTGTCGGAAATTCCGACCGTGTGTGGGCTCCATCGGACATTTTCCATCGGATTTTCCGACACACAAAGTTTGAGAGCAGGATATAAAATTTTCCGACAACAAAATCCGTTGTCGGAAATTCCGATCGTGTGTACACAAATCCGACGGACAAAATGCCACGCATGCTCAGAATAAATAAAGAGATGAAAGCTATTGGCCACTGCCCTGTTTATAGTCCCAACGTACGTGTTTTACGTCACCGCGTTTAGAACGATCGGATTTTCCGACAACTTTGTGTGACCGTGTGTATGCAAGACAAGTTTGAGCCAACATCCGTCGGAAAAAATCCTAGGATTTTGTTGTCGGAATGTCCGAACAAAGTCCGACCATGTGTACGGGGCATTACAGTGTTGTGGCAACACCACCACCACCAAAGACCCAATTTTTCTGCCCCTGTTCAACAGGTGCATGTAATTACAATTCTTGATATAATATTTCACAGCAGGGCCCGTTCCAGCGCCCACCAAGAGTAACGGTGAGGACTTACAGTGTTGTGACACCAGCACCACCACCAAAGGCCCAATTTTTCTACCACTGTTCAACAATGGCATGCAATTACAATTCTTGATCTAATATTTCACAGCAGGGCCCTGTGAGGGCTTACAGTGTTGTGGCCACAACACCTAAGGCCCAAATTTCTGCAGAGTATATAGGGCAGGCCCCTACTTTCAAATATCCAACTTACAAATGACTCCTACTTGCAAACGGAAGGAGACAACAGGAAGTGAGATGAAATCTACCCCTAGGAAGGGAAATTCTCTCATGTAAGAGTTAATATGGGAAAAACATGTCTCCTCTCCACTGATGCTTTATCACCAATCCTTGTTTCACTAAAAACCCCAAATTTTCAAAAAACATTTGTCATTGGGATAGAAAGTGAGGTGAAATCTTCTGAAGAGGAGCACAGACAACAAAACAAATGTCACAGGGGTGATAATCCTTCCCTATGTTTTCCAAAAAGCTTAAAAATAGATTTTTTGGCTGGAGCTAAACATGTTAAAATGTACCAGTTCAAAATTACAAACAGATTCTACTTAACAACAAACCTACAGTCCCTGTCTTGTTTGCACCGCCTGTATACTGCTGTTCAGAGTATATAGGGCCTGGGGGCCCCACACCTTTCCTTTTTTTAGTTTTGGTGCGGGGTTCCCCTTAATATCCATACAAGACCCAAAGGGGCTGGTAATGGCTGGGGGGTACCCATGCCATTTTTCTCAATGATTTTCATCCATATTGCCAGGACCCGACATTACATTAACCACTTGAAATCCTTAGCCCGTCATATGATGGCCTTGACTTTCTGGGGTTATATCTGAATGATGCCTGAGGCTACAGACATCATTCAGATATCGGCATTTTCAGCCGGCGATTCCATACACCATAAGAACAATCATAGCGGCTGTTCCGCCGCTTGATCATTCTTACGGGCGGCGAAAGGGGACATCCCCCTCCTCCCGTCGCCCTCCAGTGCTTCTACCGACTCACCTCAGCGATCGGTGAGTCGGAGAGTGGATCCCCCGGCGCCGGATGTAGATCATAGAGATTTCCGGAAGACCAGATGGCCACCGGAGTCTCTATGAACGTTCGAAGGCCGGGCGTGACGTCATAACACTCTGCATTCAAAAAAATGGCGCCGCCTCGGCTGGGAAGCGATGATCTTTTTTTTTTTTTTTTATTTTAGGCTTCCCAGCCTAGTCTTATTGACCCCACATCTCACTGTAAAGAGGACCTGTCATGTCATATTCCTATTACAAGGGATGTTTACATTCCTTGTAATAGGAATAAAAGTGATCAAAAAATTATTTTTTTTTAAAAAGTGTCAAAAAAAATTTTTTTTAGAAAAATTAACAATAAAATTTTTTTTTGAAGCGCCCCTGTCCCCGTGAGCTCGCACGCAGAAGCGAACGCATACGTAAGTCCCGCCCACATATGAAAACGGTGTTCAAACCACACATGTGAGGTATCACCGCGAACGTTAGAGCGAGAGCAATAATTTTAGCCCTAGACCTCCTCTGCAACTCAAAACATGTAACCAGTAAAAAAATTTAAAGCGTCGTCTATGGGGATTTTTAAGTACCAAAGTTTGGCGCCATTCCACGAGCGTGTGCAATTTTGAAGCGTGACATGTTAGGTATCTATTTACTCAGCGTAACTTCATCTTTCACATTATGCAAAAAAAATTTGGCTAACTTTGCTGTTTTGTTTTTTTTTTTAAAGCATGAAACTTCTTTTTTTTTTTTAAAAACGCGTTTGAAAAATTGCTGCGCAAATACCGTGCAAGATAAAAAGTTGTAATGACCGCCATTGTATTCTCTAGGGTCTCTGCTAAAAAATATAATGTTTGGGGGTTCTATGTAATTTTATAGCAAAGAAATGATTTTTGACATGTAGGAGCGAAGTGTCAGAATTGGCCTGGATGCGAAGTAGTTAATAAAGCAACCAATTTTTGGTCCAAGGACTCCTTCTCCTGCTCCTGGACTGGACTTGGGTCAAAGCAATAACTCCAAGGCCAATAATAAATAACACGTTATCTCCTCCGATTCCGCAACCTGTCTGGTTGACGAACGGCCGTTCAGAAACAAACTGAAAAGCGCGAACTGAAAAGCGCAAAAGGAAAAGCACAAATCAACACTCACCAAACTTCTACTAACACGAAATTAGCAGAAGGAGCCCAAAGGGTGGCGCTAAAGAGCTGAAAAACCATGTAGTACATCACTACATTCGTGTTTGTTGGCCGACAATTCCTTGTTGTTTGTATGCAAGACAAAATCCAGGCACACGCCTTCAGACAAAAGTTCGAGGCTTAACCGCTCGCCGACCAGCTGCCGCAGTTGTACTGCGGCAACATGGCTCGGCTGCGCGAATCGCCGTTATGTTACGTCTGTAACATAAACGGCCACTAGGGGGCACTTGCGCGCGCGCCCTCCGCTCACTCCCCGAGCCGATGTGAGTGCCTGGCGGTCTCGATCACCGCCGGGTTCCCGCGATCATCTGGGGGCACACGGAGAACCAGGAGCTGTATGTGTAAACACACAGTTTCCGGTTCCCTGAGGAGTGAACTCACAGATCGTCTGTTCATACAGAGTATCCCTGCACAGTCCCACCCCCCCTTCAGTTAGAACACAAACTAAGAACACATTAACTCCTTCACTGCCCCCTAGTTTTAACCCCTTCACTGCCAGTGACATTTTTACAGTAATCAATGCAATTTTAATCGCACTGATCGCTGTATTAATGCCAATGGTCCCAAAAATGTGTCCAAATTGTCTGATGTGTCCGCCATAATGTCGCAGTCACTATAAAAATTGCCATTACTAGTAAAAAAAAATTATTAATAAAAATGTCATAAATCTATCCCCTATTTTGTAGAGTGACTCTATAACTTTTGCGCAAACCAATCAATATACGCTTATTGCAATTTTTTTTACCAAAAATATGTAGAAGAATACATATCGGCCTAAACTGAGGAAAAAATTAATTTTTTTATATTTTTATTGGGGATATTTATTATAGCAAAAAGTAAAAAATAATGCTTTTTTTTCAAAATTGTCACTCTTTTTTTGTTCATAGCGCAAAAAATAAAAACTGCAGAGGTGATCAAACATCATCAAAAGAAAGCTCTATTTGTGGGAAAAAAAGGACGTCAATTTTGTTTGGGAGCCACGTCGCACGACCGCGCAATTGTCAGTTAAAGCGGCGCATTCTGCCAACGTACATCGGCATGCACCAGTCGGGAACCGGCTAGACCAGGGGTGTCCAAATTTTTTTTAAAGAGGGCCAGATTTGATGAAGTGAACATGCGTGAGGGCCGACCATTTTGCCTGACATTCTTTGAACCATTAAAATTTGGTCCAATGCCGCGTACACACGATCGCACATTCCGACAACAAAATCCTGGATTTATTTCCGACGGATGTTGGCTCAAACTTGTCTTGTATACACGCGGTCACACAAATGTTGTCGGAAATTCCAAAAGTCAAGAACGCGGTGACGTAAGACGAGCCGAGAAAATTGAAGTTCAATAGCCAGTTCGGCTCTTTTGCTTGATTCCGAGCATGCGTGGAATTTTGTGCGTCAGAATTGTGTACACACGATCGGAATTTCCGACAACGGATTTTGTTGTTGGAAAATTTGAGATCCAGATCTCAAATTTTGTTTGTCTGAAATTCTGATGGAAAATGTCCGATGGAGCCTACACACGGTCGGAATTTCCGACAACAAGCTCCCATCGAACATTTGTTGTCAGAAATTCCGACCGTGTGTACGTGGCATAAGAGTGTTCGTCCGAGCACTAATACACTGCCCAACAAGAATTCTCCTGCCTTTGTGCCTGAGTGTGGTGAAGAGATGAGCTCGGGTGTGTTATCTGGATATACCGTATTTATCGGCGTATAACACGCACATTCACTTTAAGAGGGAAGTTTCAGGAGAAAAACTAAAATTTTAAATAAAGAACTGTGAAGCAAAATAAGGGTCAGTGCCCATCAATGCAGCCTAATCAGTGCCCATATGCAGCCCCACCATTGCCATGAATGCAGCTTCACCATTGCCATGAATGCAGCACCCCCTGCCATGAATGCAGTACCACCATTGCCATCAATGCAGTCCCACCATTGCCATGAATGCAGTACCACCATTGCCATCAATGCAGTCCCACCATTGACATGAATGCAGCACCCCATTGACATGAATGCAGCACCTCCATTGACATGAATGCAGCACCCCGTTGACATGAATGCAGCACCTCCATTGACATGAATGCAGCACCCCCTGCCATGAATGCAGTACCACCATTGCCATCAATGCAGTCCCACCATTGCCATGAATGCAGTACCACCATTGCCATGAATGCAGTCCCACCATTGACATGAATGCAGCACCCCATTGACATGAATGCAGCACCTCCATTGACATGAATGCAGCACCTCCATTGACATGAATGCAGCACCTCCATTGACATGAATGCAGCACCTCCATTGACATCAGTGCAGCCTGATCCATTCCCATCTACAGCCTCAGAGGGGACAGGGAGGGGGCGGGACAAGCACCAACAGATTACATACAGGAGAATCTGTTTTTTTGACGGTCTCTTTAATACAAAGTCCCGCCTCCTTCCAATGGCAGCGTAGTAGATGGGACTTCCTTTTACAGAGGCCGCCGTGTAAACAGGAAATTCTCCTGTATGTACGTCACTCATCCTGCCCCCTCCTTGTCCCCTCCAAGGCAACCAGCATATATAGTGCCTCTATAATATTTTATATATATGTGTGCGTACCTATACACACGCATGTATACATGCGTTTTATACGTATTTTAATTTCTACTTTGGATCTAATGCTATCTTCAATTTTATGTCATATTCATCTCTAATGTATTTTGGGGGTGCATATAGGTCTTTGAACTTGGGGATGTTCCCATTTTGTAACAGATTGTTGCTACCACATGAGCACATGAGGATGTTGATTTTAAATATATCCATAGTGCACACGATTATTAAGTGACACTACATATAATCAACATGGTATTAGGGATATACTTAGAAGTCATCCATTACACATGACATTTGATTGTGGATATTTACTGTTAGATTGCCTTGTCATAGGTCATACAGTAGCACTGGTATATTTTGTATGTTTGGGATAATATGTGCTGAACATCGGTCTCCGCCCTGCATAAACATCACATTGGCTGTTTATATATTTCTATATATGTGGATATTTCCTTTTTTTTTTTGTTTTCAAAAGGTTTTTATTGAGATTATTGAAAAGAAAACACGTACATTTAAGGTAGCATTAGGAACAATATCCTACAGTCAGTGCCGGGACAAGGTCATCTGGTGCCCAGGGCAAAGATGGAAAACTGCGCCCCCCCCCCCCCCCCCCCCCGCCGCTGTGAAAGCTACAATGCCTACAGATGATGGGATCTATACTGGGAATTTGTTAAATACTAGTATTGGCAGCGATCAGTGACTTAGGCGCGGTTCACACTGGGGAAACTTGTCACGCCCCATTCAGTACAATGAAACCATTCTAATCGGACCAACAAGACACAGCACATCAGGGCACATCAGGGCACAGGTCACAATACACGAGGGCACAGCACATCAGGGCACAGCACATCAGGGCACATCAGGGCACATCAGGGCACAGCACATCAGGGCACAGGTCACAGTACATCAGGGTACAGAGCCCAGCACATCCAGGTACAGCACACCAGGCCACATCAGGGTACAGCACATCAGGGTACAGAGCCCAGCACATCAGGTCACAGTACATTGGGGCACATGACATTAAGGCACAGCACATGGGGGCACAAGGCACATCGGGGCACATCAGGGCACAGGGCACATAGGACATCAGGGCACATAGCACATTAGGGCACATCCGGGCACATAGCACATCAGGGCATGGGGCACATAGCACATCAGGGCACAGGGCACATCAGGGCACAGCACATCAGGGTACAGAGCACATCAGGGTACAGAGCACATCAGGGCACAACAGATCAGGGTACATGGCACAGCACATCAGGGTACAGGGCACATCAGGGTACAGAGCACATCAGGGCACAACACATCAGGGTATAGGGCACAGCACATCAGGGTACAGGGCACATCAGGGCACATAGCACATCAGGGCACGGAGCACATCAGGGCACGGAGCACATCAGGGCACGGGGCACATCAGGGTAAGGAGCACATCAGGGCACATGGCACATCAGGGCACGGGGCACATCAGGGCACATGGCACATCAGGGCACAGGGCACAAAGCACATCAGGGCACGGAGCACATCAGGGCACGGAGCACATCAGGGCATGGGGCACATAGCACATCAGGGCACGGGGCACATCAGGGCACAGCGCATCAGGGTACAGAGCACATCAGGGTACAGAGCACATCAGGGTACAGAGCACATCAGGGCACAACACATCAGGGTACAGGGCACAGCACATCAGGGTACAGGGCACATCAGGGTACAGAGCACATCAGGGCACAACACATCAGGGTATAGGGCACAGCAGATCAGGGTACAGGGCACATCAGGGCACATAGCACATCAGGGCATGGAGCACATCAGGGCACGGAGCACATCAGGGCACGGGGCACATCAGGGTAAGGAGCACATCAGGGCACATGGCACATCAGGGCACGGGGCACATCAGGGCACATGGCACATCAGGGCACGGGCACACCAGGGCACAGCACATCAGGGTACAGAGCACATCAGGGTACAGAGCACATCAGGGCACAACACATCAGGGTACAGGGCACATCAGGGCACATAGCACATCAGGGCACGGAGCACATCAGGGTAAGGAGCACATCAGGGCACATGGCACATCAGGGCACGGGGCGCATCAGGGCACATGGCACATCAAGGGCACGGGGCACAAAGCACATCAAGGCACGGAGCACATCAGGGCACGGAGCACATCAGGGCATGGAGCACATCAGTGCATGGGGCACATCAGGGTACATGGCACATCAGGGCATGGGGGACATCAGGGCACATGGCACATCAGGGCACAGGGCACATCAGGGCACGGCGCACATCAGGGCACGGGGCACATCAGGGCACGGAGCACATCAGGGCATGGAGCACATCAGGGCACGGGGGCATATGGCACATCAGGGCACATAATGGCACATGATGGGGCACATGGCACATTATGGGGCACATCAGGGCACATCATGGGGCACGTCAGAGCACATCAGGACACATCATGGGGCACATCAGGGCACATCATGGGGCACGTCAGGGCACATTATAGGGCACGTTAGGGCACATTATGGGACACATCAGGGCACATCATGGGGCACATCATGGGGCACATCAGGGCACATCATGGGGCACGTCAGGGCACATTATAGGGCACGTCAGGGCACATTATGGGACACATCAGGGCACATCATGGGGCACATCAGGGCACATCATGGGGCACATCAGGGCACAACATAGGGCACATAGCACATTAAGGGCACATTGTTTACTAGCCTGCATGCAGAGCAGCGCTGGAAGCATCTGTGATAAGTTCTCTCATGTCACGCTGCTCCCCGGCGGCCCCTCCTCTCTTCTCGTCCATCCCAGATGATGTCACAAGCAAATAGGGAAGGACGAGAAGAGAGGAGGGGCCGCCAGGGAGCAGCGTCACATGAGAGAGAGAACTTATCACAGATGCTTCCAGCGCTGCTCTGCATGCATCTCGATCTACCCGTCAGGCGCCAGCTGTCGGCGATTGACGGGTAGATCCTCCAATGCAGGACAGAAACTGCCTGATAAGGAAGTGAGAGGCGGGGCGGGGCTGGTCTCAGGCTTGTGCCGGGTGCAGGAGCGCACTCGGCACATGTTAAAAATGATCAATTTTCGCTAGGCCGGCGTTGTAAACTCTGGATAGGTAGCAGGAATTTTTACAACACCGGTTCACTGGCGCTTCTATTGCGCCCCTCTTCCTCCAGTAAATGGTCCCGCCCAGGGCATCCGCCCCTTCCGCCCCCCCCTTGTACCGGCCCTGCCTACAGTGAAATATGACGACCATAGGAAGTCAGATCTAGAATGTACATTCACAGTAAAGCCTATGAGCAGTATATATCATAGTGAAAATAAATTGAATTACATTCGGTCTTGGTAGGATATCATAATTCAGCAAAATCAACATAATAAAACCAAAGGGGAGGGGACCAGAAACAAATCATAAAAAAAGAAAAACAGATAAAAAACAAAAAAACAAAAAACAAAACAGAGATAACGGAAATAAGATGTAGCTTAGTCATACATAATGTTGCATGGTCAGTCTTGAAGCCTGAAAAGGAACCAGGGGTTCCATTTAGCATCAAAAATAGGTATGGAATCGTGTAGGGTGTGAAATATTTTCTCAGTTTTCTTCATAGAATCTATACGAGAAATAATTTGTGCAAAAGGGATTGAAGGAGATTTCCAGTGAAGAGCAATACCCCAAAGCGTAGCGATACTTATTGAGTGAATTAACCTCATCTGGGGTTTGGTGATCTCAGGAATATCTTGAAATAGGATGCAATGATGGAAGGTGAGATTAACGGGGTTTCCCACTAATTTGTCAATCAGTTTTAGTACCTCTTTCCAGGTGGGTTGCAATTTTTCACATTCCCAGAAGGTGTGTATGTATGTGCCTAAATGGGTGCAACCTCTGAAGCAATGGGGAGAGGACTGCGGGTAAATTTTTTGTATGCGTGTAGGGGTATAAAACCATCTTGTTGTGAGTTTAATGGCTGTTTCTTTTATAGAAAGGGATTTTGAACATTTACATATGTTCAACCATCCTCTGTCCCAGTCTATGACATCTTGATCACGTGCTAGGTGCTGTTCCCATTGTGATCTGTAGTTCAGGGTCGGAGAGTCCTCAATTGAGACCAGGGAGCTATGGATCTGTGAGATAAGGCCCCTTTGACGAGGGGCAGTTCTACACATATCCTCATATAGAGTCGAGTGGTCGGAGTGGGGGGGGGGGGGTAGTGGTGTTGAAAAAAATGTCTTATCTGAAGGTAGTGGAAGGTAGTGATAAAATTCCCTATCGGGGATAAGAAAACGGGATTTAAAGGTAGCAAATGAAATAAGTTTGGAGTTTTCTAAGAAGTCGTTTAAGGTGATCAGGTTGTGTTGGGTCCACCCTTCAAATAATTCCGGATGAGTAAAGGCAGTTGGGAATCTAGGGTCACCTATATAGGAGGCACCCAGGGATGGTTGGGAAATGAGATTGTATTTTTTCTTATATGTGTTCCAGAGTGCTAGACTGACTGCGACTATTAGGTTTTTGTTAGAGACTTCTGTAAGGAGGGGCAGGAAGACCACATCAATCCCGGTAGATATAATGGGGAGATAGAGTCTTGTTCGAACTTTACCCAAGGGACCCTGGAGTCTCTGATGTTCCACTGGGCTTGTTGTGCAAATCTGCAAGCAATATAGTAAAGCCAAATACGGGGGACCCCTAAGCCTCCCCTTTTAGGAGATCGATAGAGAACTTCCTTGGCAAATCTAGGGGGTTTATCTTGCCAAATAAATTTATTCATATAGGCTTGAAAGGTGAGGAGGTAAGATTTAGAAACTCTAATAGGGAGGGAACGAAAAAGATACAACAATCTGGGAAGTATCACCATTCTAAGGGCTGTGATTCTACCTAAAAAAGAGATACGAAGCTGAGACCATGAGTGAAGTGTTTTCTTCAGTTTAGAGATCATGGGGGGGTAATTGTAGTCAAAAAGTTTGTTGAAGTCTCCTGCCAGATCAATGCCCAGATATGATAGACAAGTTTCCTTCCACACAAAGTGAAAGGTATTTTTAAATTGTTGCACCTCGGCTGGAGAAAAGCCCAGTGGGAGGGCGATCGATTTCGAGACATTGATCTTAAGGCCGGAGATCCCCGCAAAATATGATAGTGTTTGGAGGAGGTTTGGTAGGGAAATGTGAGGATTCGTTAGAAACAGAAGGACGTCGTCTGCGTACATACAGAACTTATAGGAAGAGAGGCCCTTGGTGTAACCTGAAATGTTATGATTGTTAAGGATCGCAATGGCCAGGGGTTCCAGGGCGAGGGCAAAGATTAGTGGGGAAAGTGGGCATCCTTGGCGAGTGCCTCTACCTATGGGGAAGAACTCGGAACTACAGCCTGGGATTTTAATTCGGGTTTTTGGGTTTACATAAAGGGCACGGAACCCCTGTAAAAATTCCTCCCAGAATCCCATTCGTTGTAGAAGCGTATTAAGATAGCTCCAGGAAACGCTGTCGAACGCCTTGTGTATGTCTAGGCTAAGTAAAAATAATTTACGGGAGTTTAAGTTGGAGTCTTGGATGATGTTAGAGGCCAATCTAATGTTATCCGTTATGAATCTGTGGGGGATGAAACCTGACTGGAAAGGTGAGATAAGAGAGGAAATTATAGAAGCCAACCTGTCTGCAAGGATTCTACTAAAGATTTTTACATCATTATTCATGACTGAAATCGGCCTATAATTTTGGGGGAGTAAATGATTTTTGTTAGGTTTGGGGATCAGGGACATATTTGCCAGTAACATCTCCTCTGGGAAGTCACCTCCTTGTAGAATCCAATTAAATAATTGGACTAGGCCGGGGGAGAGTATAGTGGCGAATTTTTTGTAGTAAATGGCTGAAAAGCCATCAGGGCCCGGGGCAGAGCCTGATTTTAGGGATTTAATGACGTTGAGAACCTCTGAGGTGGTGATGGGGGCATTGAGCTTCTCAACTTGTGAAGTTGAGAGAGAGGGGATGTGCAAGTCCTGAAACCATGTGTCATCTGCAGGGGAAGGGGGATTTGGGTTCGGAGAGAGGAGGGAGGAATAAAATTGTTCGAATATTCGGAGTACTTCCTTGGGGTGAGAGGTGGGTAGACCTGTACTTGAGGAGAGTTTATATACATGCGTGGGGCGGAATGACTGGTTTAGCTTTCTTGCGAATAAGGTGGAGGAGGTGTTGTTGTGTAATAAAATTTTAGCTTTGGACCAACGGAGGTCTTTTTCAATTTTAGAGGATAAAAGGGAGTCTAATTCAAGGCACTTTTGATCTATTATTTTTCTACTGGATTCTAGGTCTAACAAATTGGTGTTTTTGTATATGCGATCCAGATCAGTGGTAAGAGTCAAAATCCTTTGTCTGTGATTCTTATTGTGGGAAGAGGCTATGCTGATTAATTTACCTCTTATGACGGCTTTATGGGCTATCCATAGAAAGGAGGGGGGGTGTCGGGGAGGGCGTTAAGGGAGAAGTATTCCTCTATCGATTTAGCCGTCTCAGATTCGACCAGGATGTCTGACAGCAATGCTTCATTCAGTCTCCAAATGTATGGTGTTGGGGCCAACCCTATAAATTCAGTGGTAAAAGATGTCACATGGTGGTCTGACCAAACACAGGGGTAAATCGTAGCTTTGATGGAGTTCGCCAATATGATAGGGGTGGTATATATGTAGTCTAACCTGGCGTAACTATTATGGGGGTGAGAGTAAAAGGTGAATTCCTTGAGCCCTATATTGTGTGTTCTCCAAGTATCAACCAACTGGTGATCCAAGAGGCCCTGGGTAAGAGACCTGGGGAACGCTTTGGAGATCTTGGTGGAAGAGGATCTATCGAGAGTAGGGTTAGCTACTAGGTTGAAGTCTCCTCCTATTATGATATGAGGAGAGTTCAAGCAGGTCAATTTATCAAAGAAGGATTTGAAAAAGGAGGCGGGTGCATCATTAGGGGCGTATACACTGGCAATAGTAATTTCTCTATTGTGTAACACACCTTTTATAATCACAAATCTGCTATCTTTGTCCTTGAAACATTGTTTAACCTCCATGGGGAGAGAAGCATGCAAGAAAATGGCGGCACCCCTGCTTTTGGATGAGTAAAGGGAGTAGAACGACTGGGGGAAGTTTCTATGGAAGAATTTAGGGTGTGAGGTATGGGCAAAGTGTGTCTCCTGTAACAGGAGAATCTTAGCACCAATCTGCCCATACATGTCGAAGGCCTTACGTCTCTTCATAGGGGAATTGAATCCCTTCACATTATGTGAGATACATGTAATAGCCATTTTCGGTTATTTGGATCCTATCCGGTGTGAGAGGGCTTAGAATAAACCATCCTGGGGGGTGAAAGTGTATATTCAAGCTAGGACACAGCGTATCCAGCAGGGGTACCTCCACAGTCCCGCCCGACAAACCATCTACCCTGAATGCATACATAAAAAGTTGAAAAACATCAACAGCAGTTTTGGTAGTTTCATAAAGGTACCATATTTTGGGAAAAAATTTCAGGCTGTGAATTGGCTGACCAGCTAGAAAGGAAAAGCTATTAATACTTAAAAACCAAAAAACCAGAAAAAAAAATAACAGCAAAGATAATAAAAAAAGGATATGGAAGACCACATCCAAAACCGGGTCAGGTAGAGTGAAGGAAAAAAGCACTCTTCCTGACACAAAAAAACAGCAACTTGCGAGACAACTAGGTCTCGATCCCAGCAAATCTGTAAAAATAAAAAAACTTTTCTTGCTGGGAGGGGTACACATCGAACAGCTCCAAGGGACAGTCGCACTTAGAAAATGCGGAGCGGAGTAGGTGCAGGGTGATCAGAGAATATGGGAGTCGGCAGTTCTTCAGCGTGGTGGAATGACGGGGTCCTCTCCGATGTCATTTTGAATCCTTCTTCTGTCTCTTCTGGGTGGTGGTGTTTGCCAGATGGGAGCTTGGCGGGGCGTAGAGGGGGGGCGTCGAATCGCAGCTGCATCTAGGAGACCAAGTTTTACCAGGATCTCACGGCCCTCATGTAGGGTGGTGGCTGAGAAAGTGGTGCCATTATGTGGGACCTGTAATTTAAATGGAAATCCCCATCTGTAGCGGATATGTGCAGATTGTAGTGCAGTGGTGATTTCCTTCAGACTTCTTCTTCTGTCCAGGGTTGTTGGGGAAATGTCCGGGTAGATCTGGATAAGATGGTCGTCCAGTGTTATCCGTGGCCTGTTACGGGCAGCTCTTAAAATTTCCTCTTTGATGAGAAAGTCCTTCATGCAGAGGACAATATCCCTGGGGGGTTTATCATCTGGAGGTTTCGGGCGTAGAGCCCTGTGAATACGGTCACATTTAAAAGCTGCAGAGTCCCGTTCTGGAAGAAGTGATTTGAACAGTCTGATCACGGTTGGGATCAAGTCGGTTTCGGTCTCGGAAATGCCTCTCAGACGCAAATTATTGCGCCTATTCCTATTGTCGAGATCTTCGACTTGTGTTTGGATAGCTGACAGAGCCAGGGTCAGGGATTCATGCTCACGACTGAGATCGTTGTACGCTAAGGCCAGCTCGTCATGTTTTGTTTCAAGGAGCTCAGTACGTGAGCCTAAGGCCGCGATTTCCTGGGATAATGTGTGGGAAGTCTTATGCAGCTCTGTTTGAAATTTTGTGGCCAGTCTGGCATACATGGCCTCCAGGCTGACATCCAAATCTGCCTTAGAGAGAGCAGTATGGGACTCACCGGTCATGTTTGCAGAGGGAGAGGGATTCGGTCGAGGCGGAGAGGCTGGAGCAGGAGATTTTCCTTTCCCGGCGGTGCCATCTTGAGACATGCTGAGCCGTTCCCTCGTGCGGAGGAGATAGTGGGTTAGGGTGTTTTGAGAGGGTCCTCTGGATTTCTTTTTCCTCGAAGGCATGCACTGAGAGTTGTTGGCTTGAGGGGTGCTAAAATAAAGATTATTATCGCTGTACGTGGCCCTCCAGAGGCCTTTATAGTCCCAAGCGGAGCGGAGCTACAGACTCAAGCGTCCATCTTCCCTGAAGCCGCGCATGCGCGTGGATATTTCCTTTTGAGCTATGAGTTGGACTTTATTAACTCGTTCCCCATATACACAGCTGTAAATCCTAGTTTGGCAGATGCTTGTTGCTTTCTGTGGCGCTGTTCAATACACTGAGCAATAACACATGGAGCCTGGCACTAGAGTGTCTGCAAATCCACGGCAAAATGGCCGCGATGACTATATTTAGGCTGCAGAGCGTCCGTCCAATCAAATCCCCCTGATGAAGATACGTGACCCTGTGTCGAACACGCGTAGGGAAAGGGCCAGGATGGAGCACGGAGCCTTTCACTCAACTGAGATGCTATGCACAGCTTATCCCTCCTGACAGGCAAACTTTGAGGCAAACTTTGGAGACTGTTATCAGATTGGTGCACTCACGCACCTTGCAAATGTGAGTACCCTAATGTAGGGAGCTTTTATCCTAATAAATATTTATAAACAATATCACACTATCCAGTTTTTCTTTTCCTTTATTCCTAACTGTGGAGTTGCTGCTGAAAACTGTGTATCTGGATTCCATCACTGAGCCGTGGGATGGCTCATAAGCGTGTTTAGACTCAGTCTCACAGCTGAGTCGCACGCTCTGAGGATGGCACTTGAGCATGGGATTCTGAGCACTAAGCACTAAGATTAATGCACGCACGTTGGATTTTTTATGGACTGTTTTTATGGACTTTATGTGCATTTCTTTCATATATTGGACTTTAATAATCACGTACCACATCTTGGATTTGATATTCACACTCATTGTGTGGCACTTGGCACTTTGTTGTATTTTGCACTTATCACTCTGATATATTTATTTATATATATATATATATTATTTTTTTTTTTCACGGTAAATTTCAGACTATATAAATGATTTTTTCATCCATTATATATACAGGTAGTAGTTCAGTAATCTTTACTCTCATTCTAATGGTATACATCTAGTATATTATTTACACATTGCACTTTAAAATCACTTGTTTTATATATATATATATATATATATATATATATATATATATATATATATATCCTTTGTGCCTTGCTGTGGCTGGATAAGCCGCTTATGCGGTATTTTCAGTATACCTCATATGCATTAATAATCTCCAGATCTCGTAGTGTATCTTTTATATACAGCATATATATCTTTTGTGGCGCTTGGGGATTCGTTGGGGGCCAGAAAAGATATACATGTCCAAATTACTAGGGGGGACGTTTGGACTTTGGACATGCTTGCCCTAGACTGATCATTGAGCCAAAGGGGTGACTGTGTGCCTGGCTGCAGGGCAATTCAAAGAAAACACCTAAGAGACCTTTAATACTGATGGCTCCTATTGGGGTTCCGCTACATATAAATAAGTGTATCCCACCACCATTCACATGGACATACACTCACGGTTCTCTATTGCCAAACTTTCTCTAGTGTAGCAGGCAGACATAGAGATATCCCACTGACTGGCTCAGCCCTGCCACTGTCAGACCCTCTTTGGAGCTCGTATGTCTCAGATGTTTCACATTCTGCAGAAGGAATTTGAACAGAACAAAAACATCCACATAGTGTGACACCCTCAAACGGAACAAGTTTATTTAAAAAAAAAAAAGACCCTCACATAAAAATATAATAACAAGCTTCGAACCAGATCAGACTGGAGCCCGGCTCTGCCTTGCAGTTTCCCGGTTGCACTCTATCACACCGGAGACCGCTCTGTGAACCAGAGCTGACAGATACCTGACTCCTTAGAAGCTTCACACACACTGTCTAGCTCTTGCTGATGCGTTTTGTAGTCGAAGTTAGTTCTTCTAGAGGGTCAAAGAGGATTCCCTTATATCAGTGGTTAGTGTAGTGGCCCCTTATATTGGAGACCATAGAGAGGACTCCCTTATATCAGTGGTCAGTGTAGTGGTCCATTACATTGGTGATCAATGGGAGAAGGACCCCCTTATATCAGTGGTCAGTGTAGTGGTCTCTTACATTGGTGACCAATGAGAGAAGGATCCCCTTATATCAGTGGTCAGTGTAGTGGTCCCTTACATTGGTGACCAATGAGAGAAGGATCTCCTTATATCAGTGGTCTCTTACATTTATGATCAATGGGAGAAGGGTCCCCTTATATCAGTGGTCAGTGTAGTGGTCCCTTACATTGGTGACCAATGAGAGAAGGATCCCCTTATAGCAGTGGTCAGTGGGAGAAGGACATTCTTACATTGTCATCAGTGGGAAGACTGCCCCCTAACAGATTATTGATACCAGTTGTTACTGAGAAACAGAAATTGTTCATTGCTCAAGAAACCCCTAGAAACCTTTGGAGGAACCCTGGCTGAGAAAGGGTGGACTAGTCAGTAATATATCTCTACCCCCCTTGGTGGGAGTGAAGATGACCTAGGGTTGCCACCTCATCCCTTTAAAACCGAACACATATAAATTACACAGGTTCTGTGGCTGACTAAGGTGGTAAGTAAACGTACTTGGTGCCTTATCTGTATTAAATTAGCCTCAGAACCTGTGTAATTCATATGTGTTCAGGTTTAAAGGGATGAGGTGGCAACCCTAATATTACCCCATCTATAAGAATATACAGTACATACACACACCTCCCAACTTTTTGAGATGGGAATGAGGGACACCTATCAGCAAAAGTATGCAGGCATATGACACACCCCTTGTCACACCCCCTTAAAGGAGAATTGTACAAAAAAATAAAAGATTGGTTAAACCCACAAGTGCTTTTTTCACCACTACTATTCCTTTATATTGGCTTTTGGAATTTACAAATGCAGCAATTTAGAAATCAGATGAAAGGTTTAGCACTGGATAACACTTTTTGATAGATAAAAAGTGCATTTTATATACACCTATATAGATCTGACCAAAATGAGGGACAAATGAGGAGGAATGAGGGACAGAGGGACATTGCTCCAAATCAGGGACAGTCCCCCGAAATCAGGGACAGTTGGGAGCTATGCATACACACACAGCACAAAACCATGTTCACACTACGAGAGGTTTCTCAGGGCTGCAGTTGATTCTGAGTTCCACAAGGTGGTGATCTCAGTTCTACCCACTCTGGAAGTCTCTATGGAATACAGACAGGAAGTGATGTCAGGTACAGACAGGAAGTTCCGGGTGAGAGGTGAGTCGGGAGGGAGTAGAGAGAAGACATTGCTGGAAGTGGAGCAGAGGAGGTAATAAGATCTTATTTTCTATTTACACCCAGTAACCCCCCGTCATGTCCGTCCTCTTCCTCCATAGTCACTGTGATGTCTTTTATCTCCAGCAGATAATGATACACACATATATAGTGTGGAAATGTAGAATAACCCCGTATATTACAATGAGGGAATTTATGGTCTGTACCACGAGGGGAGTTATTGATGTCATTAAATGTCGGTTCCAGACATTGTATGTGGGGGGAATGAAATGATAATTAAAGGTTGGGATTAGGGAAGATTTCTGTAAGATTTTACACAGGAATGATCAGCGCCCCTCCAGAGACACTATGATGAGTCTCACAATAGGAGTCTGAAAGGGACTGGATTTTGGGGGGATGAGATGGTGAACCCGGGTGGGGGGGGGGGATTTTATCAAAAAGACTTCCAGATGGGAAACAAAATGGATTTTTCAGCTCAGTACAATTACTCCGGCTGGACTGAATATTGATATTGAGCCGTTTGCTTTTGATTCATCTGTTTTATGCATTTTTATAGTATTTTAATATTGTTTTACCAGTAATTGATGATTATAAGTAAAGTTTTGTATTTAGTGATATATGATGATATAGAAGATGTTTAAAATGTTTAGTAAAGGTTCGGTTTAAAAAAAAACAAAAACAAACATGTTATACTTACCTGCTCTGTGCAAGAGTTTTGCACAGAGCAGCCCTGATCCTCCTTTTCTGAGGTCCCCTGGCAGCGCTCCTGGCTCCTCCTCTTCATCGGGTGCCCCCACACATTTCATTGGGGCACTCATGCCGGTGCGCGTCCGAGTCCTCCTGCTGTGTCCATTGACACAGACAGCAGGACTTGGCCCCGCCCCTGGCTCCCGTGTCACTGGGTTTGATTGACAGCAGTGGGAGACAGCGGCTGGAGCTGCTGGGCTCGTTCTCGTCGCTGGAACGATCGGGTTCAGATAAGGAAAAGGGGGGGTCAGGGGGGGTGCTGCAGCACAGAAGGTTTTTCACCTTAATGCATAGAATGCAAACCATGAGACTTTACAACTCCTTTAAGTTATTCTGGGCTATAAATGGTTAAGGAATCTGGGGGGAGGTAGGAGCATTTTTTAGGACCTCTTCACCTGCCAATCGCCCTCCTGGACAAAGATTGCCATTTTCCAATCCAAATACATTGGATGTCACCAGGTTAGGAGAGGCACACTCTCTGGTTACATCTAAGAGGTATCCAGGCCACTTGCCATCCACCGGAGAGTCTGCGGTCGGGACTCTGGCAGTGGATTGGCTCTTCTGCTCCTTATGCCGGTATTCCCCATTTACTGCTATAGAGGTGTCTATTGGTTCATAGGCACCACAAACTCTGTGGGACTACAGGGCCCAGCACACCTAGTCATCTACAGCCGGGGGTTTTTCTGAGTAAGTGCTGCCAGGTTTCCCCAGGAGTTGTCTGACACTTTGATATCAGGAAGTTTTATTGGAACTATCGTGTTGTGGATTCAGATATTTTGTCCATAGTACAAGCACTGCCCGAATTTTTATTATTTGTAGATTAACCCCTTCAGGGTCAGAGCATTTTCCCATTTATGGGGCCGGAACATTCTCTTCATTTTGGAGAAAAATTCTAGTAATATGTTCCTCTAAACAAACAGCACTGACAACAAATAGACAAGACAATGACCATCCTGACCATACATGGCCTACAAAGGGCAATTATTACACTACACAGGCAGCAAATGGGCAATCATTACACTATGCAGCCAACACAATGATGGAGTGCAGGGGTCAGGAGTATGGAGCATAGAGCCCCTTACATTGCTGGTCAGGAGGAAGAAAACATTCCCCAGCCTGCCATGAAGAACATGTCCTTCATTGGTGTCAGACGGAGGAAAATACTGAGGGCTTTGAGCAGAGATGTAACTAGGGGTCTCAAAGTACCGGTCCGTGGGCCATTTGCGGCCTGCGGACCGGTTACAAATGGCCCGCAGGCAGGGCCGATCCTGGGCGGTTACAAATGGCAGCACCTTCTGTGCTGCAGCACCCCCCCCCCTTTACAAATGGCCCGCAGGCAGGGCCGATCCTGGGCGTTTACAAATGGCCCACAGGCAGGGCCGATCCTGGGCGGGTGGTAGCGGCTGGGAGCTTTCTCTCTCTGATCCTCCCTCCGCTGCAGCAGCCCAGCGCGCACAACACAGGAGAGCAGAGCAGAGGGAGGATCCGCCCATCGCCCCGCCCACCTGTTCTGTCGAGAAATGCCCCCATCGAATAGTGCCCAGGCTGTAGACAAATTGGGCGTACGTAACATCACAACAGCTGATTTTATCATCAGCTGTTGTGACCTCGAGATGGCGCAGGCGCACAATAGCCGACAGAATTTTTTTCTGTCAGGTTGTGCCCAGCGCTCACCCGCGCTCCTGTGGCGAGTTCATGTCCATGATGGGTGGATTTCTACACGTTGTGGGAGGATTTATGGGCACTTGGGGGTGAAATTATATGGCCAGTGCTGCAAAACTTTGTGATGGGCGGATTTCTACATTTCTTGTGGGTGAATCTATGGGCACTTTGGAGCGGAATTAGATGGCCAGTGCTGCAAAAAAGATAAAACTTTGTGGTATTCCACCCCAAAGTACCCATAAATCCACCCATAAGAAATTTTAAAATACGCCCATCACAAAGTTTTATTTTTTTGCAGCATTGGCATTAGCATTGCATTGTAATTCCGCCCCAAGTGCCCATAAATTCCGTCCACAATGTGTAAAAATCCGCCCCTCATTGACATGAACTCGCCAGGGGAGTGCGGGCCACAATCTGACAAAAAAAATTTTTTGTCGGCTATTGTGCGCCTGCGCCGTCTCACCATCACAACAGCTGATGGTAAAATCAGCTGTTGTGATGTTACATATGGCGCATGCGCCTTCAGCCCGGGCACTATTCGATGGGGGCATTTATTGACAGAACACCTGGATGAACTACGCATGCGCCGTATGTAATAGCACAACAGCTGATTTTACGATCAGCTGTTATGCCGGCGAGACGGCGCCTGCGCACAATAGCCGAATGAAGACATTTTTCAGTCAGATTGTGCCGAGGCACGCTTATGTAGGTGAGGGGTGGAATTTTACATAAAGGGGGGGGATGTTTTCATTGAAGGCCAGTGCTGATCTAACATGAAGGGGCGGATGTTTTCATTGAAGGCCAGTGCTGATCTAACATGAAGGGGGCGGATGTTTTCAAGGATGGCCGCTGCTGCAAAGAAGGGGGCAGAATTTTAAACGTTTAGCTAGCTAAATAGGCCCTCCAGCAAGAATAGCAGATAAAGATTTGTTTAGCAGATTTGTTTGGGCATTGTTAAAAATTCTGTCCCCCATCTTTGCAGCACTGGCCATCATTGAAAACATCCGCGCCCTTCATGTTAAATTCCGCCCCACATCTAAAAAATGTCTTCAGTCGGCTATTGTGCGCAGGCGCCGTCTCGCGGACACAACAGCTGATCGTAAAATCAGCTGTTGTGCTAATATGTATGGCGCATGCGCAGTTCCTCTCAGGCACTATTCGATAGCGGGCACTTCTACAGAACACTGGCCCCCGATCCATGGTCCTGCTGCCACCTCAGGGCGGAAGATTGTGGCGTTCTCAGGGTGCCCTGCCACTAGGCCTGTGATGAAGTCAGGACCCGACAGGAGGAGAGGACTCGGGAGGCAGAAGATCAGCACACCAGCTGACTGCCAGGTAGGAGAGGTAAGTGAGCCATCACACAGAGGCTGAGCAAAGTCCTTAGTTGCGCGACTGGGGTTGAAATTTGTGAAGAGGGGGTATTTTTGGAGAGTGTTTGTGTGTGTGTGTGTGTGTGTGTGTGTGTGGCCCCGTTGGTATTTGTGGAGTGTAAGGGGGGATATTTGTGAAGTGGAGTGTGGGGGGGTATTTGTGGAGTGTAGGGGGTAATGCTGGGGGGTTAATATTGCATCTGCTGACACCAGTGCTGGGGGTTAATATTGCGTCCGCTGACACCAGTGCTGGGGGAAAGGACAGTTTGCATGTGGCCCCCATTGGATGTGAAAATTTGTCCTGTGGCCCTCAGGTAATTTGAGTTTGAGACCCCTGAACTAGAACCTTGAGGGACCTGGTTCAATAAACCATGAAGGGTCCCCCTGATCATCCCCACTGATCTCACACACACAGGGCTCACCTTCACCGATCTCGGCCACACAGGGCTCACCTCCACCGATCTCGCACACACAGGGCTCACCTCCACCGATCTCACACACACAGGGCTCACCTCCACCGATCTCGCACACACACAGGGCTCACCTCCACCGATCTCGCACACACACAGGGCTCACCTCCACCGATCTGCACACACACAGGGCTCACCTCCACCGATCTCACACACACAGGGCTCACCTCCACCGATCTCACACACACAGGGCTCATCTCCACCAATCTCGCACACACAGGGCTCACCTCCACCAATCTCGCACACACAGGGCTCATCTCCACCGATGTCGCACACACAGGGATCACCTCCACCGATCTCGCACACACAGGGCTCATCTACACCGATCTCACACACACAGGGCTCGTCTACACCGATCTCACACACACAGGGCTCGTCTACACCGATCTCACACACACAGGGCTCACCTCCACCAATCTCGCACACACACACAGGGCTCACCTCCACCCATCTCACACACACAGGGCTCACCTCCATCGATCTCTCACACACAGGGCTCACCTCCACTGATCTCACACACACACAGGGCTCACCTCCACCGATCTCACACACACAGGGCTCACCTCCACCGATCTCGCATACACACAGGGCTCACCTCCACCGATCTCACACACATAGGGCTCACCTCCATTGATCTCGCACACGCACAGGGCTCACCTCCATCGATCTCGCACACACACAGGGCTCACCTCCACCGATCTCACACACACAGGGCTCACCTCCACCGATCTCACACACACAGGGCTCACCTCCACCGATCTCCCACACACAGGGCTCACCTCCACCGATCTCACACACACAGGGCTCACCTCCATCGATCTCACACACACAGATCTCACCTCCACCGATCTCACACACACAGAGCTCACCTCCACCGATCTCGCATACACACAGGGCTCACCTCCACTGATCTCACACACATAGGGCTCACCTCCACCGATCTCGCACACACACAGGGCTTACCTCCACCGATCTCACACACACAGGGCTCACCTCCATCGATCTCACACACACAGGGCTCACCTCCACCGATCTCACACACAAGGCTTACCTCCACTGAGCTTGCACACACACAGGGCTCAACCTCCACCAATTGCTTCCCACAGAGCCCAGCGAGGTTCTCTGTGACTCCAAACATGGCACAATGCAGCCACTGATTTTACTAAGTGATGACAAAGGGTGGGATAAGGTACAGGAATGGAGAAAGGGGGTCTGAACTGGGGTGGCAGTCAGAGGGGTGAATGGGCAGGGGTGGCAGAGGGATGTGATATGGAGGATGGATAGTTATAGGTGGAGCAGATGAAGGGGCAATAATATGGGCACAAGGAAAGCACACCACACCCACGTGCTGCCAAACTGCTTACCAGAACAATGTAAAAAACATGCGATGTAATCAAATGATGCCGAGGCTCAACATTAACTCGGAATGACACTCCGACACACACGGCCAAAAAATGGGAAAAGCCAGATGGTCACATAACATCAGGACATCAGGGTACACATGGGAAGGCGAATGGATTGTGCAGTCACCTCTTTTCTCTATACTGGTGACATCGGTGGGTGGCGCAGCTAGTCTAGAGACTAGCCACTGCTGATGTGGCGTCCCTGTACACTATCATTTCCCACACAGATGGCTTAGAAGCGGTGGACTTGTTCTTAAAGAGAGATGTTGAGTTGATTTCTGCACAACGAGAGTTCATCCTAGATTTATTAAAATATGCCATGACCCATAATTACTTCTGGTTTGGGGGTACTCATTACCTCCAAAACAGAGGGGTCGCTATGGGTGCAAAATTCGCACCAAGCATGGCCAATTTATTTATGGCCAAATGGGAGGAGGATGTTGTCTATTCCAACAGAAGACCAGAATTAGTCTTCTGGGGTAGATATATAGACGCCATCCTCCTCCTGTGGGATGGCGATATGCTATCACTCACCACCTTTATGCATCAACTCAATGATAACTCACTGGGGATTGTGCTACAGTTTGAGAGCAGCACTAGTAAAATTAACTTTTTGGACCTGACAATACAGGTCAAAGATGGCACTTTTAATACATCCACTTTCTTTAAGAGTACCGATAGAAATGGGTATATAAATAGTATTTAAAACGTCCGTTTTAAAAAAAAAAAATTTCATTGATACATGCCCCCTGGGGCAGGACCCGAGTCCCCAAACACTTTTTATGACAATTTGCATATAAGCCTTTAAAATGACCACTTTTGATTTTTCATGTTAGTGTCCCATAGACTTTAAAGGTGTGCCGGCGGCTTTCAAAATTGCCCCGAACACCGCATATTGTTCGGGGTCCACAGAACATCCGAACAACCAAAGTTCGGCCCGAACTTATGCTCGGGCCGAACCGTTCGCCCATCCCTAGTGACCAATACCATACAAATAATTCTTAATTTCATTTCCCTAAGTTATCCGTCCACAAGGAGACCTGTATAGATCATATGATGGCACCATTGAGGATGGAGGAGGACCGGAGTCACATAACTGAGAAGATACTAAACCTCACCCTGGAGATCATCTACCTGCTGACCGGAGAGGTGAGGAGGATTCTGGGAGGTCACATGACATCACTCTTATCTCTATTATTAAAACAGACCTGACCAGAGAGGTGAGGGGGATTCTGGGAGCTCACATGACATCACTCTTATCTCTATTAATAAAACGCAGACCTGACCGGAGAGGTGAGGAGGATTCTGGGATTCTAACATGATATTCCTATTGGTTCCTCAATACAGAGATTTCCTCTTGTGAAGTCAGGTGATCATATGACCATCACAGTGCCTCCATGTGACTCCCTAAAACATGAGAGACACAACATGCAGAAGATTCTAGAAGTCACCAAGAAGATGATGGAGCTGCTGACAGAAGAGGTGAGCGGTGCTGGGAATTCTGGGACATTATCCAGTAACAGACAAGGGATGTGTCTGGATGGTGACTTTATCATTGTGTGTGTCAGGTTCCTATAAGGTGTCAGGATGTCACTGTCTATTTCTCCATGGAGGAGTGGGAGTATTTAGAAGGACACAAGGATCTCTACAAGGACGTCATGATGGAGAATCAGCCGTCCCTCACATCACCGGGTAAGAGGAGACTTTATTGTAAAGGAGAGAGCAGTACGGAGGATCCACCTAGATCCCCCATCATCTGATAAACACATAGAAACAATGTATTCAGTCAGTGTGTGTGTTTCCTACAGATGGATCCAGTAATGGGAACCCACCAGAGAGATGTCCCCGTCCTCTGTATTCCCGGGATTCCATACAGGAAGGTCACACCATCCCTCACCATCATCAGGTAGATAATTGATAATTATTGGTAGTTACAGTATGATTAATACACAGCATGTTTGTTACAATTAATATTTCATTATATCTTTTAGACTGGAATCTTCTGGGATGATAATATTGATGTTAAAAATGAGTATAAGGAGGAGGATGAGGAGTACAGAGTGATGGAGGAGTTTTCAGAAGGACACAAGGATATAATGGAGCCACCTAATACCAGGAACCCACCAGAGAGATGTCCCCATCCTCTGTATTCCCGGGATTCCACACAGGAAGATCACACCATCCCTCACCATCATCAGGTAGATGAGGAACAATCACTGATAGTATCATTAGGATCTGTACATTATCTGCATTGTTACCATTGATGTCATTTTTTTTACATATTCAGAGTGGAAACCTGAGAGATTCTAAAGTTGAAGGTAAAGCAGAAGAAGAAGAGAGGTATGTGAGGGATGATCAGCAGTCTATAGAGGAGGATGGAATAACGGGGACATTTATAGAGGAGGACACTCCTACAGAGATCAGCACAGGTGGATCATTAACACTAAATACATTCCTCCACCCATACTGCTCACTGATTGGTCCAGAGTAGGGCAAGGACTGGGTGATATCAACCTGTTGCCACTGACTACTGCATACCAATAATTTGAGTCTTTACCCTTACACTATATACTCTATGTTGTACATTACATCATTCTGATACTGTGTAGTTCTAACTTTTTGATCCCATATAATAAGTTGTATATTACATAGACCTTACTTCCTTTGCACCCATTTCCTACCAGCTGGACATTTTATATCTGATGATTTGGTTGGAGCATAGACATTTACATGTTGATAATAATGTGATAACATCCTCAAACTTTGAAACCTTAACCACTTGACCACTGGGCACTTAAACCCCCTTAATAACCAGACCAATTTTCAGCTTTTGGTGCTCTCACATTTTGAATTACAATTACTCAGTCATGCAACACTGTATCTATATGAAATTTTTGTCCTTTTTTCACACAAATAGAGCTTTCTTTTGGTGGTATTTAATCACCGCTGGGTTCTTTATTTTTTGCGCTATAAAAGAAAAAAGACCGAAAGATCTGTAAAAAAATGCATTTTTCTTCATTTCTGTTATAAAATTTTGCAAATTAGTAATTTTTCTTCATATATTTTGGACAAAATGTATACCGCTACATATCTTTGGTAAAAATAACCCAAATCGGTGGATATTATTTGGTCTTTGTGAAAGTTATAGAGTCCAAAAGCTATGGTGCCAATATCTGAAAATTGATCACACCTGAAGTACTGACGGCCTATCTAATTTCTTGAGTCCCTAACATGCCAGAAAAGTACAAATACCCCCCAAATGACCCCTTTTTGGAAAGAAGACATTCCAAGGTATTTAGAAAGATGCATGGTGAGTTTTTTGAAGTTGTCATTTTTTTCCACAATTCTTTGCAAAATCAAGTTTTTTTTTCACTTTTTTTTCTTTTTCACAAAATTGTCATATTAGCAGGTTATTTCTCACACACCGCATATGCATACCACAAATTACACCCCAAAACACATTCTGCTATTACTCCCGAGTATGGCGATACCACATGTGTGAGACTTTTACACAGCGTGGCCACATACAGAGGCCCAACATGCATGGAGCACCTTCAGGCGTTCTGGAGTGCCCAGGCCAATTCTGACATTTCTCTCCTACATGTAAAAATCATCATTTATTAGCTAGAAAATTACATAGAACCCCAAAACATTATATATGTTTTTTTAAGAAAGACCCTAGAGAATACAATGGTGGTCATTGCAACTTTTTATCTCGCACGGTATTTGCGCAGCAATTTTTTTAACGCTTTTTTTAGAAAAAAAACAGTTTTGTGCTTTAAAAAAATATAAAACAGTAAAGTTAGCCCAATGTTTTTGCATAATGAGAAAGATGAAGTTACACCGAGTAAATAGATACCCAACATGTCACCTTTCAAAATTGCATGCGCTTGTGGAATGGCGCCAAACTTTGCTACTCAAAAATCCCCATAGGCGACGCTTTAACATTTTTTACTGGTTACATGTTTTGAGTTACAGAGGAGGTCTAGGGCCAAAATCTTTGCTCTCGCTCTACCGATCGCAGCGATACCTCACATGTGTGGTTTAAACACCGTTTTCATATGTGGGTGGGACTTACGTATGCATTCACTTCTGCATGCGAGCACACAGGGACAGGGGCGCTTTAAAATTTTTTTTTTTTTTATTGTTCATTTTACTTTATTTTATTTTGATGTTTTTTTCCAAAAGAAGAATTTTTTTGACCACTTTTATTCCTATTACAAGGAATGTAAACATCCATATGGCATGACAGGTCCTCCTTACAGTGAGATATGGGGTCCCCACATCTCACCTCTAGGCTGGAAAGCCTGAAATAAAAAAAAAAAAAGGACCCTAGCTTCGCTCTTAGCGGAGAGTCGGTAGAAGCACCGGAGGGCGACGGGAGGGGGGGACATCCCCTCTAACCTCCCGTAAGAATGATCAAGCAGTGGAACAGCCCACTATGATCATTCTTATGGTGTAGGGAATCGCCGGCTGAAAAAGCTGATATCTGAATGATGCCTGTAGCTGCAGGCATCATTCAGATATCCCCGCACAAAGTCAATGACGTTGTATGACGGCCGGCGGGCGGGAAGTGGTTAAAACGCTAACGCTTTTTTTTTAACACAAAGTTGTCCATTTATACAATATTTCTAACACATAGCATGTACATACCAAAAATGACACCCCAAAATAGATTCTCCTACTCCTCCTGAGTACGGCGATACCACATGTGTGAGACTTCCACAGCCTGGCCACATACAGAGGCCGAGTATGGCTGAGCATGACTGAGTATGGCTCAGCATGGCAGGGTATGGCTCAGCATGGCAGGGTATGGCTGAGTATTGCAGAGTATGGCGGGGTATTGCAGAGTATGACGGTATGGCTGGGTATCACCGAGTATTGCAGAGTATGGCGGGGTATTGCAGGGTATTGCGGGGTATTACAAGGTATTGCGGGGTATTGCAGGGTATTGTGGGGTATTGCAGAGTATTGCGGGGTATTGCAGTGTATTGTGGGGTACTGCAGGGTACTGCAGGGTATTGCAGTGTATTGTGGGGTATTGCAGGGTACTGCGGGGTATTGCAGAGTATTGTGGGGTATTGCAGAGTATTGTGGGGTATTGCAGAGTATTGCGGGGTATTGCAGTGTACTGTGGGGTATTGCAGTGTACTGTGGGGTATTGCAGTGTACTGTGGGGTATTGCAGAGTACTGCGGGGTATTGCACAGTATTGTGGGGGTATTGCAGGGTATTGTGGGGGTATTGTGGGGTATTGCAGAGTATTGTGGGGCATTGCAGAGTATTGTGGGGGCATTGAAGAGTATTGCAGGGCATTGCAGATAAGTGCAGGGCATTGCAGAGCATTAGGGATGGCTGAGCATGGATGGATGGATGGCTGGATGTCACTGTGCAGCGCTGTGGGCACTACACATCCAGCCCACAGCGCTGCAGCCATCCATCCATCCCCCTCTCCACTCACAGTGTACCGATCGGTACACAGGAGGGGAGGAGAGGATCTGGCGTCATGAGATGACGCCGGTTTGTTTACATGTGATCGCTCCGTCATTTGATGGAGTGATCACATGGTAAACGGCCGCGATCAGCGGCCATTTACCGGGATCCGTGATGCGCGGGGTCCTCTGGACCCGGCGGGTCACGGATGAGTTGGGGTGCGCGCCCCAGGGAGCGCGCGAAAGGGGAATTCTGGGACGACGTCATAGTACGCCCTCCCACGGTTAAGCAACCGCCCTGCAGCCGTCATTCGGCTATGGGCCGGTTGTTAAGTGGTTAAACAGAAAGTGATAATAAGGGAGGAGTCAATAACCCAATAATGGTGATCTTCAGGATCAGTCCAGTCTTCATCTTGGTTGTTCTCCCCCATCCTCACTCTCTGACCTCTGGTTGGGCTCAGCCCCGCTGTTATTCATGACTAATTCATGGACTAAATAAGGAAGCGCAGAACTTCTTGTGATGGGAAGATGGCAATGAGTGATAGAGGGGGAGGGGACACTCGTCCTATAATCCCCTCATCACTGTCACTCCTATAAAAGACAGTTCTCGTTGTTTCCTCACTCTCTGACTAAGGTCCATGAATAAAGAAATGAACTGGTAGGAGATCAGAGGACCCATTTACTAATTACCTTGAGGGTGGAATTGTAAGATCCTCAGAGACAAAGCTGCCTGATGTGGGCGGAGTCCTGGTTTAGGGGAACCGATCTCATGTCTAGTGATAATCTTTTTTTTCTATTTTAGTAGATGGACGGGAGATGAGGAAAACCTCAGAGGATTGTCTCACTTTGTCTCCAGACTGTAAAGTAGAAGATGAGGACATCACACAGTATAGTCCAGGAGAAAACCCGACTACCTCAAATGTCCATCCGGCACCACACAGTGTAGATGGACCATCATATTCCTCTTATCCTGAGGAACCTCAGACTGTGAGGGACGGTGCCATCCTTCCAACAGATAAGAGGTTTTCCTGTACTGAGTGCGGGAAGTGTTTTTCACAAAAGGGCAGTCTTCAAAAACATCAGAGGTCTCATACGGGAGAGAAGCGATATTCCTGTTCTGAGTGTGGGAAATGTTTTTCACAGAAGTCCAGTCTTCACACACATCAGAGATTGCACACTGGAGAGAAAATGTATTCCTGTTCTGAGTGCGGGAAATGTTTTTCAGACAAGGCCAATCTTTACAAACATCAGAGATCTCACACAGGGGAGAAGCCGTATTCCTGTCCCGAATGCAGGAAATGTTTTTCAGTGAAGTCCCACCTTTACAGACATCAGAGATCTCACACGGGGGAGAAGCCGTATTCCTGTCCCGAATGCAGGAAATGTTTTTCAGAGAGGTCCGATCTTTACAGACATCAGAGATCTCACACAGGGGAGAAGGTGCATTCCTGTCCTGAGTGTGGGAAATGTTTTTCACAAAAGTCCAGTCTTCAAATACATCAGAGGTCTCATACAGGAGAGAAGCGATATTCCTGTCCCGAGTGCGGGAAATGTTTTTCACAGAAGTCTAGTCTTCACACACATCAGAAATTGCACACTGGAGAGAAGATGTATTCCTGTTCTGAGTGCGGGAAATGTTTTTCACAGAAGTCCAATCTTTATATACATCAGAGATGTCACACAGGTGAGAAGCCGTATTCCTGTCCTCAGTGCGGGAAATGTTTTTCAGACAAGGCCAATCTTTACAGACATCAGAGATCTCACACAGGGGAGAAGCCGTATTCCTGTCCCGAATGCAGGAAATGTTTTTCAGTGAAGTCCCATCTTTACAGACATCAGAGATCTCACACGGGGGAGAAGCCGCATTCCTGTCCCGAATGCAGGAAATGTTTTTCAGTGAAGTCCGATCTTTACAGACATCAGAGATCTCACACGGGAGAAAAAGTGCATTCCTGTCCTGAGTGTAGGAAATGTTTTTCACAGAAGTCCCATCTTTACAGACATCAGAGATCTCACACAGAGGAGAAGCCATATTCCTGTCCTGAGTGAGGGAATTGTTCCTCACTGAAGTCCTGTCTTCCTGAACATCAGGGATCCCACACAACCCTTGGGTGTATTAGTGTCTTGAGTGCGGGAAATGTCTTCTATATGAATGTTCACAGTTCTCATGTGAGGAAGAAGCACACCCTGATATAGACCTCAGATATACTCCATGGCTGATCTTCATCATGTAATAAACAGTTCATAAAGAGATCAGAGATCACCAAAGACAGGGATGAAGTGTTGTACCGTGTTGGCCATTGATAGCACTAGAAAAATAAAAATGGAGTCATTACCTTTCATTGGCTGAGTATATTTTGTGGTGTAAGCTTTCACAAACACTTATGAGGTCTATTTAAAAAAAAAAATAATTGAACAAATGTGACCAGCATTATGATCATTGGCTCCATCTAGTGGCCGTAATGAGGAATTGTGCATTTTTTACTGATTGAGGCAAAATATCTTATTATGGCCACTAGATGGAGCTGATGATCATAGGAAATCGCTGGGTTAAATTATGGGCAGAATTTGTAATGACTGGATGAATGATTGTCACATTTGTCCAACAAATTTTCCTTAAGTAGACCCCTTAGTTTCCTTTGTCGGGAATGGTTTCATACTAATTACTGAGATCATACCCATGCACTAATAATTACAGTAGACATTGCAGAATGTAAGTTATTTCAACCAACAATATTTATTGATTCCCGTTCAGTTAAAGTACAATAACAGTGGGACTGATATTGTTCTGGGAAGACATCGGGAGTGCTCCGTCCAGGTTGGGGTTGTTTTCAACCCTCATTAGGTATTGTTTTATTTTATTTGTCACACCCATAGTGTGGGTGACATTATCCTCTCACACTATATAGTTTGTTTATTCATTTGTTACTACCTACTCTCACACTTTCATTATCTTTTTTCTTTTTAGTTCAATTTTAGTTTTTCATTATCTGCTCTACCCCATAGCCTCCCTACCCATACCTTTTGCCAATCCCCTTGGATACCTACGTTATATACTGTTCAGACCAGCTTACCCCACATATATATATATGTATATGTCTAAGATCCACACATCTCTATATACATCCCACTATATATTTTTTAGATACGCTTTTGGGCCACATACTGGTCTGACGTTATGGCTATGGGTTTGGAAGTGCTCCGTCCAGGTTGGGGTTGTTTTCAACCCTCATTAGGTATTGTTTTATTTTATTTGTCACACCCAGAGTGTGGGTGACATTATCCTCTCACACTATATAGAGTTTGTTTATTCATTTGTTACTACCTACTCTCATACTTTCATTATATTTTTTTTTTTCATTTTTTTCATTTTTTTCTTTTTAGTTCAATTTTAGTTTTTCATTATCTGCTCTACCCCATAGCCTCCCTACCCATACCCTTTGCCAATCCTCTTGGATATCTACGTTATATACTGTTCAGATTAGCTTACCCCACATATATATATGTATATGTCTGAGATTCACACATCTCTATATACATCCTACTATATATATTTTTTAGATGCGCTTTTGGGCCACATCGTACATCCTTCACCATATGCCCCATGCAGTCTGTGCCATGCATCTGGATTTTCCTCATTGTGGTTTCCGTTCGCTGGGCCCCCTCAGCCCCCGAGCTGGACTTCCTTTCATCACCATCTTGACATCAGCGTTCGGTGACCAAACCCAGTGGAGTGGTAAGTATGAGGTCTCGTTCATCTCTGACCTCTTCTGATAACTACTACACCCCCCCCCCACCCTCATTTTTTCATTCATATATATATACCCATTTACCCTATTATACTTTGTTTCAGACATTATATCCATGCATCTGCCCCTGAAGAGCGAGCAGAGACTCGCGAAACGCGTAGGGTATCATCGATGCTCTCTATATATGTTTAAATGCTGGGTTGTTGTTATGTTGTGGGTACTATTACTCACACATTGCTCTATTCATGCATGTACAATTATTCATTTTTCTACATTTACCTACTGATGCAGCAATTTACCATGTACTGTATGGTTGTTTTATGGATATGTACTGTGTGTAATGATTGATGTTTTGTTTTTACGTTTGCTGATAGCTTGGCCACTATGCCGGGTAACGCACACTTATTGCTATTCCCATTTGGTTATACAGCATTTTGTAATTAATAAAATGATTTTATTGCATTCTCATGTATGTGTGCCTAATCTCTTCCACCTCACTCAAAGTCCCAGGGCGACTTCCCCCACATTTTGTGCGCATTTAGGGATGGAGGTGGTTGAGTGGTCACTTCAGACCTTAATTTCCCTTTTTTCCAATGTTGGTTCCCAGGTTGAGGAAGGGAGTAACATGAGCCTAGAGAGGGGGTGCCACAGAAGGACAAGAAACTGGCAGCCATGTTCCCCCAGATGCAGCATACTGCCAAGTTTGCTCCAGTGATGAGGAGGGAGGGGATGATGAGGTCACTGACTGTACTTGGGTGCCTGAGAGAACAGAGGAGGAGGCACAACTCCAATGAGGCAGTATGTTCTCCAGGGGCTGGCTTGAGTGCAGCCACCCTATTGCATCACACCACAGAGCTCCACAGGTGCAGGGCACTGCTGACTCCCCAATGACTTCCAAAAAAGTTCATTGGTGTTGGCTTTTTTCAACACATGTGTAGTAGATTGCACCATTGATGTGTGCAATCTCTGTCTGAAGCGGATCAAGTGTGGCCACAACACCAGCCGCTTGGGCACCACATGCTTGTCAAGACATTTGAAGACCTGCCATGCAGTCTGTTGGCAACAGCACCTAAGAAAGACCCACATCATTAAAAAAAAGACTTCTCCTTGCTCCTCATCTGGGATCTCAAGTCCTCTCAAAAACCTGCACTGAGAGGAATGAAGGTATAGCAATAGGTGCCACAAATTCTTGCACCCACTCTGCTAGCAGTACACCACCTGTTGATTTCACCAGGCAAATTTTGCTACCCCAGCTGCTGAACCGTAAAAACAAATTACTGTCCCAGCCATCCACATGCTCAGCATCTAAATGCTAGCTTGGCCAAATTGCTAGCACTACAACTGCTGCCTTTTCATCTGGAAGACTCTGCCCCCTTTTTGTGAATTTGTGGAATGTGCTGTACCACAGTGGCAGGTTCCAAAAATAAATTTATTTTCATGTAAGGCAATTCCAGCTCTCTACCATCATGTGGCAATGTTTTGGCCTCATTGGACAGGGCTGTCAGCAGCAAGGTTCACATTACTGCTGACTCATGGTCCAGCAGGCATGGTCAGGGACATTACATTTCCTTCATGGCACACTGGGTAACTCTGCTGGCAGCTGGGAAGGATGCAGGACAGGGTTCAGTATTGGAGCTTGTTACGCCACCACACCTCCAAAAAAGCTGGTGGTGATTCTGCCACAACATCTGCTCCACCCCCTCTTCTTCTTCCTCTATGGCCTCTTATGCAGAATTGTCCTCTGAACCAGCAGTGCTCCCTAAGCAGGCAAGCAGTCAGGCTAAAAGATGCCAATCGGTGCTTGAGTTGGTCTGTCTAGGGGACAAGAGCCACACTGAGGCAGAAATTCTGTCATCTCTGCAGGGGCAGGTTCAGAGGTGGTTGAAGCCATGGCAGCTTGAGCCAGGAATGGTTGTATGCGACAATGGCACCAACCTTCTCGTCTCCCTCTGACAGGGACATTTGATACAAGTTCCATGCTTGGCACATATCCTGAATTTGGTGGTGAAGCATTTCTTGACCAGGTACCCAGGCTTACAAGATCTTCTGAGGCATGCCAGAAAAGTCTGTGGGCATTTCCGGCGGTCATACAATGCCAGTGCTCAGCTGGCTGATATTCAACGGGAATTCAACCTGCCAACAAGGGGGCTTATATCAATCACTGACACCATCCATGGGAGATTATTTTTTCCCACTGACAACAACAATGGGATTTAATTTATTTTATCTCACTGACACCAACAATGGATATCAAGGAAATGTACCAAAAGAGAAAAAAAATGGGAATGCCACTAATATAAGAGGGTAGTACTCACCCTATAAATGAGGGGGTGTTGTCTAAAGTAACTACTATGAAATATGAAAAACAAAAAGACACTACACACCAAAATGAGTAAACTACAAATTTTATTGAGACATGGGCTCAAGATCAACAGCATAAATACCCTAACTATCCCCATATAATCCTAACAACCACCTGAGTCCCCTTATTAACCCCTCCCAGACTGGAATCATGGACCACACTTACAAAAAAGGACGATTACTGTCCCAAAGTGGAGCCGAGCCCACCCTCCCTTAAACACAAATTCCTGTACACCAAGGGACCCTGAGCCACCCCACCAAAAGGCGGAGGTAACACTCATTACACCAAGTACCATGCACCTTAAAGCCACAATGGGCGAATGAGGCACCAGCACTAAGTGGGACAGAGAAACATACCTGCCCAAATGGGGCTGCATACATGAAAACACAAAACCAGTCAGTCAGAGAGGTCAGTCAATGGCAGAAAGGAAAACCAAACAGCTGCAATGTGAGCTCAATTATCAAAGAATCAGTGTCCAGCTGCTGCGCTGGTAACAAAAGGTGTATGAAGGAGCCTTGCACCTGACAGTCAATTAACTAGTAACTGATTAGATGATCCATGAAGGGATGTGTAGGAGACCAGATATATGCCAGTTATAACAGCATATTAAACATTCCTAGGGAGCGTACTGATAAAAATGGCTGGGATGGGCTTGCAGAGATGAGTGGTAAGCCAGTGAGATGGGGCAGGGAGATTCTGCCTTTCACTGACTGGTTTTGTGGGTATGTGTTTTCATGTATGCAGCCCCATTTGGGCAGGTATGCTTCTCTGTCCCACTTAGTGCTGGTGCCTCATTCGCCCCCTGTGGCTTTAAGGTGGAGCACCACACTTGGTGTAACGAGTGTTACCTCTGCCTTTTAGTGGGTCGGATATACAGGTTAACAGCGCTAGTGGAATACGTGTTAAATAGAAACACAATTGTGTGCAAAGTGCAAAAAAATACAACCAACAAATAATAAATCATCGATTGACAAATATAAAGTGCCAAAGTGTCCAACAGCAATTAAAAAATCAGGATTAGAAAGTATTTCCAGAGAGCACAATCATAATTAAAGTCAATCAGAGAATGCACTCCCCTCTTGCGACCCCACTCACCAGAGCTCATGGACCCTCGGCTTTGCAGTCCAGGGGTCAAAAAACACTTAATTGGGTCACGATGTATCCAAAGGTAGAGGCACTTCCTATTTGCATAAGGACCACAGAGGGCGATATATGTTAGAAAAGGAGAAAAAAGAGCATATAGTGAAGTACTGCCAGCACTGGATAACTGAGCATAAACAGAACGCCACTCACGAGACGACTAGAAAAAACAGGCATCCCCTTGTCAATATGCATTTTCTCCCGTGTATTTCTTACACTGAACTTCTACTATGACCTCTAACATCCAGTGAAAAGACAGGAAAGTAACCACATGACTTCAGCATGCCAAATCATGCTGAGGTGTGGCACAGCCAATCCTTGCAGAGCTGCTGAAGAAAGGAGTGGGGGTGGGAATTAAAAAACAATGTATGTCTTAGGCTAGTGCACGAGATATGTAAATCACCTGTCACTCACAGGGGGAGGATTTGACAAAGTTTTTCTCTGTTTGTCAAGATTTATCTCACTGAACAATAAAAGAGGATTGCTCAGAGCTGGATTAACTCTTTGTGGCAAGACTGGGCTCAAATGATAGGAAATATATACTTATACTCTACATTATGACATAAAAAAATAAAAAAATTCGGGTTTACATTCACTTTAGGAGTTTTTTGACCCCTGGACTGCAAAGCCGAGGGACCACGAGCTCTGGTGAGTGGGGTCGCAAGAGGGGAGTGCATTCTCTCAATTGACTTTAATTATGATTGTGCTTTCTGGAATTACTTTCTAATCCTGATTTTTTAATTGCTGTTGGACACTTTGGCACTTTATATTTGTCAATCATTTGATTTATTATTTATTGGTTGTATTTTTTTGCACTTTGCACACAATTGTGTTTATATTTAACACGTATTCCACTAGCGCTGTTAAACTGTATATTCATTTTCTAAGGTCCTAGTGCCTTTGTATCAGCTGCTGTGGTCTTTTCTTTTTTGCACTAATTTTCCATTGGTGCGAGTTTTAGTTTGTATTATTTTATTTTAGTGGGGTGGCTCGGGGTCCCTTGGTGTGGGGGAGTTTTTTGGTTAGGGGAGGGTGGGCTCAGCTCCGCTTTGGGACTGTATCCTTCCATTTTTATAAGGTGGTCCATAGTTCCAGTCTGGGAGGGGTTAATAGGGGGACTCAGGTGGTTGTTGGGATTATATGGGGATAGTTAGGGTATTTATGCTGTTGATCTTGAGCCCATGGCTCAAAAAAATTGTAGTTTACTCATTTTGGTGTGCAGTGTCCTTTTGTCTTTTTATTTTTTATATTTAATATCAAGGGAATCATGCCCATGGTGGCTTGCTAACTGGAGTGAGAGCCTTGATTGGTGGATGAGAAATGAGGGAAGATAAAACCAGCCATGATACAGTTCTCACAGCCTGCAATACTGCTGACCACCACTGGAGGGAGACTCTCCCGCATTTATCTGGCTGGACACACACAGGCAGATACAAATCTTTCATACAATCTGATATAATCTAAGGAGTGTGGAGCAGACAAGTGATCCCCACACACGTCAGAGGATCCTCCTAAGCGATCCTTCAATCTAGAATCCTGGTGTGATGACTTCTTCCCCCCCACCCCCGCACACATGATTTAGGGCAGATTGACTGAAGTGATTGGTGTGCCGGGCAATGATACACACACACATACAGATCCCTGTCTGCCAGATACAATCACTTCCACACACTGACAATAATCTGCATTAGGGAGGAGCTCCGTGTCTGAACAGAAGATTGGATGAACACTGGCTGAACACTTCTGAACAGCATTCTTCTGTGTAGCGGGTCATTGGGGGTTATTGGTGAATCAGTGGGCAGTTGACATCGTGATTGATGATGGATTTACAGAGAATTTTCTGGGGGATTTTTTTTATAAAGGACATTGAGTGTCTTTATTATTTTATTTCCTTTTTTGGTGAATGAGTAAGGGTGCTATGTATTATGTACCCCAAACTCATTCATGTGGGGAGGGGCGGTATCATTGGGACCCCTTATATTAAAGAGGAGTGCCAGACTGTGATACGCCCCGCTACCCATAGACCCCCACAACCACCGGGCCAGGGTTATTGGGATGAGGCCCTTTCCATTATCAACATGGGGACAAGGTGTTTTGACTTGGGGGGTCCTCCCTGATAAGGCACCCTCATGTTGAAGGCACATGGCCTGGTGTGGTTCAGAAGGGGGGGTTGCATGCTCATCCCTCCCCCTTTCCTGGTCAGCCAGGCTGAATGCTTAGATTAAGGGTCTGCTATGGATCTTCTGGGGGGCACAAACTTTTGTGTGAGGTCCCCCCTTTAATATCCATCCATATAATCAGTTTAAATTGCCAGAAAATTACATTACACTTCTGGCTTCTTTTTTTAAATCACACAGACCCTTCAAAGGTCTCCCAATACATAGAAGAACCTTGGGGGGGGGGGGGGGGTCTGTGTGCTGTTTTGACAATTTTTCCTTTGTAAATGTCAACACAGCTGCAGCACTTTCTGTACATCACAGAGTCCCTCCAGAGGCAGGATTAGGACCCCCAGGGTTAGCGCTGCCCCCAAGATGTGCTATTTAACCAGTTGAGCTCTTTGAAGGTACATAGTACACCCAGAAAGTGAAGGGTTAATCACAAGCTGATGGAGGCAGTAGCAGTGCTTGTTTTCCTCAACCGGCTCCAAGCTGCACAGTAAAGCCTCGTACAAACGATCAGATTTTCGGCAGACAAAGCGTCAGACTTTTGTCCGAAGGGCATGTGCTGCAAATTTGTCTTGCATACAAACTGTACACAATTGTCGGCCAACAAACACAAACGTAGTGACTTACTAGACGTACTACGAGCCGATAAAGAGAAAGTTCAATTGTCATGCGCCAACCTTTGGGCTCCTTCTGCTAATTTTGTGTTAGTAGAAGTTTGGTGAGTGTTGATTCGCGCTTTTCAGTTCGTTTCTGAGCGGCCGTTCGTCAACCAGCCATGTTGGGGAATCGGAGAAGAGAATATGCTATTATTGGCCTTGGAGTTATTGCTTTGACCCAAGTCCAGTCCAGGAACAGGAGGAGAAGGAGTTCTTGGACCAAAAAGTGTTCCTTAATGGTGACCAATTATGTCATATGCCTTTGCTGTGGGAGCTTCAGGAGAATAATACGGATAATTTTCGGAATTATCTCTGGATGACAAACCCCTGCTTTCACCAACTCTTGGCATTGGTGACCCCCTATATTACGAAGCAGGACACATGCATGAGGCTTGCCATCACTCCTGAGCAAAGGCTCATATTAGGACATATAGGACTATATTCGGTAAGTTTTTACCTTTGAGATCACATTCTATGTATTAATGTTTGCTAATGTATTGTCTTAATATTGTAATATGCTGTGATTGTCCTCTTTGCCCTCATGCATGTTGTAAGCTTTTCCTGCTCCTTTGTTGGCTTACATGCATATTTTCCATAACTATCCTCCCCAGCATGCTATCCTGGGCCCATACACACCTAGCCTAGTAACTTCACAGTGTTTTTTGTCAGCTAAATTTTGGGGCTTACCCTAAACAACCCCTAAAATGTGTACAAATGTTATTGTTGTCCTCAAATTCAGGCTGAGTGCAAGAGACCATTTTTGGGGCACAAACTCATTTAAAATCCTCTCTCCCCCCCAAAAAAATGCAAAGTCAACACATACAAATACTCTATCTGCTGACTTTGCCAAACCCATACACACTATCCCTCTTTTGTGTTTAAATTTCTGTCTAAATTCATCGTACCATGTAGTGCAAGGGCCTGCCCGATTACCTACAAATTGTAACGTAGACAGTTTTTGTCTCCTATTATATTGATAGGTATTTTCAGAATGTCAAAATGTGCTGAAATTTTGACAGTGTGGATCCATATTTTTAGATTATGACACTTCTTACCTGTCCACTGGGCTGCCAATAGTGTAAGTAAGGAGGGGCTGGCTAAAGTATCCCCGATTATTTGTGCAAACAGGTCTCATGGAAGTGGAGAGGGATACGATGAATCCGATAAGCTGACCTTACCCTTTTGTCTTTAAATACTCATTTAAGTTTTCTACTTATGTTGGCTAAGCATGTTTGTGTCAAATCTGCATGCAATGTTATGTGCATTAGTAATTTTCCTGTGGAGATTTTTAGGTACTTTTGATTTTAGGTATTTTACCATGTCACCGGCACACACAAATTTATTACTTGACATGTTTGGTATCTATTTATTCATCACAACCTCATCTTTTATATTTTACCCAAAAAATGTGTATAATGTGTGTGTGTTCCCACCCATGAAAGTGGGCGGGCATATAGTTCCGGTAAGTGGTGCCCAAAGGGGGGAGGGGTGACACGAGCACTAAGTGGTGTATATATAAGGGAGTGGAGCGATTTCTTCTTCACACTTATTAATGGACTTTGTTTGAGGAATGTTTGGAATGTGATGTTTGCACATCTTTTCACTTTTTTTACTGTTTGTATATTTTCATCATGGCACCAATGTGAATGGAGAGGTGTTCTTGTGGTCACTATTTTTTCCACTATTTTATGTATAACAAAGTATTGTAGAAAAGATCACACCATAGAAAATGGGGAAAGTAGAAAATAAACCCGGATATGAAGGTGACATTTGTGTACGAAGAACAGCTTAATAATTACCACCATTTTATTCTCCAGGGCCTCTGCTTTGAGAAAATATGTTTGGGGGTTTTACCTAATCTTCAGGCCCAAAATCTTCATATTACCATGTGTGCAAAAATAATGGAAAAACCAGCTCTGTCAGTGAAAGGGTTAATGTGAGCTAGATGGGATCACTCTGCTGTGGTCACACTCTAAACATTAGAGCTCCCCCTAGCTGCAGTCTGGTAATAACATTGCTAGGAGGTCTATTCATTTATCTGCTACATACTTCCCATCTTTATATAAACGTCTCCTGACATTTAGGGGTCTATTCATAAATAATTTACATAGCAATCTGCCCGGTGACAATGCATGTACAGTAAAACCTTGGACTGCGAGCATAATTTGTTCCGGAAACATGCTTGTAATCCAAAGCACTTGTATATCAAAGCAAATTTCCCCATAAGAAATAATAGAAACTCAGATGATTTGTTCCACAACCATTTATTCATAGGTCTTTCAGTTTATAGTCCATGTAAAAAGATCATAGCAATGAGATAGGTTGTGTAACCATAAAATGTCCACCACAAATGGCAGCCTTCACAAGGGGATTAGAAGCAAAAATCCAGCAGGAGCTCCAGAGTATAAAAGAGGAGAGAGGCGCCTTTAAGTGTAACATTATGGTTACATTTAATGAAGGTACAACATTTAGCAACTCATGTGGTTGATTAAAACAGGTACATCTATGTATGCAGACATCTAGGGTAAAGCTGTCCACATAGACCATCCTCCGCACTGCCGGCTCTCATTGCGTTCAGTCTGCAATCGTGACCGGGAAGACTACCCTGCAGTAGAGCGATCTGAAAGCGAGGATTGAACCGCTTGTGGAAGGGATGACGTCAATGGCGGTGCGGAGGATGGTCTATGTGGACAACTTTACCCCGGATGTCTGCATACTTAGATGTGCCCCTTTTAAACATCAACCGTGTGAGTTGCTAAATGTTTTACCTTCATTAAAAGTAACCATATTGCTACACTTAGAAGCGCCTCTCTTCTCTTTTATACTCAGTTGTGACATGATGCTACTTGTATATCAAGACAAAATGTATGAAAAAATTTTGCTTGTCTTGCATGACGCTCTCAAACCAAGTTACTCTCAAACCAAGGTTTTACTGTACGTCCCTGTAGGGGTTTTACTATATGGGGATTGAAGGAATGAAGCGATCTGTTGAGCTGGTTGAACGTTTTCCATCAAATAAAAATAAACAATGTTACATTTGTTCATTAGATGGTGATAACTTCTATGATACTTAGCGCCATCTAATGGCCAAATGCAAATTTTCAGGTTTAAATCAGTGGTTGGTTTAATATTGTTGCTTTGAATAACTTATATCCTTCAGTGTGTTCTGTACTCACCAGTGTATGAGGATGACCTCAGTTATCTGTATGAAGACATGTCTGATAAACAAAACTAAGGGATCTACTTCTAGAAAATTCATTGGAGGAATGTGACAAACACTCATCCAGCCATTACAAATTCTGGTCATAATGTAGCAAAGTGATTTCTTATGATTGTCAGCTCCATCTAGTGACCATAATGGGGTATTTTTCCTGACATACCTCCATTAGTAAAAATAACACAATACTGCATTATGACCACTAGATGGAGCCAAGGAAATCAGTGTATGAAATAAAATACATCCAATATTCATCACAGCTGGGTGAATGGCAGACACATTCGTTCAACAAATTTTTTTTTTATATTTAAAAAAAAAAGAGGAAGATTTTGCTACTATAAATGTACCACATCCAATATCTATATCATTTCAAAAAGAACCTTGTATGTCGGACTTTATTGGTACGACAAAGGATGAACACAAAATTTACATAAAATATAAATCTTTATTACAAATACTAAAGTGATGTGTTAAAACCACTTGGGAACAAATCCATCAAACATTAGGCCGTATATATTCATAATGACTCATTTAGCTTTGTTGAATTGTCCAAGAGGTTGACGCGTTTCACATCAATAAGCTTCCTCAGGACCTTCAATGCCTTGGCAGCAAAGAAAATCAGCCTAACTAAAAAAACATAACATTGTCAATTATCATCTGTGCCACTTACATAACGCTTGGGGGACGTAGCAAGGAGACGGTGATAAATGGCGGTGTCAAAGTAGCTTTTACTTGTACAAAATTAAAGTTACACCCAAGCACATCAAATCCTCCCCCCCAAAAATTGATGCCCCCCACCCCCATATATACACACTTACAAACATAAACGCACACGTTGGAGCGCCTATGCCTAAAAACTTTGATTGGGACACACATGATATATATCGCTGCGCACGCAGGGATAAGAGCAATAATTCTAGCACCAGACTTCCTCCATAACACTAAACTGATGACCTATAGGGGCCTTTAAAACTTTGCCTATAGAAAATATAGGGTACTGAAGTTTGTCACCATTCACAGGCACACACAAATTTACGGTTTGACATGTTGGGTATCTATTTACTCTGTGCAACCTCTGCTTTTATATTTTACCAAAAAATTGGGTAACTAATTGCATTTTTGTGCCCCCTATAATGAACTGTGTGTTTTTTACTGATATTTTGCGTTAATAGTAGACTTTTGCGGTAATATTATGTGACATAAAAAATTTGGAACTACTACTATCCTCTAGGGCAGTGGTTCTCAACCTGGGGGTCAAATGATGATTTGCCAGGGGTCACTGAATCCTTGGCTGTTCCTGAAGCCCGCGCTGCTCTCCCAGCCTTTTTGCAGCCGCCCAGCGGAGCTGTCCCTGTGGCCGCCCAGCTGGGCTGTTCCTGGAGCCCGCGGCCACCCGCTCGGCCTCTTCGCAGGTGCCCATTCAGTGCATGGCTGGGGGGCAGAGACTAGAGGTCAGCTGTCTGGTGAGGAATGTGAAGTGGGAGGGGCTGGAGGAGACCCTATCTCCTGATTTCGGCATAGGTGTCACTGCTATGAGACATTACAAAGTCGGAGACACAGTGAGTAACACTACCTGTGATTATATTTGCCAATAAAAGTCCCCACCACAGTTCTTAGATCAGCAGAAGTCCTTGATCAACCCCCTGCCAGCACTGCCACTCATCCCATTCCCCCCTCCACCCAGGAGTAAGAGAAGGAAAAAAAATAGAGAATACATGGAAGGGAGAGGAAAGGAGGGGGAGGAACAAAGAAAAAGGGAGAGAGAGAATAAGAGAAAGAACAAGAAAGACGGCTAGAGAGCGGGATGGGGAAAAAAAAAAAAAAAAAGAAATTAGGACAGAGAGAGATAAAGGGGAAAGAAAGGAGAACAAAGAGTGGTACATCCTTAAACTTACCATAAGGGGTTTTAATACTGTATGTGTGGAAGGGACTCAGGGAGCGCTAAATGTCCATGGGTTAGGGGCGCAAATTACTCGTCTTGCCTTGGGTGCTGACAACCCACGCTACGAAAATAATTTTACTGTTAGGGGTCCCCACAACTTTTATCAAGGGGTCACAGCACTAGAAAGGTTGAGAACCACTGCTCTAGGGTGTCTGCTTTCAGAAAATATATCATGTTTTGGGGGGTTTTATGTAATCTTCAGGCCTAAAATGCTTTTTTTAAACATGGGCAAAAATCTACAAAACAAGCTCTGGCAGTGAAAGGGTTAAAGTTAAAGGATAAGTTCTCCTTCGGTAAGATGTTACATGTTCCTGTTACTGCAGCGGCTCAGCGATCCGAGTCCTCTGTGTGACAGCAGTTCGGGGAGAAGTTCCCTGTACCGGCTGTCTCTTTATGAAAAGAGCGCGGCCATGCCATTCATTCACAGAGTTCTGTCCTTTGCCAATGTCGGCTTGTAGTTTTCAATGGACTCCCACACTGCTGCTGAGCTCTCTGGTAGATGATTGGTTCTTCCTGTCACTGTAACTGCCTTCCCGTATAATGTAGAGGCAGACAGATTACACGGACAGTCTACAGGAGTTCTGCATAGCACCAGCCATCAGCACATCATGGCTGCAATGTTTTCCAGGATCCTAAAAAAATTGTAAATTAATATTTTTTTACCTGCAGAAAATGTGCATTTATTATTTTTTATAAAAGGTGAACTTTTCCTTTATTGGAGCGGACACCGGAGCGTGTCGCTTGTACTGAACACCCAAGTTATAAAAGCCACGGCATTCCTAAAAGCACCTTAGATTTTTATATACGGTTTTGGTTAAAATTATTTTTTATTTTACCAGAACAAGGAGATTGTCATAAGGGACAAAGAGATTGTCATAAGGGACAAGTAGATTGGGACCTCGATTTGGTCCATTGGACAAGTAGTTTTTTTTAAACATTTCCAAACCCCCTGGAACTGTTTCTTACATGATGAAGATCAGCCATGGAGTATATCTGAGGTGTATATCAGGATGTGCTTCTTCCCCACATGAGAGCTGTGATGTCCAGCAACATTGATATAGAAGACATTTCCCGCACTCAAGGGACTAATACGACTCAAGGGTTGTGTGGGATCCCTGATGTACAGGAAGACAGGACTTCAGCGAGTAACAATTCCCTCACTCAGGACAGGAAAGTGGCTTCTCCCTTGTGTGAGATCGCTGGTGCATGTAAAGATTGGACTTCAGTGAAAAACTTTTCCCACACTCAGGACAGGAATACGGCTTCTCCCTTGTGTGAGATCTCTGATGTGTGTAAAGAAAAGACTTCTGTGAAAAACCTTTTCCCGGGGTCAGGACAGGAATATGGCTTCTCCCCCGTGTGCAATCTCTGATGTGTGTAAAGATTGGACTTCGCTGAAAAACATTTTCCGCACTCAGGACAAGAATACGGCTTCTCGCCCGTGTGAGATCTTTGATGTATGTAAAGACTGGACTTCTGTGAAAAACATTTCCCACACTCAGGACAGGAATACGGCTTTTCCCCCGTGTGAGATCTCTGATGTGTATAAAGATTGGATAGCTGTGAAAAACATTTCCCACACTCAGGACAGGAATACGGCTTCTCCCCCGTGTGAGATCTCTGGTGCATGTTAAGATTGGATTTCAGTGAAAAACTTTTGCCACACTCGGGACAGGAATACGACTTCTCCTTTGTGTGAGATCTCTGATGTGTGTAAAGATGGGACTTCTGTGAAAAACATTTCCCGCGCTCAGGACAGGAATACGGCTTCTCCCCCATGTGCAATCTCTGATGTGTGTAAAGATTGGACTTCTGTGAAAAACATTTCCCACACTCAGAACAGGAATACGGCTTCACCCCCGTGTGAGATCTCTGATGTATGTAAAGAGTGGACTTCTTTAAAAAAAATTTCCCACACTCAGTACAGGAAAACCTCTTATCTGTTGGAAGGACGGCACCATTCCTCACAGTCTGAGGTTCCTCAGGATAAGAGGAATACGATGGTCCATCTACACTGTGTGGTGCCGGATGGGCATTTGAGGTAGCGGGGTTTTCCCTTGGACTATACTGTGTGATGTCCTCATCTTCTACTTTACAGTCTGGAGACAAAGTCAGACAATCCTCTGAGGTTTTCCTCATCTCCCGTCCATCTACTAAAATAGAGATAAAAAGATTATTACTAGACAAGAGCAGGTTGGTTCCCCTAAACCAGGACTCTGCCCACATCAGGCAGCTTTGTCTCTGAGGATCTTACAATTCCACCCTCAAGGTAACTAGTAAATGGGTCCTCTGATCCCCTACCAGATCATTTCTTTATTCATGGACCTTAGTCAGAGAGTGAGGAAACATCGAGAACTGTCTTTTATAGGAGTGACAGTGATGAGGGGATTATAGGACGAGTGTCCCCACCCCCTCTATCACTCATTGCCATCTTTCAACACAAGAAGTACTGCAGGAAAAAGAACCCGCTCCAAGTGTCTAGGTCACAAGTACCGCACTTCCTTTTTTAGTCCATGATTTAGTCATGAATAACAGAGCCCCACCAGAGGTCAGAGAGTGAGGATGGAGGGAGAACAACCAAGATGAAGACTGGACTGATCCTGAAGAAGACCACCATCATTGGGTTATTGACTCCTCCCTTATTATCACTTTCTGTTTAAGGTTCCAAAGTTTAAGGATGTTATCACATTATTATTAACATGTAAAAGTCTGTGCTCCAATAAAATCATCAGATATAAAATGTCCAGCTGGTAGGAAATGGGTGCAAAAAAGTAAGGCCTATGTAATGTACATAATGGACTTTGTAGGCATGTATAAAAAATAATAACAAATTTTAATAGTTCGCATAAAATTCATACATATACAACACGGTAATTTATAAAAAGATATAGGACACAGTGTTTTTTCCTGGAAGATATACTGAATCATATATTTCCTGTGGGGCAATACTAGAAGAACTTTGGTTTATGGCATTGTGTTACATTATGTGGCGTGTGTATATATATTATATATATATTTTCTTCTTTTAGTTTCCTCTCACCTATGACCAGGGCTTTGACCGCAGTTCCTTCTTTGGCCACCGGGGGCATGGCCTGGGCGATGTTATGTTCAGCATAGCCAGGATGTGTGGCCACCCAAGCCATTGGGGTTGCGGCCCACTCTCCCCAGTCCTATGGACCGGCGACAGTGAGGGCATGCATCCACCCCCGGCAACCAAGGAGGCACTCTCCATCTTGTGTCTCCTAGGCCCACCACGGCCGCCGCAGGCTGTGGGCACTAGGACCGGCGTGTCCGGTATTCTAGTGCGCATGCGCCCGCTGGCACATGCGCAGTGCACCAGCGGCTGGGCTGAGTGAAGTCAGACGCCAGTCTGACCGAGCTCAGTTGGGATGCACAAATAGCGAGGTGAAGACACCATTTCCCAGGCGCTCTGAGGGAAATTGATGTCCATTACACCTCATAACGGCAAACAGGCAGCCCCACACTCGGAACCACCGCAATTCCAGGTATTTTACTATGCACCCCGCTTCGGTACTAGCAAAGCGCCAACTCCAACACTTCTCAGATCAGTGAACAACCAAGGTATTTTTGTTTTTCTGTTAGTTACCCTCTTTCTTTGAATAAAAGTTATTACTTAGTGTCGATCATTAAATGGTTAAAGACCCTGGGAGGACAAACGCTATGTTTTTTTATATAGACAGGCAAGAACCGGGCTTAAGGTGATGTGAGCTGTAGTAACTATATATCAACTGATATGTGAGTTTGGGGCCCAGTATTGTAGTTTACCCAAACACCAACTGAAGTATTTACTAGTACTTATATACGTTTTACATCTATAGTTACCTTGTGCATCCCCACATCCCGATATATGTGCTGTCGTTCAGCATTAGGGTCCTCGGTCATTACCTTCCTTGTGGAGGGGGCCTTTCTACAGTCACAATTTCCCTGGTGTAGGTGAGCGTTGAAACTTCTTGATAAAGCACTATATCATTGGTGAGTTCATGTATATTGCACCTATGCATAGCTGTACTTTAATACTTATAATTTGTATTGCATTCTAATTAAAGTATGTTCTTCTAACTAGAAACATTGAAGCTACTGAAGAAGCGACAGTTCAGGTCGCAAAGTACACACATGTAGTGCAAGCAATTCTTTTAATCTATGAGGATTGTGGGAACAACCAAGAGGAATACATACACCTCAGTGTGGGCATTTTCTTGATACTTCTAGTATTGCCCCACAGGAAGTATATGATTCAGTATATTCTCCAGGAAAAAAACACTGTGTCCCATATTTTTTTTATAAATCACTGTGTTGTATATGTATGAATTTTATGTGAACTATTAAAATTTGTTATTATTTTTATATGTGCCTACAAAGTCCATTATTCCCAAGTCCAGTATTTTCAGATTATGTAGGATGTGGCACATTTATACTAAAGGTGAGAAACATTGGTGTAAGGGTCAGGACTAATATTGGTATTCTTTAATCAGTGGAAGATTCAATGTTTACATGAGACAAGTTGAAAAAGACCCACACCTCTGCCTCCCATCTCCTGAGACTGCACTCAGTAACTTGGTTCTGAGACTATACAGACATATCCCTCCACCCGGCACAGCCAGCAGACAACAAAGTAACAGAATAAACAAGACACAAAGCGCAATCAGAAATTTTTAGGTATCTAAAAATGATTGGCTGGCAACCATTCAAGGGTATTCACACAAATAGGAAACATAAGGGGAATACAAAGACACTGAATTTCAAAAGAGCCAACTTCACTAAACTACGATCCTTGTTAGAAGCCATGAATTGGGATAAAATCTTAGGAATAAAGTACACGGAGGAGAGATAGGTTTGCTTTAAGAGCATATTAAAAAAGGGCATTAGCCAATGCATCCCATTGGGTAATAAAATTTAAAAGAGCGAACAAAAGTCCTGGATGGCTTAACTCCAATGTAAAAATGCATATAAAAGCAAAGAAGAAGGCCTTCAAAAAATACAAAGCTATGGGATCATCATCAGCATTCAGACTTTAGAACACGAAATACACATAGCTGAGGAGAGCAAAAAAAATCCCAAAAAATTAAACAGTATAAAAGGAAGGACAGACCATATTGGCCCCATAAAGAATGAGGAAGGACATCTGGTTACAAAGGTTGGGGAGATGGCAAAGGTATTGAATTTATTCTTCTCAGTCTTCACGAGGGAATCGAGGGGCTTCAGTGACAAAAACTGCAGTGTTTATCCTCATGAGACATCACAGGAAGCATCTCCATGGTTAACAGAGGACAGAATTAAAATTAGACTTGGGAAACTTAACATTAATAAATCACCGGGACCAGATGGCTTGCATCCGAGAGTACTTAGGGAACTCAGTCAAGTAATTGCCAGACCATTGTTCCTAATTTTTACTCACAGTCTACTGACTGGAATGGTTCCAGCTGATTGGAGAAAAGCCAATGTAGCACCAATATTTAAAAAGGGCCCAAAATACATTCCTGGGAATTACAGACCGGTTGGCCTAACATCAATAGTATGCAAGCTCTTGGAGGGGATGATAAGGGACTATATATAAGATTTTAGTAACGAGAACGGTATCATTAGCAGTAATCAGCATGGGTTCATGAAGAATCATTCTTGCCAAACCAATCTATTAACATTTCATGAGGAGGTGAGTTGTCATCTAGATAAAGGAAGGCCCGTAGACGTGGTGTATCTGGATTTTGCAAAAGCATTTGACACAGTTCCCCATAAATGTTTACTGTACAAAATAAGGTCCGTTGGCATGGACCATAGGGTGAATACATGGATTGAAAACTGGCTACAAGGGCGAGTTCAGAGGGTGGTGATAAATGGGGAGTACTCAGAATGGTCAGGGGTGGGTAGTGGGGTTCCCCAGGGTTCTATGCTGGGACCAATCCTATTTAATTTGTTCATAAATGACCTGGAGGATGGGGTAAACAGTTCAATCTCTGTATTTGCGGACGATACTAAGCTAAGCAGGGCAATAACTTCTCCCCAAGACGAAACCTTGCAAAAAGATCTGAACAAATTAATGGGGTGGGCGACTACATGGCAAATGAGGTTCAATGTAGAAAAATGTAAAATAATGCATTTGGGTGGCAAAAATATGAATGCAATCTATACACTGGGGGGAGAACCTCTGGGGGAATCTAGGATGGAAAAGGACCTGGGGGTCCTAGTAGACGATAGCAGAAGCTTGGCATTGTATGCCATTGCTGAGCCTAACAAAGCAAACAGAATATTGACATGCATTAAAAAAGGGATAAGCTCCAGAAATAAAATGATAATTCTCCAGCCCTACAAGACTCTGGTCCGGCCGCACCTAGAGTATGCTGTCCAGTTCTGGGCACCAGTCCTCAGGAAGAATGTACTGGAAATGGAGCGAGTACAAAGAAGGGCAACAAAGCGAATAAAGGGTCTGGAGGATATTAGTTATGAGGAAAGGTTGCGAGCACTGAACTTATTCCCTCTGGAGAAGAGACGCTTGAGAGGGGATATGATTTCAATTTACAAATAACATACTGGTGACCCCACAATAGGGATAAAACTTTTTTGTGGAAGGGAGTTTAACAAGACACGTGGCCACTCATTAAAATTAGAAGAAAAGAGGTTTAACCTTAAACTGCGTAGAGGGTTCTTTACTGTAAGAGCGGCAAGGATGTGGAGTTCCCTTCCACGGGCGGTGGTCTCAGCGTGGCGCATCGATACTTTAAAAAACTATAATGGTTCGTACACACGGTCGGACTTTTCAGCTACAAAAGTCCAACGGACGCTGACGGACTAAAGCTGGCTGGTAATCCGATCGTGTGTGGGCTTCTCCGGACTTTCAACGGACTTTTTCAGCCTCAAATCCGACGGACTTTAGATTTGAAACATGCTTCAAATCTTTCCGACGGACTCGAGTCCGGTCGAAAAATCCGCTCGTCTGTATGCTAGTCCGACGGACAAAAACCCACGCTAGGGCAGCTATTGGCTACTGGCTATGAACTTCCTTATTTTAGTCCGGTGTACGTCATCACGTAAGAATTCGACGGACTTTTGTGTGATCGTGTGAAGGCAAGTCTGTTCGTTAGAAAGTCCGCCAAAAGTCCGTCGAAAGTCTGTCGGACAGGCTGTCGGACTTTTGTAGCTGAAAAGTCCGACCGTGTGTACGCCCCATTAGATAAGCACCTGAATGACCACAACATACAGGGATATACAATGTAATACTGACACATAACCACACACATAGGTTGGACTTGATGGACTTGTTTCTTTTTTCAACCTCACCTACTATACTATATGATTCTCATTTTAGCCAAAATCATGCAGTTCTAGCAAGTGGTTACATATATATATATATATATATATATATATATATATATATATATATATATATATATATATATATACACTTTAAAAAAAAAATCAAACTTTTAAGAATTAAAAAAAAACAAGTTAGCCCCAAAAAATCGAGTGTTTACATGTGTTGGCGCTGAAAGTGACATCATGGCGTTGCTTCCGACCTCCAAGGGTCATAGAGCTGGCCGGGGACCATATGGTCCCCGGCCAGCTCTATGGTGTATCACCGCCAGTTTCATTCTCTGGCTCGGCGATCGCACGGACGATCCGGGAGAAGCACTGGAAGGCGGGATGTCCCTTCCCGTCGCCTGTAAAAGCAATCAAGTGGCTAAACAGCCACTATGATGGCTTTTACATTGCAGGGAATCACGGGCTGAAAAAAAGATATCTAAATGATGCCTGCAGCTGCACCCATTATCCAGATATCGCCACTTCAAGTCCAGGACATCATAGGAAAGGCCTGCCGGCGGAAAGTGGATAAATAATAATATTATATTAAACATTGCCTACATTGTATACCCAACATATCCTATAGAAAATTACAATGTAGACCCCAGTAACAACACATACTATGTCAGTGTATGTAAAAAGATCACCTAACATTATAGAAAGTAGTCACTTGGTACAGAATAAATAGAGTGTAAAAGTAACCTACATTATCTGTTTCTAAATACAGGAAGGATGGACATGCGAATACAAAGCAAATAATGTTACATATGTTTCTCTTATGCCGCGTACACACGGTCTGACTTTTCTGCTACAAAAGTCTGACAGCCTGTCTGACAGACTTTCGGCGGACTTGCGGCAGACTTTCTAACGAACGGACTTGCCTACATACGATCACACAAAAGTCCGACGGATTCGTACGTGATGACGTACACCGGACTAAAATAAGGAAGTTGATAGCCAGTAGCCAATAGCTGCCCTAGCGTGGGTTTTTGTCCGTTGAACTAGCATACAGACGAGCGGATTTCTGGGTCCGGCGTAGTTACGACGTAAAGATTTGAAGCATGTTTCATTATTATTATTTGCAATGATTTTTCTGGCTTGAAATAAGCACCTCAGTATTGCTACTGTGGTACTTTTCCTCTCCCCAGGTTCCTTCCTATATCCGAGTATGCACAGTCCAGCTTCCATCTTCAAAGTTATCCCATAGATCTCACCCATGGTACTAAGAACCCCCTCCCAGTATCTAAATAACTTTAGGCATCTCCATAGCATATGGATGAGATCTCCAGTCCCCGGGCATCTAGGGCATTTATCATCTGATCTTCTACCGTACTTAAACAGCCTCTTAGGAGTATAGTAAGCTCTATATATCAGCATCAATTGAGATATTTTCTGCGAAGGTGAGACTGAAACCATCGGTCCCATCTCCAAAATCCTCCTCCACTGTTCCTGAGATATTTCCCCTAAATCCTCTTCCCATCTCTCTTTATCCTTACGGGAATCCAAACCCGTATTTATTCCTTTACATAGCTGTCCATATAACTTGGAGAGAAGTCCCTTAATTGTACCTGCCTGGAGTATATTTTGAAAGATAGGAGTTTTGTTCCATTCTAATGCTTGTGTCCTAAATTGGACTTCTAGGGCATGTTGGATCTGTAAATATCTGAAAAAAGATTGCTGTGGTATGTTAAATTCCCTTCTCAAATCCAAAAATACCCTGTATTTCCCACTCTTTGACCTTTCCTATCTGTAGCACTTCCTGCAAATTCTTGTTGTTCAAAAGGGGGATATTTTCATATAATCCGGTATATCCCTTCTGCTTTTTAACTGTTTTCCATATTTTGGTTATCATTTTTATTATCAAATTTTTATAACAAAAGGAGTCCGCTTCTAACGCATCAATAATTGTTATATGCCAGGTTCATGAAAGCATTATCCTCCCATTAGGGGTGCCGCCTCCCGGAATCTCACATCCCATTAGATGTTGCGATTGTGCTGCCAGGTAGTAACTCTCGGGATGCGGCACCGCCAAAACCCCTCTCCTCGGTCGGGAGCTGCATAGTTTGGAGTCGGATCCTAGCTTGTCCCCCTTTCCAATTTAACTTTCTGAAGGGGGTTTCAATTTTTAAAAAAACATTTCTTACATATCCACACTGGAGAATTATGCAATAAGTATAGTAGCTGTGGCATCCATATAATTTTGATTAGGCTACATCTACCAGCTACCGATAGAGGAAGCCGTTTCCAGATGTTAATTTTTTGTTTAAACTTAGTTTATAATGGTATTAAATTTTTACTAATAAACTGGTTAGGGTCTTTCGTCAGTAGTATCCCCAGATGTTTCAGCGCATCTACTACTGCTAGTTGAGGCATTCCTCTTAAAGTGGAACCACTGATGGGGTCCACTGGTTAAAACTCCGATTTCTCCCAGTTTATCACTAATCCTGTAAATCTACCAAATTCCTCCACTATACTCATTGCTTTAACCAAAGATTGCCCTGTATCTCCCAGGAAAAGCAGAACATTGTCTGCGTATAGGGCGATTCTTTCTTCTCCTGTCTTCCTCTGGAAACCTCTTATCTCAGGGCATGATCTTATGGAAATGGCCAGGGATTTCATCGCAAGGGCGAAGAACAGGGGGTGACAATGGGCACCCCTGTCTTGTCCCCCTCTCCAACTGGATCCTGTCCGAAAATTCATCATTAATTCTAACCCTGGCACTAGGATCACTATAAAGCATTTTTATCCAGCCTATAAAAGAAGGACCAAACCCGAATCTCCCCAGAACCCGCCAGATATAACCCCACTCCATGCTATCAAAAGCTTTGGTCACATCTAGTGACATCACAGCTCTTGATCCCTCATTTTATGACGGGGTCTGCAGATTCAGGAATGTCCTTCTAATATTCATACTAGTGGATCTATTAGCAATGAATCCAGTCTGATCTGGATGAATTAATTTTGAAGCGATTTTATTCAACCTAACTGCCAAGACCTTAGCTAATATTTTAGCATCCGAGTACAGGAGAGAGATTGGTCTATATGACACTGTATCCAACGGGTCCTTTCCCTCTTTATGTATCAGTATTAAGGATGAGCCGAACACCCCCCGGTTCGGTTCGCACCAGAACTTGCGAACAGACCAAAACTTTGCACGAACGTTTGAACCCCATTGAAGTCTATAGGACTCGAACGTTCTAAATCAAAAGTGCTCATTTTAAAAGCTAATTTGCATGGTATTGTCCTAAAAAGTGTTTGGGGACCCGGATCCTGCCCCAGGGGACATGTATCAATGCAAAAAAAAAGTTTTAAAAACGGCCGTTTTTTCGGGAGCAGTGATTTTAATAATGCTTAAAGTCAAACAATAAAAGTGTAATATTCCTTTAAATTTCGTACCTGGGGGGTGTCTATAGTATGCCTGTAAAGGGGCGCATGTTTCCCATGTTTAGAACAGTCTGACAGCAAAATGACCTTTCAAAGGAAAAAAGTCATTTAAAACTACTCGCGGCTATACTGAATTGCCGGCCAGACAATACACATAAAAGTTCATTGATAAAAACGGCATGGGAATTCCCCACAGGGGAACCCTGAACCAAAATTTAAAAAAAAAAATGACGTGGGGGGTCCCCCTAAATTCCATACCAGGCCCTTCAGGTCTGGTATGGATATTAAGGGGAATCCCGGCCAAAATTTAAAAAAAAAATGGCGTGGGGTACCCCCAAAAATCCATACCAGACCCTTATCCGAGCACGCAACCTGGCAGGTCGCAGGAAAAGAGGGGGGGACGAGAGAGCGCCCCCCCTCCTGAACCGTACCAGGCCACATGCCCTCAACATTGGGAGGGTGCTTTGGGGGTAGCCCCCCAAAGCACCTTGTCCCCATGTTGATGAGGACAAGGGCCTCATGCCCACAACCCTGGCCCGTTGGTTGTGGGGGTCTGCAGGCAGGGGGCTTATCGGAATCCGGAAGCACCCTTTAACAAGGGGACCCCCAGATCCCGGCCCTCCCCCCTGTGTGAAATGGTAAGGGGGTACAAAAGTACCCCTACCATTTCACAAAAAAATGTCAAAAATGTTAAAAATGAAAGAGACAGTTTTTGACAATTCCTTTATTTAAATGCTTCTTCTTTCTTCTATTTTCTATCTTCTTTCTTCTATCTTCCTTCGGTTTCTTCCTCCATCTTCTTCTTCTGGTTCTTGTTCTTCTGGTTCTTCATCCAGTCTTCTCGTCCGGCATCTTCCTCAGCGGCGCCGTCTTCACTTCATCTTCTTTCCTCAAGCCGCTCCGCATCCACGATTGGATGGGAGGCTCCCGCTGAGTGACGCTTCTCCTCTTCTGACAGTTCTTAAATAATGGAGGGCGGGTGCCCCCGCCCCCCTCTGACGCACGGGGACTTTCCTGTGTCAGAGGGGGGCGGGGTCACCCGCCCTCCGTTATTTAAGAACTGTCAGAGGAGAAGCGTCACACATCGGGAGCCTCCCATCCAATCGTGGATGCGGAGCGGCCCGAGGAAAGAAGATGAAGTAAAGAAGGCGCCGCTAAGGAAGATGAGAAGACCGGATGAAGAACCAGAAGAACAAGAAGAACCAGAAGAACAAGAACCAGAAGAAGAAGGAGATTGAGGAAGAAACCGAAGGAAGATTGAAGATAGAAGATAGATGAAAGAAGATAGAAAATAGAAGAAAGAAGAAGCATTTAAATAAAGGAATTGTCAAAAACTGTCTCTTGTCATTTTTAACATTTTTTTTGTGAAATGGTAGGGGTACTTTTGTACCCCCTTACCATTTCACACAGGGGGGAGGGCCGGGATCTGGGGGTCCCCTTGTTAAAGGGGGCTTCCAGATTCTGATAAGCCCCCTGCCCGCAGACCCCCACAACCACCGGGCAAGGGTTGTGGGGATGAGGCCCTTGTCCCCATCAACATGGGGACAAGGTGTTTTGGGGGGCTACCCCCAAAGCACCCTCCCAATGTTGAGGGCATGTGGCCTGGTACGGTTCAAGAGGGGGGGCGCTCCCTTGTCCCCCCCTTCTTTTCCTGCGGCCTGCCAGGTTGCGTGCTCGGATAAGGGTCTGGTATGGATTTTTCGGGGTATCCCACGCCATTTTTTTTAAATTTTGGTGCGGGGTTCCCCTTAAAATCCATACCAGACCTGAAGGGTCTGGTATAGATTTTGAGGGGGACCCCACGCCAATTTTTAAAAAAAAAATTTGGCCGAGGTTCCCCTTAATATCCATACCAGACCTGAAGGGCCTGGTATGGAATTTAGGGGGACCCCCACGTCATTTTTTAAAAAATTTTGGTTCGAGGTTCCCCTGTGGGGAATTCCCATGCCGTTTTTATCAATGAACTTTTATGTGTATTGTTGGGCCGGCAATTCAGTATAGCCGCGAGTAGTTTTAAATGACTTTTTTCCTTTGAAATGTAATTTTGCTGTCAGACTGTTCTAAACACGGGAAACATGCGCCCCTTTACAGGCATACTATAGACACCCCCCAGGTACGAAATTTAAAGGGATATTACACTTTTATTGTTTGACTTTAAGCATTATTAAAATCACTGCTCCCGAAAAAACAGCCGTTTTTAAAACTTTTTTTGCATTGATACATGTCCCCTGGGGCAGGACCCGGGTCCCCAAACACTTTTTATGACAATACCATGCATATAAGCCTTTAAAATTAGCACTTTTGATTTCTCCCATAGACTTTTAAAGGGTGTTCCGCGGCATTCGAATTTGCCGCGAACACCCCAAATTGTTCGCAGTTCGGTGAACAGCCGATGTTCGAGTCGAACAGGAGTTCGACTCGAACTCGAAGCTCATCCCTAATCAGTATAATCGTTGCTTCTAGCATCAAGACGGGCAATCTTCCCTCCATAACTGCTCCTCTCAACGCTCTAAGAAACTCGGGGAGTATTATTTCTCCGTAATATTTATATGTCTCCATCGGAAGCCCATCTGGGCCAGGAGATTTTTGCTTTGCCATCCCAGCTACTGCCTGTTGGCGTTCTATGAGAGTTATTGGAGCTTCCAGTTCTTATCTGTCTGCTTGTGTAATGGTCGGTATCTCTAGTTTCCCCAGGAAATCATCCATTAGTCCCTCCTCCCCCACTCTCTGCGATGTATAAAGTTTTTTATAATAATCGCTGAAGGTAGCTAATATCTCTGAGGTACAGGAAGTAACCTCTCCTCCTGTTGCCCTAAATGTAGAGATAGTGGAGAGGGGAGAATTGGATTTCACCAGTTGTGCCAGCATTCTTCCCACGCTTTCTCCCTCTCCAAAAGCACATTGCTTCTGGAAGAGCCGTCTGTGCTCAATCTTCCTTGTAATTACGATTTTACACTTTTGTTATTTATCTAGCCATATTTTTTCCTTTGCTGGATTTACACTTGTAAATGCACAGAGTAAGTAACCTTGACCAAGATTTTGCTAGACCCGGGCATGGGGTTGAAGACCTAGGAGAATGTCCCAGATGACTTGGTCAACTAATGTCTATGGTGAAAAATCTAAATTTTTCTGCCAGCTGAACCCCAGAATCTCCATAAATCCAGTCTAAATACATAAATTGTGTCTGCAGCACAGAGAAGGAAGATTATCCGAGAGAAATACAGGAATACAGAACGGGGAACACAGCTCAGGAAAGTGACCAGGGTATTACAGGCTGATATCACCCAGTCCCCGCTCTACTCTGGACCAATCAGTGAACAGTATGGGTGGAGGAATGTATTTAGTGTTAATGACCCACCTGTACTGATCTCTGTAGGAGTGTCCTCCTCTATAAATGTCCCCGTTATTCCATCCTCCTCCACAGACTGCTGATCAACCCTCACATACCTCTCTTCTTCTTCTGCTTTAACTTCAAATTCTATATCAATTTGATCTCCACTCTATACCAAGAAAATGAGAGAGAACAACATCTGTAAAATGTAAGCTATATTATTGTGATATCACATAAAAAATCCACACATTGTCTCTATGAGTCTGTGTTTTATAAGCTCCATCCCACCAACCTTGAAACAGTGAGGGATGGTGAGATCTTTCTGTGTGTAATCCTGGGAATACAGAGGACGGGGACATCTCTCTACTGGGTTCCTGGTATTAAGTGGCTCCATCACTCCATACTGATTATCCTCCTCTTTATACTCTTCTTTAACAACAATATTATAATCCCCGAGGTTTCCTCTCTGCATATATAATAAAACATTCATTGTAACACAAAATGCTTCTCTATAAGTTTTAACTATCAGTGATTGTTCCTCATCTACCTGATAATGGTGAGGGATCGTGTGATCTTCTTGTGTGGAATCCCGGGAATACAGAGGACGGGGACATCTCTCTGGTGGGTTCCCATTACTGGATCCATCTGTAGGAAACACACACACTGACTGACTGAATACATTGTTTCTATGTGTTTATCAGATGATGGGGGATCTAGGTGGACCCTCCGTACTGCTCTCTCCTTTACAATAAAGTCTCCTCTTACCCGGTGATGTGAGGGGCAGCTGATTGTCCATCATGACGTCCTTGTAGAGAACCTAACACACACAATGATACAGTCACCATCCAGACACATCCCTTGTCTGTTACTGGATAATGTCCCAGAATTCCCAGCACCGCTCACCTCTCCAGTCAGCAGCTCCATCATCTTCTTGGTGACTTCTAGAACCTTCTGCATGTTGTGTCTCTCGGGTTTTAGGGAGTCACATGGAGGCACTGTGATGGTCATATGATCACCTGACTTCAAAAGAGGAAATCTCTGTATTGAGGAACCAATAGGAATATCATGTTAGAATCCCAGAATCCTCCTCACCTCTCCGGTCAGGTCTGTGTTTTATTAATAGAGATAAGAGTTATGTCATGTGACCTCCCAGAATCCCCCTCACCTCTCCGGTCAGGTCTGTGTTTTATTAATAGAGATAAGAGTGATGTCATGTGACCTCCCAGAATCCTCCTCACCTCTCCGGTCAGGTCTGTGTTTTATTAATAGAGATAAGAGTGATGTCATGTGACCTCCCAGAATCCTCCTCACCTCTCCGGTCAGCAGGTAGATGATCTCCAGGGTGAGGTTCAGTATCTCCTCAGTCATGTGACTCCAGTCCTCCTCCATGCTCATTGGTGCCATCTATGAAGGTTTCCCTATAGACAGTCAACATTGATATCAGATAATTATCTGGATTGGTGTTGGTTGTACAATAATAGGATGAGGATATCAGGAGGTAATGTGAAGGTCAGTATTTATTTAAGCATTATGGTCCCCAGTGAGAACATATTTAATCTGGACAGTTTAGTGTTTGGTTTGATTCTTGCAATCCGAGTGTCTTGTAAAATTTTGCCTCCTGGATCACAAATTCCATTCTCTATTTTAGGTGTCAGATGAGGAGGAGATCCAGGAATCAGGATAAAGGTCAGGGCAAGCAAAAGACGAGAACATCCAAGAGATGAAGCCGGGGTCACTACACAGAAAATCAATCCAAGGAAACAACAGGCAGGACGAGGAATAGCAAGAAGGAGCTCAGAGACAAATGAGAATATTGCTCAGCCAATGGGAGATTATCTCAGCATGACTTACATAATGAAGGAGATGAGGGGGAGGGGAGGAAGTCACTTAAGGTGGTTTTAAACCCCTCTGTGTACCTTTTACCCATATGCAGATAAGCTGACTGTGTTACACATTGCATCTGGATTAGAGATTGTCAATTTTATAAAACATGATAAAAATTAAAATATCCAATATTTATGACCTTCATTACAGTGACTATGTAGGAAGAGGACAGACATGACGGGTGTTACTGGGTGTAAATAAAAAATAAGATCTTATTACCTTGTCTCCTGCCACTTCCAGCAATGTCTCCTCTCTACTCCCTCCCGAATCACCTCTCACCTGGAACTTCCTCTCTGTACCTGACATCACTTCCTGTCTGGTTTCCATAGAGACTTCCTGTCTGGGTAGAGATGAGATCACCACCTTGTGGAGATCAAAGGAACTGCAGCCCTGAGAAACATCTCGTAGTGTGAACACGGCCTTGTGCTGTGTGTGTGTATGTACTGAATATCCTTATAGATGGGTCATCTCCACTCCCATCAAGGGGGATAGAAATATATTACTGCTCGGGGCGGAGACATTTTGGCACCTTTGATTTTGCAGTAAAATTGATTTCAGATTTAGTCATGTAGAACATCTGTTATATGGATGCAGATGATCCACGGTGTCTGTACCCCCTGGGAGTGATCGCCATAGGGGAGATCTTAGTGACACTTGGGTGCGGGACCCCACTGTTTGAAAATAACTCACGGTCACAGTCACCAAACTTTTTCTGCACTGCGCCTCTTAGAGCCCGATCTTTTGGCTAAGTCCGGGGGCAATTTTTGCTTACCAGGGCTTAGATCAATGCTCAATTTGGGCATGGCCACCTTTTTTTATTTTTATTTATTTTCTCCTCATTGTTTGTCACTTACAACTTTTGTGTGTGTTTTTTCCACTAGATGAAGGCTGTGAATCTTTGGATTTACCCTAACATCTAGGTAGAGGATGTGTTGCCTTCTGGTTCCTTTCTCCCCTACCTCTGGGGGGGTCTCTCTTTGGGAGAGCTCCCCTGACCTAGTATCCAGGGACGGCTTTGGCTGTCCTAGAAGAAAGAGGGTCTGCCAGGCCTTCTGGCTAGGCAGACTACGTGAACCTATGTCCCCGTCAGGAACCTTGCGACCCGGGGGTCAGGGTACGAGTCTTACTTCTTCAGGCGTGGAAAAAAATCACACACTTAAGTGCACTTTTTTGTGTGTGTTCACATGCACGTTTTTTGTACACTTACGGGTTTTTTCGTTATAGGATTTTTGCACCACCACGGATCTAAAAAAAAAAAAAATGTTATATGGATACAAAGCACCCAAGCCAAGAGTAGAGGGTGGAAATGGCTCCTGATCCCCAGATTTGGGCAATTACGGGCGAAGGGTTATATCTGTATAGTCTCAGACCCAAGTCACTGAGTGCAGTCTCAGGAGATGGGAGGCAGCGGTGTGGAACCTCTGCAACTTGTCTTCAGTAAACACTTAACACTTACACTGATTACTGAATACCAATATTATGTGTCCTGACCATTACACTGTATAATTTATATTGTACATTACATATTCCTGACCCCTGCACTATATACTCTATGTTGTACATTACATCATTCTGATACTATAAAATCCTAACTTGTATCCTGCATAATATGTTTTATATTACATAGGCCTTAACTCTTTTGCAAGCATTTTCTACCAGCTGGACATTTTATATCTGATGATTTGATTGGAGCACAGACTTTTACATGTTGATAATAATGTGATATTATCCTCAAACTTTGGAACCTTAAACAGAAAGTGATAATGAGGGAGGAGTCAATAACCCAATGATGGTGGTCTTCAGGATCAGTCCAGTCTTCATCTTGGTTGTTCTCCCCCCATCCTCACTCTCTGACCTCTGGTGGGGCTCAGCCCCGCTGTTATTCATGACTAAATCATGGACTAAATAAGGAAGTGCAGGACTTATTGTGTTGGGAAGATGGCAATGAGTATTAGAGGGGGTGGGGACACTCGTCCTATAATCCCCTCATCAATGTCACTCCTATAAAAGACAGTTCTCGTTGTTTCCTCACTCTCTGACTAAGGTCCATGAATATAGAAATGAACTGGTAGGAGTTTCATAGATGTAGGGCTGAAACAACTAATCGTCATAATCGATTTTAATCAATTATAAAAATAGTTGTCAACTATTTTCATAATTGATTAGTTGGTCAGTCGATTATTTGGCCTGCATACAGAATGCATTATTTCTTTACATATCAGAAAATACAGCTCAGTACACCATCCATACATGTCAGTAAATGCCTGAAAACTTGAATGTGTGAGGAGCAATGCCTTATGGGACATGTAGTCCTGGGCAAGAGAAGGAAGCAAGTGATTCTAGGCAGAAGTTTTTTTGCCTTGCTATAGGGGAACTCTATACTATACTTTGTGGCTTTCCTATAGGAGCACTCTGAAGGCAGGAGTAGCCATAAGTACCCTTGGAGGGGTCCAGAAGAGGACAATCAGGGCTGCTCTGTGCACAACCATTACACAGAGCAGGTAAAAATGACAAAGCTTGTTTAAATTTACAATGACTTTAACTAGTTAAGGACAAGCCTATTTTTCAGACTTTGTGTTTACAATTTAAAATCATTTTTTTTGCTAGAAAATTACTTAGAACCCCCAAAGATTATATCATTTTTTCAGACACCCTAGAGAATAAAGTGGCGGTCGTTGCAATACTTTATGTCACACCGAATTTGCGCAGCGGTCCCACAAGCGCAATTCTTTTGGAAAAAGTACACTTTTTTGAATTAAAAAATAAGTCAACATTAAAGTTAGCCCAATTTTTTTATATTGTGAAAGATAATGTTACGCCGAGTAAATTGATACTCAACATGTCACTCTTCGAAGTTGCCCCCACTCGTGGAATGGCAACAAACTTTAACCCTTAAAAAACTCCATAGGCAACGTTTAAAAATTTTTACAGGTTACCAGTTTTGAGTTACAGAGAAGGTCTAGGGCTAGAATTATTGCGCTCGCTCAAAGTTCGCGATGATACCTCACATGTGTGGTTTAAACACCGTTATCATATGTGGGCGTGACTTACGCATGTGTTCGCTTCTGCACATGAACTCGGCATAATGGGGCACTTTAAACTTTTTCTTATTGATTTACTTTTTAGTTTTTATTTTTACACTGTCTTTTTGAAAAAAATTGATCACTTTTGATCCTATTACAAGAAATGTAAACATTCCTTGTAATAGTAAAAAAGCGTGACAGGACCTCTTAAATATGAGATCTGGGGACATAAAGACCTCAGATTTACACTAAAATTCAATTTAAAAAAATGTCTTTTTTTTGAAAAAAAAAATTTGCCCTTTAAGACCATTGGGCAGAAGCGACGTCAAACGTCACTTCCGCCCAATGGTCTTCAAGGGGAATTTTTTTTTTTTTTGGTATGGAGCCGAGCAGGGGCCATCTTTCTCTCACTCGGCATCCAGCCTCACAGGGGAAAGGACGCAGCAGCTAAAAGGCAGATACAGCTTGCCTAAAAGGATGCCTTCAAAGCGGGGAACCATCCTGGCAATCTCGGCGGACTCCTCAGCTCTGGTCCAGCTCCCTGGAAGCATTCTTCAGCAGTGGAAACAAGCAGCAGGAGACAAGATCCAAGATGGTGCCCGGTAAGTGCTTCACAGTCGCACGTGTGGTGTCTCCTATCCCCCCACCGTGGCTGCCGTCCACCTCACCTCCTCCCCCCTCTCCACTGGGATCCCCTGGCAGCTTCATCAGCAGTATGGACCCCAATGAGACCTGAAAGGGTAGTGGCCTGGCCGCACGTGGGACCTCCTGATATGCATCAGTGGTGCCACCCCCGCCTTATCCATCCACCTCCCGGGACCTCCCCCCCATCAGCAGGGAGCATGAACCTAGCAGAGGCCATAAGGGATAGTGACTTACGGTCCCATATTCTTGCCCTCCCCACCAGAGCTGATTTAGAGGGTTTTGTGACCTGGATGGAGAAGGCCCTTAGACAGGATATTAAAGCCTTTCAGGCCAACACAGCCCATATTGGGGGTAGAGCTACAGCACCTAGGGACATAGTCCCTACTCTACAGGGTGTACATTTTAACTTAGGGGTGTACTCACTTATGTTGCCAGCAGTTTAGACATTAATGGCTGTGTGTTGAGTTATTTTGAGGGGACAGCAAATTTACACTGTTATACAAGCTGTACACTCACTACTTTACTGTAGCAAAGTGTCATTTCTTCAGTGTTGTCACATGAAAAGATAGAATAAAATATTTACAAAAATGTGAGGGGTCTACTCACTTTTGTGATCATCTGTATCACCAATCACTTTTGTGTGGTGATAATCTGTATCACCAATAGGGATGAGCTTCGAGTTCGAGTCGAACTCATGTTCGACTCGAACATTGGCTGTTCGCAAGTTCGCCGAACAGCAAACAATTTGGGGTGTTCGCGGCAAATTCGAATGCCGCGGAACACCCTTTAAAAGTCTATGGGAGAAATCAAAAGTGCTAATTTTAAAGGTTAATATGCAAGTTATTGTCATAAAAAGTGTTTGGGGACCTGGGTCCTGCCCCAGGGGACATGGATCAATGCAAAAAAAAGTTTTAAAAACGGACGTTTTTTCAGGAGCAGTGATTTTAATAATGCTTAAAGTCAAACAATAAAAGTGTAATATCCCTTTAAATTTCATACCTGGGGGGTGTCTATAGTATGCCTGTAAAGGGGCGCATGTTTCCTGTGTTTAGAACAGTCTGACAGCAAAATGACATTTTGAAGGAAAAAACCCATTTAAAACTACCAGCGGCTATTGCATTGCCGACAATACACATAGAAGTTCATTGATAAAAACGGCATGGGAATTCCCCAAAGGGGAACCCCGAACCAAAATTTAAAAAAAAGACGTGGGAGTCCCCCTAAATTCCATACCAGGCCCTTCAGGTCTGGTATGGATATTAAGGGGAACCCTGGCCAAAATTTGAAAAAAAATGACATGGGGTTCCCCCTAAATTCCATACCAGACCCTTCAGGTCTGGTATGGATTTTAAGGGGAACCCCGCGCCAAAAAACAAAAAACGGCGTGGGGTCCCCCCAAAAATCCATACCAGACCCTTATCTGAGCACGCAACCTGGCAGGCCGCAGGAAAAGAGGGGGGACGAGAGTGCGGCCCCCCCCTCCTGAACCGTACCAGGCCACATGCCCTCAAAATTGGGAGGGTGCTTTGGGGTAGCCCCCCAAAACACCTTGTCCCCATGTTGATGAGGACAAGGGCCTCATCCCCACAACCCTGGCCGGTGGTTGTGGGGGTCTGCGGGCGGGGGGCTTATCGGAATCTGGAAGCCCCCTTTAACAAGGGGACCCCCAGATCCCGGCCCCCCCTGTGTGAAATGGTAAGGGGGTACTTACCCTTACCATTTCACTAAAAAACTGTCAAAAATGTTAAAAATGACAAGAGACAGTTTTTGACAATTCCTTTATTTAAATGCTTCTTCTTTCTTCTATCTTCCTTCATCTTCTGGTTCTTCTGGTTCTTCTGGCTCTTCTGGTTCTTCCTCCGGCGTTCTCGTCCAGCATCTCCTCCGCGGCATCTTCTATCTTCTTCTCCTCGGGCCGCTCCGCACCCATGGCATGGGGGGGAGGCTCCCGCTCTTCTCTTCTTCTTTTCTTCTCTTCTTCTCTTCTTCATTTTCTTCTCCGGGCCGCTCCGCACCCATGCTGGCATGGAGGGAGGCTCCCGCTGTGTGACGGCGCTCCTCGTCTGACAGTTCTTAAATAATGGGGGACGGGGCCACTCGGTGACCCCGCCCCCCTCTGACGCACGGGACATGACGGGACTTCCCTGTGGCATTCCTCGTAACGTCACAGGGAAGTCCCGTCAAGTCACCGTGCGTCAGAGGGGGCGGGGTCACCGGGTGGCCCCACCCCCCGTTATTTAAGAACTGTCAGATGAGGAGCACCGTCACACAGCGGGAGCCTCCCTCCATGCCAGCATGGGTGCGGAGTGGCCCGGAGAAGAAAATGAAGAAGAGAAGAGAAGAAGAGAAGAAGAGAAGAAGTGAAGAAAAGAAGAAGAGAAGAGCGGGAGCCTCCCCCCATGCCATGGGTGCGGAGCGGCCCGAGGAGAAGAAGATAGAAGACGCTGCGGGGGAGGTGCTGGACAAGAACGCCGGAGGAAGAACCAGAAGAGCCAGAAGAACCAGAAGAACCAGAAGATGAAGGAAGATAGAAGAAAGAAGAAGCATTTAAATAAAGGAATTGTCAAAAACTGTCTCTTGTCATTTTTAACATTTTTGACAGTTTTTTAGTGAAATGGTAGGGGTAAGTACCCCCTTACCATTTCACACAGGGGGGGCCGGGATCTGGGGGTCCCCTTGTTAAAGGGGGCTTACAGATTCCGATAAGCCCCCCGCCCGCAGACCCCCACAACCACCGGCCAGGGTTGTGGGGATGAGGCCCTTGTCCTCATCAACATGGGGACAAGGTGTTTTGGGGGGCTACCCCAAAGCACCCTCCCAATGTTGAGGGCATGTGGCCTGGTACGGTTCAGGAGGGGGGCGCACTCTTGTCCCCCCCTCTTTTCCTGCGGCCTGCCAGATTGCGTGCTCGGATAAGGGTCTGGTATGGATTTTTTTTTTTGGCGTGGGGTTCCCCTTAAAATCCATACCAGACCTGAAGGGTCTGGTATGGAATTTAGGGGGAACCCCACGTCATTTTTTTTTTAATTTTAAAATTAGCACTTTTGATTATTCATGTTCGTGTCCCATAGACTTTAACGGTGTTCGCGTGTTCGAACGAACTTTTTTCCTGTTCGCATGTTCTGGTGCGAACCGAACAGGGGGGTGTTCGGCTCATCCCTAATCACCAATATAATTGAGTTTTGAATTTATATCTTTTTGTATATCACCAATTATATCTGATATTATTTTACACTGAATTTTTAGTTAATAAATATATATATTTTAGCACATCAATGTATTTATTCTTGTCTTCAAACTAGCATGCATAAACAAATTTGAAATTAATTTGTTTGATTTGTGAAAAGATGGGAAAATCTCCTAAACCATAATGTTTTGCATAATTCCATAAATATACTGTTAATATTTTAGTATAAACATTTGACAGCCCTTAAACCCGTGTTGGAAGTTTTTCCAGGAGGCCCATCTGATTTACCGTTGGGGATTTCCCTTCACTCACTCTGTTACTAAAAATGGCTAACAGGTTACCCTGTGGAACAAATCGGATCTACCTCATTTTCTCTCTTGCCTTGGTCTGCCTATGGTGGACATTCCAGACTGGCGCACCTCCTCAGAGACTCCGACACCAGCTCGTCCAGCAACATGGCGGCCAGTACAATGCAGCCGCCGCAACAAGCCACACAGAGGTTCCGGCAAGTTATGTAAAGATCTTGCGAGCCACAGATGGATTAATGCCTCTGGAATGAGTACCAATTATAGATAAGCTGCAAACACTAACCACGTTTTATTTCGTGTGCATACCAGAAATATATAAATAATTGTGTCTGTGCTAAAAACTAAATAAAAAATTAAAATATGTGCTGAATAAAGAATAACAATATTACAAGACTTATAAGTGTCAATACAAATCAAATATGTATAGTAAGCAAAATTAAATGCAATCCATTTGTGAAGATATGTTCAAAAGTGCAACATGCAAAAAGGAAAACAATATAAACATATACATATGAATATAAAATCCAGGTGCTGGTTGTGTAACAATCAAGTGTCCACATCCAAATAAAAGTCAGTTCATAGATAGCAAACATAAAGTGCAAATATATAGTGTCCATAAAAAATTTGTGTCCATCATGCTCCTCCTTAATGGTGTACACAATAAAGCATGCTTCAGTGCTCTCCTGTGACCCCCAATCGTGCATGCGCTCACCTCTAGGCGGTTGACACGGTAATTAAACAGTGTCTAAACACGCATTGGAGCCACTCCTGGGCTCATTCAGGGTATGCTGATGTAAACTCCAACCCGATGCACCGTGAGGTATTTCAAAGAATTTATTAGGCCAAGCATAACTTAACCACTTCAGCCCCGGAAGATTTGGCTGCTCAATGACCAGGCCATAATATACTGACAGGCAGGCAGGTGTTTTTACAGTATTTGCAGTTACTGTACTGTGTACCCTGCACAGTTGCACCTACAGTATAGCTACCTGCAGCCAGGTGCTTGTGTATGCTCTTGACGTATTTCCAGTTACTAGGCATGTGCAATTCGTTTTGTTCCGAATTAGTTTTTTAACGAATTTCGACAAATTTGTTAGTTCGGGAATATCCGAATTAACGAAAACCCGTTTAACGAATTTTTTCCGAATATTCGTAAATTCGATAAAATTGAACATTCGTAAATTCGGGCATTCGTACATTCGTACATTAGTAAATTAGTAAATTAGTGAATTCGTAAATTTGTAAATTCGGAAATCTGAAATAATAGTTAACTAATAATAACTTAACTATTAGTAATTACTAGTAACTTTTAAATTATAGGTATTGTAATTTCCTTTCAAATTTGGCTGTTAGTGAACGTAACACATACAAATTTATCCAAAGTTATGAATGATCCGAAAAAACTTAATGGAACGTAATGAATTAATAATAATAAATAACAATAATAATAATAACAACGTTTTATTATTATTATTTATTATTAATTTGTTTCGTTCCATTTGTTTAGATGCAGCATTTGTTTTGGATAATTCGTAACTTCGGATAAATTCGTATTTGTTACGTTCACTGACAGTCAAATTTGAAAGGAAATTACAATACCTATAATTTATTAGTTAGTTACTATTTCAGATTTTTGAATTTTCGGTTTTTGGATTTTCAAACTTCGAATTTACACATTTCCGAATTTTCTAATTTACAAATGTACGATTTTATGAATTTACGAATGTACGAATTTACGAATGTACAAATGGAAAAATACACGAATACACGAATGAACGAATGTACAAATGAATGAATGTTCGAATTTAAGAATGTACGGATGAATGCATTTACGAATTTACGAATGAACGAATTTATGAATCGCGATCATAACGAATGACCCGAAAAACGAAAAAAATAATAAACTAATGAAACGAAAACGAAAATGAACGAATTTTTTGGCTGTGCACATGTCTACCAGTTACTGTACTGTGTACCCTGCACAGTTGCACCTACAGTATAGCTACCTGCAGCCAGGTGCTTGTGTAGGCTCTTGATGTATTTCCAGTTACTGTACTGTGTACCCTGCACAGTTGCACCTACAGTATATCTACCTGCAGCCAGGTGCTTGTGTAGGCTCTTGACGTATTTCCAGTTACTGTACTGTGTACCCCACACAGTTGTACCTACAGTATAGCTACCTGCAGCCAGGTGCTTGTGTAGGCTCTTGACGTATTTCCAGTTACTGTACTGTGTACCCCGCACAGTTGCACCTACAGTATAGCTACCTGCAGCCAGGTGCTTGTGTAGGCTCTTGACGTATTTCCAGTTACTGTACTGTGTACCCCGCACAGTTGCACCTACAGTATAGCTACCTGCAGCCAAGTGCTTGTGTAGGCTGTTGACGTATTTCCAGTTACTGTACTGTGTACCCCGCACAGTTGCACCTACAGTATAGCTACCTGCAGCCAGGTGCTTGTGTAGGCTCTTTGAAGTATTTCCAGTTACTGTACTGTGTACCCTGCACAGTTCCACCTACAGTATAGCTACTTGAAGCCAGGTGCTTGTGTAGGCTCTTTGAAGTATTTCCAGTTACTGTACTGTGTACCCCGCACAGTTGCACCTACAGTATAGCTACCTGCAGCCAGGTGCTTGTGTAGGCTCTTGACGTATTTCCAGTTACGGTACTGTGTACCCTGCACAGTTGCACCTACAGTATAGCTACCTGAAGACAAGTGCAGGTGTTATCATACTAATAATACTACAGGCAGGCAGTTGATTCTGCTAGCTGCAGTATAAGTTTTGTGCAGCTCACTCCAGGCCAATAGTATGTCTGGAAGGCCAACAAGGAGAGGCAGACAGTCACAAGCCAATAAAAGAGGGCAAGCAGGCTCTGCGTCTAGAGGCAACAGTGCTGGTCATGGACATGGTACATCATCATCAGCACATGGCTGTGGGACACGCTTGGCCTTTTTTTTCGCAGCTGGCCGTGTTGAGCCGCAACATGCGGAAGACTTGGTCGAGTGGATGACCAAGCCGTCCTCATCCTCCTCATCCTCTCTCACCCAGGCTCAGGGTTTTTTGTCTGGCAAAGCAGCTGCCAACGCGGCCTCTTCCCTCGGCTCAATGGCATCAGTGACTCCTTCTCTAGCCCCACCATGTCCTCCTGAGGAGTCCCTCGAACTGTTTGACCAGTGTTGGGTACATGCTCCAGGAGGATGCCCAGCGCTTTGAAGGCTCTGATGATTTGTACTCAGCTAGATGAAGGCAGTAACGTGAGCCCAGACAGATGGGGTCCCCAAGAAGGACAGCTGGCAGTCATGTTCCCCCTGCTGCAGCATACTGCCAGGTTTGCTCCAGTGATGAGGAGGGAGGGGATGATGAGGTCACTGACTCCACGTGGGTGCCTGATAGGTGAGAGGAGGAGGAGGAGGCACATCACCAATGAGGCAGGATGCCCTCCAGGGGCCAGCCTAAGGGCAGCACACTGACTACATCACACCGCAGAGCTCCGCATGTGCAGGACGCTGCTGTCTCTGCGTGTTATTCCAAAATTTCTTTGGTGTGGGCCTTTTTTGAGACAAGTGCATCAGATCACACTGCTGCTATTTGCAACATATGTCTCAAGCGTATCTCACGTGGCCAAAACATCTCCCGCTTGGGCACCACATGTTTGACCAGACATATGTTGACCTGCCATGCAGTTCATTGGCAAGCGTACCTAAAAGACCCACACCAAAGAACAAAGAGGACCTCTCCTTGCTCCTCATCAGCTGGGATCTCCAACCACGCTATACCTTCAGTCCTCTCCGAGACCTGCACTGAGAGAAATGAAGGTGTAGAATTAGGTGTGTCACAGCCAAGTACTTGCGGGGAATCTGCAATGTCTTGGCCTCGCTGGACAGGGTGGTCAGCGGTAAGGTGCATATTACCACTGACCCATGGTCCAGCAGGCATGGACAGGGACGTTACCTAAGTTTTACGGCGCATTGGGTGACTCTGCTGGCAGCTGGGAAGGATGCAGGACAAGGTGCAGTAGTGTTGGAGGTTGTTCCCGCCACCACGTCTCCAAAATGCCACTACTGGTGATTCTGAGACACCTCTCTCCTCCATGCCCTCCTCTTCTTCTTCCTCCATGGCCTCTTCCTGTGCTTTGTCCTCGGAACCAGTGGTGCTCCGTAGGCGTTCAAGGGGCTATGCAAGTACGCAGGCCAAAAGATGCCATGCGGTGCTTGAGCTGGTGTGCTTGGGGGACAGGAGCCACACTGGGGCAGAGATTCTGTCAGCTCTGCAGGGGCAGGTTCAGAGGTGGTTGACGCCATGCCAACTTAAGGCAGGAATGGTGGTTTGCGACAATGGCACCAACCTCCTCTCCGCCCTCAGACAGGGACAACTGACCCATGTGCCCTGTTTGGCTCACGTCCTTAACTTGGTGGTGCAGCAGTTCTTGGGCAGGTACTCGGGCTTACAGGATGTCCTGAGGGAGGCCAGGAAAGCCTGTGTGCATTTCCGCCGGTCATATAATGCCAGTGCTCGGCTGGCAGACCTCCAAAAGGAATTTAACCTGCCCAAGAACCGCCTAATCTGTGACATGCCCACCAGGTGGAACTCAAAGTTGGCCATGCTGCAGCAGCTGCACACACAGAAGAGGGCCATCAATGAGTACCTGTGCGACTATGGCACCAGGACAGGGTCAGGGGAGCTTGTTTTTTTTCCCCACACCAGTGGGCCATGATCAGGGATGCATGCACTGTCCTGTCACCATTTTGAGGAGGCCACGAGGATGGTGAGCAGTGACAGTGCATGCATTAGTGACACTGTCCCCCTTGTCCACCTGTTGGAGCACACGCTGCGTGGAATAATGAACAGGGCACTTGAGGCAGAACAGAAGCAGGAAGAGGAGGACTTCCTTAGCTCTCAAGGCCCCCTTTATCCAGACAGTGTTCCTGCGTGCCTGCCGATCACACAGGAAGAGGGCGAGGAGGAGGAGGAGGATTGTGTCAGCATGGAGGTGGAGCCTGGCACTCAGCATCAGCAGCAGTCTTTAAGGGATCATTTACAGTCCCAAGAAACCCATGAACTTGTACGTGGCTGGGAGGAGGTGGCTGCGGATCATGTCATCCTTAGTGACCCAGAGGACTCCGGACCGAATGCCTCAGCAAACCTACGCTGCATGGTCTCCCTGATCCTGCAAAGCCTGCGGAAGGATCCTTGTATTCGTGGTATCAAGGAGAGGGATCAATACTGGCTGGCAACCCTCCTTGATCCACGTTACAAGGGTAAGGTTGTGGACCTTATCTTGCCATCGCAGAGGGAGCAGAGGATGAAACATCTTCAGGAGGCCTCGCAGAAAGGTCTGTGCAACGCGTTCCCAGAGACTGGGAGGTTACAAGCTCCTGTTCCTGGACAACGTGTTGCTGAGGCTTCGGTCAGTCAAAGAAGGAGCGGTGGAGAAGGTGGCCGTCTGACCAATGCGTTCAGACAATTTTTTAGTCCGCAGCCCCAAGGTATGATCGGTTCCAGCAACCATTGACAGCGTCTGTTTTACATGGTGCAGTAATACCTAGGGGCAAGATCTGACTTGGACACCTTTACCACCGAAAATCCTCTGGGTTACTGGGTCTTGAGGATGGATCACTGGCCAGAGCTTGCACAGTTTGCAATTGAGCTACTGGCCTGTCCTTCATCCAGCGTTCTTTCGGAACGCACATTCAGTGCTGCTGGAAGCTTTGTAACCGATCACAGGGTGCGTCTGTCCACTGACTCGGTCGATCGTCTGACCTTCATAAAAATGAATATTTCTTGGATCACCACCAGCTACCAAGCACCTGATGCTGATGTAACCTAATAATTTTTTTTTAAATGTCAGATCCCTTCAAAACTGCCTATGCTGATGCTGAGTGACTATGCTGTTATGCTGAGTGATTATCCTCTTCCTCCTCAATGATCATGCTGATAGCTTGTAAGAACATTTTTGGTTCTGGGCGCCGCCACCAGTGGCTAAGGCCCAATTTTTCAGCCCCTGTTTAACAGGGGCATGTATTTACAATTTTTGATGCAATATTTTGCAGGAGGGTTCGTTGCTGCACTCAACTAGAGTATCTGTGAGGGGTTGCAGTGTTGTGGCATCAGCACCAGTGCCTAAGGCCCAATTTTTCAGCCCCTGTTTAACAGGGGCGTGTAATTACAATTTTTGATGCAATACTTTGCAGCAGAGCTCATTCCTGCGCTCCAACTAATTACAATTAATTACAATTCTTGATCTAATATTTCACAGCAGGGCCCGTTCCAGCGCCCACCAAGATTAACTGTGAGGGCTTACAGTGTTGTGGCAACACCATCATTTAAGGCCACAATTTCTGCAGAGTATATAGGGCAGGCCCCTACTTTCAAACATTCAACTTACAAAGGACTGCTACTTGCAAATGGAAGGAGACAACAGGAAGTGAGATGAAATCTACCCCTAGGAAGGGAAATTCTCTCCTGTAAATTTAATCCAGTTAATATGTGAAAAACGTTTCCCCTTTCCACTAATGCTTTATCACCAATACTTGTTTCACTAAAAACCCCAAATTTTCAAAAAACATTTGTCATTGGGACAGAAAGTGAGGTGAAATCTTCTGAAGAGGAGCACAGACAGCAAAACAAATGTCACAGGGGTGATAACTCTTCCCTATATTTTCCAAAAAGCTTAAAATGGATTTTTTGGCTGAAGCTAAAGACTTTAAAAATGTTCCAGTTTAAAAATACAAATATATTCTTCTTAACAACAAACCTACAGTCCCTGTCTTGTTTGCACCGCCTGTTTACTGCTGTTCAGAGTATATAGGGCCTGGGGGCCCCACGCCTTTCCTTTTTTTAATTTGGGTGCGAGGTTCCCCATAATATCCATACAAGACCCAAAGGGCCTGGTAATGGACTTGGGGGTACCCATGCCATTTGTCTCACTGATTTTCATCCATATTGCCAGGACCCGACATTACATTAAAGCCGCAAGCAGTTTTAAATGACTTTTATTCCTTTAAAAATGTCATTTTGTGCAGGGACTGTTCTAAGCACTGGAAACACGCGCCACTTTACAGGCATACTATAGACACCCCCCAGGTACGATATTTAAAGGAATATTTATTTATTTTTTTTACTTTAAGCATCATTAAAATCACTGCTCCTGAAAAAACGTCAGTTTTTAATACTTTTTTTTGCATTGATACATGTCCCCTGGGGTAGGACCCGGGCCCCCAAACCCTTTTTAGGACAATACCATGCAAATTAGCCTTTAAAATTAGCACTTTTGATTTCAAATGTTCGAGTCCCATAGACGTCAATGGGGTTCTAACGTTCATGCAAATTTTTGGTCCGTTCGCAGGTTCTGGTGCGAACCGAACCAGGGAGTGTTCGGCTCATCCCTAGTCTCCATCTCCCTCGCCCCTTTGTCTCCTGATGTACGACAATAAACTTGGCGACTAAATGAAAACCTGTTAGATGATGCTGTGGCTCAGAAGCGAGTCTTGGATACTATTTCTTTTTATTTCAAAGAGAACTTGATGGGGGAGATTGGTATGGTGTCCGTGTGGGAGGGGCACAAGGCCATGGTTCAAGGGGACATTATTGCTCAGGGGTCCAGGCTAAAAAAGGCATGCAACGGGGAACTACAGTCCCTGTTGGTAAAACTGAGGTCTGCAAAGCTTAAACACAAAATGCCAAATGACTATGACCCTGCACGTGGACCTTTAGTCCCTTAGAGAGGAACTGTCCACCCTATTGGAGACCCGCATACGGGATAGAGTGCGACATGTTTCACACAAATTCTATGAGTTTGGAAATAAATGCGGGAGACTCCTAGCCAGGGCCCTTTGACTTCAATGCACATCCGGTCACATCCATAAACTTCAAACCGCCTCGGGATCTCAAACGGTGCTGCCCTCTAAAATTAGTCCTTTTGGGACTATTTTTTTTTCATTCAAAGTTTTATTGAGATAGGTACAAGAAAGAGAAAAATGAACATAGTGCACAATACTTTCAACGCAGATGCAACTGCATGTGTTGTTTTTCATATATAACATGTATGCATAAGGTAGCTAACATTCTTTTGGGACTATTATGCCCAACTCTACCAACTTCCTGCCACGCTCACCAGTCAAACACCTCTGCAGAACACAGAATGCCTTTCACATTATCTTGACAAGGTGCTAGCCCCTAAACTGATGACGCAAATAAGTGAACAACTTGATAGGCCTATCTCCTTGTCAGAGATTGAGTTGGTGATTAAAGACCTGCCCCAGGGTAAAAGTCTGGGTCCCAACGGGTTTACTAATGCTTACTATCAGAGGCTCTCCCCCCTCCTTGCTATTAATATAGTTGCGTATTTTAATGCCCTAGCTTTGGGAACTTCTATCCCGAAGGAAGCACTCTTAGCCCATATCACAGTCCTCCTGAAGGAAGGGAAAGACCCTACTTCCCCGGGTAGCTATAGACCGATCTCGTTGTTAAACACAGATTATTAAGATCTTAGCGAATTGGCTAAAGCCCATTATGCCTATGATGATTCATTCTGACCAAACAGGCTTCATAGCAGGGAGGGAGGCAAGGGACAATTCCAGCTGAGCTATACAGCTAATCCATTGGGCGAATTTACAACAGACCGGCTCACCCTGCCTTCTGCTGTCTACTGATGCCTAGAAGGCATTTGGCAGGGTGGACTGGACACATCTTCAGGTGGTATTGTCAATATTGGGCCTTGACCAAAACATGCTTAGGTGGATAGACTCCTTAAATAGTTCTCCGGAGGCTTATATTTGCCCTTACCCTGGAAACCAATGTTAAATATGGTCCGGCTAAACCCTATAAGTAAGGGGTTTAAGGTGGGGACAACAGAACATAAGCTGTCAGCATATGCCGACAATGTTCTAGTCTATGTCGCAGACCCACTGATTTCCCTTCCCAACATAATGGCTGAGTTACGGAGATTTCACTCCCTTTCTAACTTTAAAACTATGGCAAGTCAGAAATTCTCCCTCTTGCTATCCCTCCTGCTATGCGCTCCCAACTGCAGGCATCTTTTCCCTTCACGTGGTGTAGTATTAAAATATTTGGTGATTTTTCTCCCGGCCATGTTGTATACCTGCAACTATTCCCCCTTGCTTTCCACAATTAAAGCGGACCTACTGAGATGGGATTGTACTACCTTTTCCTGGATGGGACGAGTCTGTATCCTAAAAATGAATGTTCTGCCGAGAGTACTGTTCTATTTTCAGATGGTACCTATTTCACTACCCAGGTCCTTTTTCTTGGCCAACAGTCTGTTTTTAAAGTTTATCTGGCATGGTCGGAACCCCCGTCTCGCCCTATGCACTCTGCAGCGTCCCAAATGGTTGGGGGGACTTGGGGTTCCTTCCATGCAAAAGTATTATGAGGCAATTGCTTTGCAGTGGATATTAGACTGGCAATACCACACCGCCACCAAATCCTGGGTCCCCCTTGAGAAATGTTTAGTGGGAACACAACTTGTCTCATGGTCCGTGGCTCCCCTGGGAATGTCAGGGCCTTTCAGACTTTGTGTCCCCTGTCTCTGTCCATGTGTTGCAGTTGTGGGACACCTTGAATGCTAAGGGGCTGCACCCACTTGCAACCTTGGGAGGCCTCTCATGGTTCACTCCAGGGGAACACCTCTCCTATTTTTGCACGTGGGCAAGGGATGGAGAGACGTGGTGTGGAAGGTTCATACATGAATGGGGCCTAGTATCCTTGGACTGGCTCCGCTCTCAGTTTGGTTGATTTCGGATGGATGAGTGGCGCTACAGACAGTTGCATCATTCTGTTCATAGTTTACCTCATACCATTAGACCCCCAACCTCCCTGACTCCTTTTGAGAAATTGTGGAAATCTGCAGACCCTGTCCCTCACTCTATCTCAGTGCTTTATGAGATGCTACAGTCTGCTGAGTCTCAGAGTAGGCCAGTCTATATATGAGAGAGGGACCTGCAGCATACGTTCACGGAGACACAACTGGATCACTTATACAACCTTACCTACAAGAGCTCCGTGGACACAAAGATGCAAGAAAATAGCGTTAAGTTATTGACCCGGTGGTACAGAGTTCCGGCCGAACTGGCCAGAATTTAAACTGGCAGTCCCCGATGTCTGTTGGAGGGGTTGTGGGCTACATGGTACCTACCTACACATATGGTGGGAATGCCTTTTTGGCAAGACATCAAAAACCAGATAAAAGTTATACTGCACATTGATATGAGTAACTCCCCACTGGAGTTTCATCCATGCCTCTTACCATCTACTGTAAATCGGTTTTGCCACACCTTTTAACTGCAGCCTTGCACTTGATTCCCGTACATTGGAAGTCGTCTCATATCCCTGGATGATCTGACTGGATTTGTCTGGTCAATAATATCATGGCGGCAGAGGAATGGATGGCAAAGTGCAAGGACAGATACGAAAAGTTTTACAGTATATGGGCCACCTGGATCCATTACTCCTCTTATGTGGCACAAATGCCATAGTTTATTACCTCTAGACTCTGTATGCTCTGATTGATGATGCCTGAGACCCTAACAGTAACAGTTTTCATATACGTGGAAAAGTGAAGTGAGGGGGGCGCTGTGATTTTTGGCTAGTATATAGTGTGTACCAACCAATGGGAAGTTGTCTAAAAATGCAGTGACAAATAAATATAAATCATAAATAAACACAATTGTCCATCGGGACATGAGTCACTTGAGTCCAACCATAGTGACAGAAAACCATAAATGATAAATCAGTGAAAGATCTTAGAAAGAGTCCACAAGCAGCAGATCATATTCTTCCCAAATGTGATGTTATCTTCCGACACATAGTAAATAATCCTTCACCAGATAAAAGACAAATCGACACCCAATGTGAATGGATAAGTGATCTGCTTACCAGATCTATTTGACCTCTTTCCTAGGAAAGATAGTCAAACAGCGCTTGTACAGGATTGTGCCTGCTCACAAAGGATTAACCGGAGATGATTAGAACCTTCCTCCCAAAGGGTTTAGACAGGATATATGGAGGAAGCAAAAAAACACCATAGCGTAATACTGTTTATTTTAAAATTAGAATAAAAAACATAGCCAAATGGCTCCTTACATTTAAAAGTGCCTAACCCGGCACTGGGGCTGCTGGCTTCTCATGGAGAATAGTGTATGGAGTCGCCTCCTCGTCCACCTACGTGAATGGCGTGCGTTCCAGCAGTCCGCACCGACAACCAACTGCACCAGATGTGACGTGGGCAAGACAAAAAGCGTGACCAGGTACCGCCTCGACGTACGTTTCGTTGTTAACGTCCTCAGGAAGTGCTTCATCATTCAGACTGTCTCCGCAAGCCGTTGCTTACAAAATAAAGAAAGCTTGCTGGGAAAATATCATTTTTTGGGCTTTATAAATGCAATTTTTGCGGCAGCAGTTTCTATACACAGTACAGATGTGCCACTTTACAGGTAGACTAAGGGGACCCCACAGACACTATATTGAAAGGAATTTTTTATTTTATGCTTTTACTTTAAGCATCAATAAATCACTGCTCATTTAAAAATGTTTTTTTTTACAAACTTTTTTCCCCCAGGGCAGTACCCGGAAGACCATTGTATGCCCAATTACTTGCATATAAGGCTTCAAAATGGGCACTTTTGATTTTTCCAGTTCGGGTCCTATAGACTTCAATGGGGTTTGTTATTCGGTTCTGAACTTTTGCGATATTCTAAAGTTCTGGTTCGAACCAAACAGGGTTGTTTGGCCGATCCCTCCTGCTGACCACCAGTGGAGGGAGACTCTCCCACATTTATCTGGCTGGACACACACAGGCAGATACAAATCTTTCATACAATCTGATACGATCTAAGGAGTGTGGAGCAGACAAGTGATCCCCACACACTACAATCTAGAATCCTGGTGTAATGACTTCTTCCACTCCCCCCCCCCCCCCGCACACATAATTTAGGGCAGATTGGATGAAGTGTGTGATGTAAGTGGTGTACCGGGCAGTGATACACACACACATACAGATCCCTGTCTGCCAGATACAATCACTTCCACACACTGACAATAATCTGCATTAGGGAGGAGCTCTGTGTCTAAACAGAAGATTGGATGAACACGGGCTCCTCCCACATTCTTCTGAACATCTAACGTTTACGGCATTTGGTGAAGATAAATGTGATGGCTTCTGGCTGTCATGTTTCTAGGGAAGCAACGGCTGCCTGCAACAGCTGCGTCCTTAGCAACCGCTAACTTCACCCCACCCATTCCCTTACATGGCCATGTAGGCAAATGGGTGAGGCATAGATCATGACATCATTGTCTGAATATGACCATATCTGGGCAATGATGTCACCACTATCCCCGCCTCTTCCTTTATATAGCTGATGACAGCTCAGGACGCTATCAGTCAGCGAGTGTTACCGTTGGAGATTGCTCCTGCGTGGCGAGTCATTGGAGGTTATTGGTTAGTCAGTGGGTGGTTGGCATTGTGATTGAGGATGGATTTACAGAGACTTTTCTGGAGGATTTTTAAAAAATAAATAACATTGAGGGTCTTTATTTCTTTTTTTTTTTTTTTTTCAATGAGTTGGGGTCCTCTTTTAGATAAAAGTGGTCTCTGCAGCGGATTCGCTGCGAGTTCACTTTTATCGGGTCATCTCCACCGCTTACCAGAGCCGTCGGTAGCAGCAGAGACGATCGCGTCCTCTCCCCTCAACAGCCCGGAGTCGAGTAAGGAAAAAATGGCCCTCACTGGGCTCCATACCATTGGATGGTGGAAGGGATGTCAAACGTCACATCCGCCCAATGGTCTTAAAGGGGAAATAAAAAATAAAAAAAGACATTTATTTAAAAAAATTTTTATTGCTTTGAAGTGTAAATGTGAGATCTGAGGTCTTTTCGACCCCAGATCTAACATTTAAGCGGTCCTGTCATGCTTTTTTTTCAACATGCTTTGTTTACATTCCTTGTAATAGGAATACAAGTGACACAATTTTTTTTTTTTTTTAAGAGGACAGTGTAAAAAAATAAATAAATATATAAATAAGAAAAAAAAAAGTAAAGCACCCTGTCCCGCTGAGCTCGCATGCAGAAGCAAACGCATACGTAAGTCACGCCCGCATATGAAAACGGTGTTCAAACCACACATGTGAGGTATCACCGCAATCATTAGAGCGGGAGAAATAACTCTAGCAAAAGACCTCCTCTGTAACTCTAAACTGGAAACCTGTGGAAATTTTTAAATGTCGCCTATGGAGATTTTTATGCATCAAAGTTTGTCGCCATTCAACGAGCGGGCGCAGTTTTGAAGCATGGCATGTTGGGAAACTATTTACATGGCATAGCATAACTTTCACAATATAAAAAAAATTGGGCTAACTATACTGTTGTCTTATTTTTTTTAATTTAAAAAAAATATATATTTTTTTCCCCAAAAATTGCGTTTTTAAGACCGCTGCGCAAATACGGTGTTAAACATAAAGTATTGCAATGGTCGCCATTTCATTCACTAGGGTGTTTGAAAAATATATATATATATATAATGTTTGGGGGTTCTAAGTAATTTTCTAGCAAAAGAAAAGGATTTTAACTTGTAAACCACAAATCTCAAGAAGAGGCTCAGTCCAGAAGTGGTTAAACAGCACACAGACCCTCCAAAGGTCCCCCAAATACATAGAAGAACCTCGGGGGTCTGTGTGCTGTTTTGGTAAAATGTAAAACACTTTTTCTTTTGTAGTTGTCAGCACAACTGCATCACTTTCTCTACATCACAGAGATGTCTCTTCACAGGCAGGATTAGGACCCCCCCCCAGGATTAGGACCCCCCCCCCCCCCCCGAATGTTATTTAATCACTTAAGCCCCGGACCATTTGGCTGTCCAAAGACCAGAGCACTTTTTGCGATTCGGCACCGCATCGCTTTAACCTCCCTGGCGGTATGATTATTTCGGATTTTAGGTGCTGAAAGCGGTAAAATTATTTTGCATGGAAATTTGGCGTTTTATATTGTAGGTCTGTAAATCTTAACAATAACACACTTAAATCTGTCCAAACAAGAGTCTAGTGGATATCCCGGGTATGATGAAGTTTGAAACACAAAAACATAAATTATAATATAATAAATAAATATAAATAATTAAAAAAATAATAATATAATAATAATAATAAAATAAATTTCCCCACAATTCATTATCGTTCAATTCTGCAAATGTTCTAATTTACTATCGCCATTTTCTAGCTGGTCTAAAGCCACTTTTGACGTAAAGGGACACTTTTTGGTTGCTATGGACAATCTCCAGTTTCTGGGCAGAAAGAACAGTATATATAGCATAAAATTGCATGCAGGGCATGGGCCAAAGCATTGGGGACAAAAGGGATGTGAAATAATTTCATACAGTACTGTAATCTGTAAGATTACAGTACTGTACATGTTATAGTTTGTACATTTTTTTGAATTTGCCGCCAGGCTCCGCCCCCGTGCGTCGCGATGCTCGCAGGGAACGGAGCCCGCCACAGAGAGGCTGGAGACAGAGGAGACAGAGCCCGCAGACACAGCGGGGGACATCACAGGATCCTGGGGACAAGGTAAGTAACGCCGCACCAGGATCCTGCAATGTAATCCTGAGTGTGGCTCGGGGTTACCGCTAATGGGACTGAAATTTAACCCCGAGCCACACTCTGGAATACCGTCAGGGAGGCTACCTGACAATTGTGTGATCGTGCGACGTGGCTTCCTAACAAAATTGATGTCCTTTTTCCCCACAAAAAGAGCTTTCTTTTGGTGGTATTTGATCACCTCTGCGGTTTTTATTTTAAAAATTTTGAAAAAAAACGCATTCTTTTTTACTTTTTGCTATAATAAATATCTCCAAAAAATAAATAAAAAAATGGGACTTATTTTATCTCAGTGACAGCAATCATGGAGCTTATTTTATCCTACTAACACCAAAGACGGGGCTTATTTTATCTCAGCAACACTAACAATAGTTCTTATTTTATTTCAGTGACAGCAGCTATGGGATTTATTTTATCTGACTGACCCCAACAATGGAACATATTTTATTTTAATTACACCAATGATAGGGCTTATTTTACCTCACTGATACTGGATCAGGGTTGCCACCTGTACGGGATTCACCCGGACAGTCCGAGTTCTGAATCATCTGCCCGGTTTTCAGACTCTCCGAAACCTGGACAGACCATTCAGGCAGGGGGTGCTCCATTAGTATATTTATCACTGTGGAGACAGCAGCAGTGTCACTGCTTCTCCATAAATACACTGTGCTGGTGTGTTTGTTAGAATCTAAAGCTCATCCCTGTCTCCCCCCCTCCAGGCTCCTGCAGGGTCTCTCTTATCAATGACTTAACTCTCCCCCCTCCGATCACCAGTGCGGTGTGCTTAGATAACCCTAGAGGCGGAGCTGAGGAGGACGGAGATAACGTCGGGAGGAGGCGATCCTGTCGGGAGGAGGCGATCCCATCGGGAGGAGGAGATCCTGTCGGGAGAAGGAGATCCTGTCGGACTGGCGCTGCTCACACTACATGCAGGGAAGAGGTAAGCTGAGAGTTTTTGTCTGAGTCTCCTAGGATGGAAAGGTCACAGGATTTGTTTTGCAGGAGTTGCTGTGAAGGGTTACGGTGACAGGAGGATTGGTCTGAAGTGTGTCTGAATGATATCTTCCAAGCCTCACACCTCTGTCTATACTAACATCCCTCATCCTCAGTCCAGATAATGTGCAGTCATTTATGACCATTCATTAACCCAATGTGTATGTGGAAAGTGCAAACTTCTGATTGTACAGAGCTTGGATAACACAGGGATATATGAATGATCATACATTACCTTCACATCACCTGTACATGCAGAGTGCTAGGAGCTGGTAGTTTTCATTGTTGTACTGTTGTAAATATTATTAGTGGATGAGTACAATAGCTTTTGTTTTTATATACATCATTATTTCTCAGCCCCCAACTCCCCCCAGGTGCATCACCCCCCCAGACCACTTCATACATCCAGCTGGCATCATCCCCTCCGCATTCCTCTCCTATACATACTACCCCCACCATCCCCTCCGCACTCCTCTTCTATACATACTATCCCCATCATCCCCTCCGCACTCCTCTCCTGTACATACTACCCCCACTATCCCCTCCGCACTCCTCTCCTGTACATACTACTCCCACCATCCCCTCCGCATTCCTCTCCTATACATACTACCCCCACCATCCCCTCCGCACTCCTCTCCTGTACATACTACCCCCACCATCCCCTCCGCACTCCTCTCCTGTACATACTACCCCCACCATCCCCTCCGCACTCCTCTCCTGTACATACTATCCCCACCATCCCCTCCGCACTCCTCTCCTGTACATACTACCCCCATCATACCCTCCACACTCCTCTCCTATACATACTAGCCCACCATCCCCTCCGCACTCCTCTCCTATACATACTACCCCCATCATACCCTCCACACTCCTCTCTTGTATATACTACCCCCACCATCCCCTCCGCCATCCTCTCCTGTACATACTACCCCCACCATCCCCTCCACACTCCTCTCCTGTACATACTACCCCCACCATCCCCTCCGCACTTCTCTCCTGTACATATTACCCCCACCATCCCCTCCTGTACATACTACCCCCACCATACCCTCCGCACTCCTCTCCTATACATACTACCCCCACCATCCCCTCCGCACTCCTCTCCTATACATACTACCCCCACCATCCCCTCCTCACTCCTCTCCTATACATTCTACCCCCACTATCCCCTCCGCACTCCTCTCCTATACATACTACCCCCATCATCCCCTCCGCACTCCTCTCCTATACATACTACCCCCATCATACCCTCCACACTCCTCTCTTGTACATACTACCCCCACCATCCCCTCCGCACTCCTCTCCTGTACATACTACCCCCACCATCCCCTCCGCACTCCTCTCCTGTACATACTACCCCCACTATCCCCTCCACACTCCTCTCCTGTACGTACTACCCCCACAATCCCCTCCACACTCCTCTCCTATACATTCTACCCCCATCATACCCTCCACACTCCTCTCCTATACATACTACCCCACTATCCCCTCCACACTCCTCTCCTGTACGTACTACCCCCACAATCCCCTCCACACTCCTCTCCTATACATTCTACCCCCACCATCCCCTCCACACTCCTCTCCTGTACATACTACCCCCACCATCCCCTCCGCACTTCTCTCCTGTACATATTACCCCCACCATCCCCTCCTGTACATACTACCCCCACCATACCCTCCGCACTCCTCTCCTATACATACTACCCCCACCATCCCCTCCGCACTCCTCTCCTATACATACTACCCCCACCATCCCCTCCTCACTCCTCTCCTATACATTCTACCCCCACTATCCCCTCCGCACTCCTCTCCTATACATACTACCCCCATCATCCCCTCCGCACTCCTCTCCTATACATACTACCCCCATCATACCCTCCACACTCCTCTCTTGTACATACTACCCCCACCATCCCCTCCGCACTCCTCTCCTGTACATACTACCCCCACCATCCCCTCCGCACTCCTCTCCTGTACATACTACCCCCACTATCCCCTCCACACTCCTCTCCTGTACGTACTACCCCCACAATCCGCTCCACACTCCTCTCCTATACATTCTACCCCCATCATACCCTCCACACTCCTCTCCTATACATACTACCCCACTATCCCCTCCACACTCCTCTCCTATACATACTACCCCACCATCCCCTCCACACTCCTCTCTTGTACATACTACCCCCACCATCCCCTCCGCACTCCTCTCCTGTACATACTACCCCCACCATCCCCTCCACACTCCTCTCCTGTACATACTACCCCCATCATACCATGCACACTCCTCTCTTGTACATACGGTCCCCATCATACCCACCACACTGCTTCTGCCACTCTGCATGTTGCAAAGCTCGGTGCCTCTAAGCTTCGGCCTGCCACATTAATGTTGGCTCCCATGAGGCAGCCATCTTTAAACCTGGGTGACCCATGATCTTCAATTGCCCGGAGGCCCCATGAGTTATCAGTCAACCCCTGGCCCAGACTGTGGCTACCCAGCAGGGTTGCTCACTGTAATTGTAAGCCAAGAGTGTCAACTTTGTTGATTCTGATGTAAAGGGGGACTCTTGTGATTAACTCCATATGATTAGAAATGTTATTTAATCACAAAGCCTATGTATAGTGTATACTACATAAATACATAAAAATTGCCTTGCATTGTACAGAGGTAATGAATTTAATGTACTACTTAAAAAAAAAATTGCCGTGCGCTGCTAATGTGTTCAGGTTTGGCTTGAAGAAAAGGTGGCAACCCTATACTGGATGTCAGGGAACTCATGCCCATTGTAACTTGCTAACTGCAGTGAGATTCTTGATTGGCGGAGGAGGAATGAGGGGAGAGCTTTCTCTGGGAAGATAAAACCAGCTATAGTACAGTTCTCACAGCCTGCAATACTGCTGACCACCACTGGAGGGAGACTCTCCCACATTTAGCTGGCTAGACACACACAGGCAGATAAAAATCTTTCATACAATCTGATACAATCTAATGAGTGTGGCGCAGACAAGTGATCCCCACACACTTCAGAGGATCCCCCAAGTGATCCTTCAATATAGAATCCTGGTGTGATGACTTCTTCCACTTCCCCTCCCCCCAACCCCGCACACATGATTTAGGGCAGATTGGCTGAAGTGTGTGATGTGAGTGGTGTGCCGGGCAGTGATACACACACACATACAGATCCCTGTCTGCCAGATACAATCACTTCCACACACTGACAACAATCTTGCATTAGGGAGGAGCTCCGTGTCTGAACAGAAGATTGGATGAACACTGGCTCCTCCCACATTCTTCTGAACATCCGTTTACGGCATTTGGTGCAGATGAATGCGATGGCTTCTGGTGTCACTGGTTTCTAGGGAAGCAACGGCTGCCTGAAACAGCTGCGTCCTTAGCAACCGCTGACTTCACCCCGCCCATTCCCTTACATGGCCACGTAGGCAAATGTGTGGAGCATAGATCATGACATCATTGTCTGAATGTGACCATATCTGGGCAATGATGTCACCACTATCCCCGCCCTTTCTTTATATAGCTGATGACAGCTCAGGACGCTATCAGTCAGCGAGAGTTACCGTCGGAGATCGCTCCTGTGTGGCAGGTCATTGGGGGGTTATTGGGGAGTCAGTGGGGGGGTTGGCATCAAGATTGATGATGGATTTACAACAAGAGACTTTTTGGTTCGTTTGTTTTTTTTTCTAAATAAAGGACTTTGAGTGTTTTTATTACTTTATTTTATTTTTTGTGAATGAGTATAGGTGCTATGTACTATGTTCCCTAAACTCATTCATGTAGGTTGTAGTACCTGGGCAATTCTAGATTCTGATAAGAGTCCCTGCCCACCAACCCCCACATCCACCAGGCCAGGGTTGTAAGGATGAGGCCCTTTTCCCTCATCAACATGGGGACAAGGTACTTTGCCTTGGGGGTCCCCCTGGAAAAGCACCCCATATTGAGGGCACATGGCCTGGTATGGTTCAGGAGAAGGGGGGAGCTTCACGCCTGCCCCTCCCCCTTTCCTGGTCAGCAGGCTGCATGTCTGGATTAAGGATCTGGTATGGATTTTCTGGGGGGGAGCACACTTTGTTTTGTGTGAGGTCCCCCCTTAATATCCATCTTGGACTCAGAGGGTGTGGTATGTATTTGGGGGGACTCTATACATTTCTTCATTCTTGCTGTAGGACGGGCTACAGAAAAAGTGACATTTACAAAGAAATAATGAATCGGTTTAAATTGCCAGAAAATTACATTTCATTTCCGGCTTCTATTATTTTTATTTTTAAACAGCACACAGACCCTCCAAAGGTCCCCCAAATACATAGAAGAACCTCGGGGGGTCTGTGTGCTGTTTTGGCAATTATAAGTGTATGAGTATGATCCCAGGTATTAGTATGAAGACATGTCTGATGAAGGAAACTAAGGGGTCTATTTATAGAAAATTCATTGGATGAATGTGACAATCACTCATCCAGTCATTACATATTCTGGCCATAATGTAACAAAGTGATTTACTATGATGGTCAGCGCCATCTAGTGACCATAATGGGGTATTTTTCCTGACATAACTTCATTAGTAAAAATAGCACAATACCGCATTATGACCACTAGATGGAGCCAAGGAAATCAGTGTATGAAATAAAATACATCCTCTATTCATCACAGCTGGGTGAATGCCGGTCATAATCGTTCAACTAATTGAAAAAACAAAAATAAACAATACCTCTAAGTGTTTGTGAAATCTTACACCACAAAAATGTACTCAGCCAATGAAAGGTAATGACTCCATTTTTATTTTTCTACTGCTATCAATGGCCAACACAGTACAACACTTCATCCATGTCTTTGGTGATCTCTGATCTCCTTATGAACACAGGGATGTACAATTCCTATCGCCTGACACCCGGGACATGCAGTTCTGAGGGCCGGAAAGGTCATTTTTTTTTTAACCTTTAGCCCTGCTGTGGGCAAGCAAGGAGCAGGTTTACTTGTCGGATGGAAGCTTTCGGGTGGCTGAGCAAATGTTTCCACCCCCCCCCCCCCGGTAAAGTGCCCCCCCAACACACACCCGCTATGTATCCCGGGCTCCTCTTGCCCATCTGCGGACTCGGGACCAGCATAGCGGGTGATGATGGGTAGAGGGGAGGGAGGAGAGAGGACATACATCCGCTCTCCTCCCCTTCTTCTTCCTGACCCGGAAGAGACATGTATGACATCACTTCCGGGTCCCTGGTGACAGTTTCCTCGCCATTAAAGCCGGGAAAGAATATAATGCAGTGTGATCTGTATTACATTACATTCAGTGGAGCACAGGGGAGATATTGGGGGTCTTTTAGACCCTGGATGTCTCATTAAAGAGAACCTGTCACCAAAAAATCATCACATAGGGGACTTTTTGTCCCCTGTCAGTGTTTCTCAACCTTTTTTCAGTCAAGGCACCCTCCAACATTATGGACAGTCTTGAGGCACCACAATGTAAAAACTCTTCTATTAGTTCTACATAATGCAACAACATCCACACACGTAGGACACCCAACGTTACAAATGATTTATTCTTCCAAAGCAAATACACTTTTGCAAACTGGTACTGACTAGTATTCCAATGTTTCTCTTCTCCCTCAGTTTTTCCCCATTACTGAGCTAATGAGACCCCAAAGCTGATGGAGAGAGGCGGGGGAGGGTCACACAAGGATGATATTCAGACAACTGACATCCTTCTTATCAGTTCATGATGTCATTGGTCTTTAGGAGGTTGGCAGCTAGAAGGTTGTAATGATGTAAAATGAAAACCTGAGGCTTTGTGTAACTAAAAGGCTTCATCCTCCCTCCGGCTTGTATACAATTTTTAGGGATTTTGCCAAGGCAACCCTGAAGAAACCTCAGGGCACCCTGGTTAAAAAAGGCTGCTCTATGTGATAAAAAAAAAACATTTTAAATTATACAAAATGTAATTTAAACCCAGGCACATAACCCCCCCCCCCAAAAAAAAAAAATCGGAGGCCCCGCCCTCACATATACGCATGTGCAAACAAACTCACACATTGGGGCGCCTACACCTGAAAACGTTGATTGCGATACACATGTTACATATCACCGCACACACCAGAATGAGAGCAATAATTCTATCACCAGACCTCCTCCATAACACTAAACTGATGGCCTATAGGGGGCTGTTAAAGCGTCACCTATAGAAAATATAGGGTATTGAAGTTTGTCACCATTTCACAGACACATGCAAATTTAAGGTTTGACATGTTGGGTAGCCTCAGTGCAACCTCGACTTTTATATTTTACAAAAAAACTGAGTAATTTATTGTGTTTTTGTGCCCCCTAAAATGAACTTTAGTGTTTTTTTCTGAAATGATGCGTTTCCTAGGCTTTAGCAATAATATTGTGTGACAAAAACAATTGGTACTACCCCTATTTTATTCTCTAGGGTGTCTGCTTTCAGAAATGATATCATGTTTTGGGGTTTTATATAATCTTCAGGCCTAAAATGATTTTTTTTAAACTGTCCACCCAGACTATAGCAGAAAAAAAGGCCAGGCGAGGGTTCCATTATCCTGACTGGATGTCATATGACGTTCAGGAAGGATAAGCTGCTCGGGCACACGGTCATCGGTGGTGAGGTGTGTCACTCTGACACACCACATCTCCAATCTCAGTAAAGAGTCTATGATGTAGGCTCTTTACCATGTGATCAGCTGTGTCCAATCAAAGCTAATCACATCGTAACCAGGAAGTACCGGTTATCGACTTTCCTTTATTCATGCTGACAAGGCGCGAGTAGAGGAGAGCTGATCAATGTCTCTCCTGACAGAGGGGATCTGCACTGATATTCAGCATTGATTATCAGTACAGGCCCATCAGCGATGACCACCAGTGATGCCAATCAGTTCCCATCAGTGCTGCATATTAGTGCCTCCTCATCAGTGAAGGAGAAAACTTTCTTATTTACAAAATTTTTAAACAGAAACAAAGAAAAACTTTTTTTTCTCAAAATTCTTTTTTTTTTTATTTGTAGCACAAAAATCAAAAACCCCAGTGCTAATCAAATACCACCAAAAGAAAGCTCTATTTGTGTGAAAAAAAGATAAAAATGTCATGTGTACAGTGTTACTTGACCACGTAATTGTCAAAGTGTGCGAGTGCTGAAAGATGAAAATTGGCCTTTCTGCAGGAAGGGGGTGAAAGTGTCCGGTATTGAAGGAGTTAAACATGTGGGCACAAAAAAATGCAAAAACAGCTCTGGTAGTGAAAAAGTTAAAGGAAACGTTCACCTTCGGGAAGATGTTACATGTTCCTGTTCCTGCAGCGGCTCAGCAATCCGAGTCCTCTGTGTGACAGCAGTGCGGTGAGAAGTTCCCCGTACCGGCTGTCACTTTATGAAAAGAGCGCAGCCGTGTCATTCATTCACAGAGTTCTGTCCTTTGATGATGTCGGCTTGTAGTTTTCAATGAACTCCCACACCGCTGCTGAGCTCTCTGGTAGATGAGGGACAAGGAGATTGTCATAAGGGACAAGGAGATTGGGACCCTGATTTAGTCCCTTGGACAAGTGTTTTTTTCAAAAAATGTCCACACCCCTGGAACTGTTTCTTACATGGTGAAGATCGGCCATGGAGTATATCTGAGGTGTATATCAGGGTGTGCTTCTTCTCCTCATGAGAACTGTAATGTCCAGCAATATTCATATAGAAGACATTTCCCGCAATCAAGGCACTAATACACCTCAAGGGTTGTGTGGGATCCCTGATGTACAGGAAGACAGGACTTCAGTGAAGAACAATTCCCTCACTCAGGTCAGGAAAGTGGCTTCTCCCCCGTGTGAGATCTCTGATGTCTGTACAGATCGGACTTCTGTGAAAAACATTTCTCGCACTCAGGACAGGAATACGGCTTCTCCCCCGTGTGAGATCTCTGATGTCTGTAAAGACTGGACTTCAATGAAAAACATTTCCTGCACTCAGGACAGGAATACGGCTTCTCCCCCGTGTGAGATCTCTGATGTCTGTTAAAACTGGAATTGACTGAAAAACATTTCCCGCAATCAGGACAAGAATACGGCTTCTCCCCCGTGTGAGATCTCTGATGTGTGAAAAGATCGGACTTCTTTGAAAAACATTTCCCGCACTCAGAACAGAAATATGGCTTCTCCCCTGTGTGAGATATTGTATGTCTGTAAAGATTTGATTTCACCGAAAAACATTTCCCGCACTCAGGACAGGAATACGGCTTCTCCCCCGTGTGAGATCTCTGATGTGTGAAAAGATGGGACTTCAATAAAAAACTTTTCCCACACTCAGGACAGGAATATGGCTTCTCTCCTCTGTGAGATCTCTGATGTGTGTAAAGACTGGACTTCTCTGAAAAAGACTTCCCGCACTCAGGACAGGGAAGTGGCTTCTGCCCCGTGTGAGATCTCTGATGTGTGTAAAGACTGGACTTCACTGAAAAACATTTCCCGCAGTCAGGACAAGAATACGGCTTCTCACCCGTGTGAGATCTCTGATGTTTGGAAAGACTGGACTTCACTGAAAAACATTTCCCACACTCAGGACAGGAATACGGTTTCTCCCCCGTGTGAGATCTTTTATGCACATTAAGATCAGATTTAAAATGGAAACACTTCCCGCACTCTGTACAGGAAAACCTCTTCTCTGTTGGAAGGACGGCACCGTCCCTCACAGTCTGAGGTTCCTCAGGATAAGAGGAATATGATGGTCCATCTACACTGTGTGGTGCCGGATGGACATTTGAGGTAGCCGGGTTTTCTCCTGGACTATACTGTGTGATGTCCTTATCTTCTACTTTACAGTCTGGAGACAAAGTGAGACAATCCTCTGAGGTTTTCCTCATCTCCCGTCCATCTACTAAAATAGGAATAAAAAGATTATTACTAGACATGAGCAGATTGGTTCCCCTAAACCAGGACTCCGCCCACATCAGACAGCTTTGTCTCTGAGGATCTTACAATTCCCCCCTCAAGGTAACTAGTAAATGGGTCCTCTGTAGGGCGGCAACTAATGATTATTTTTATAATTGATTAGTTGGCCGATTATTGATTTGAATAATTCCATAAAAACCTCAAAAAAAGGTTGGTGTATAATTTAGTTAATATTCTTGACTATCTATATACAGCGGTAAATATAAATATCCAGATATATAGTTGGATATTTAATCCACTCTGAGAATAACAGACAGATAGATGTATTATTAGAGGGAGAATCTGCTACATATCAGAATCAGAAATCAACATTATTAAAATGTAAAAAAGAGGTAAAACGCTGTTTTGCAGATGATCAGACAGGAGTGTAATATAATATGATGGATGACAGACTCCCTTGTCATAGACAGGTAGGTGGGTACAAGCTCCCTGCACCTGATGTCACTTATGCTGGCCGTACACAAACTCATTTTTCTTTCGAAAAAACATTCATCCAATTTTCTAACCATTAGTGGGTCAAATCAGCGTTCATTTTCCACCACAGTGATGGGAAAATTCGAAGGAGCAGAACAGAAAACTTCTCTCCATCGAACAAATTTTCAAATAGTGTATGTGGTTTTTGCTCAGAAGTTACATTCATTTTAAAATTGAATGTTAAAAGCAAGTGGAATTTTCTAACTACACTCGTCCATTCATCGAATGTACAAATAATTTTCATATAAATATTTGTGTGAATATTCTCGTCCAAAAATGGATCCGTGTATGGCCAGCATAGGACATTTAATAGCAGCAGCATGAGTTTTTTTAAATTATCTGTTAGGATGGGGTTACAAAAACAGGGTTATTACCTGTTAACACTCTTTTCCCGGAGTCTTCTAGGATGGCTTACAGGGAAAGAGGCTCCTCCCACCTAGTACAGGAAACACATGGTCCACATTATAAAAGACCGCCCATAGGCCATGGCCCCTCAGTATTGACAAATAACTGAAGGCACAGATAAAATAATAAACACTTCCATTGGTGCAACCACCTTAGCGTTACATAATTATTCCTACGAAACAAGGGGGAACTGACGCCGTCCTGAAAGACTCCTGGAAAAGAGCGTTAACAGGTAATAACCCTGTTTTTTTTTTCCCCAGTCATCTTCCAGGATGGCTTACAGAGAGGACCAAATAGAACTACATGATCAGGATGGGACCACAGCCTGCAGCACTTTCCTGGTCTTGATTTGCAAGAACATCCAGCCTATAGTGCTTTACAAACTTATGAAAGCTGAACCAGGTTGCCGCTTTCAGGAGGGGCGAAGCCCCGACCCTTTCAGCCCAACATGTAGATACTGTTCTTGTGGAATGAGAGTTGACTCCTGTTGGTGGTTGTAGAGATGCTTCTATGATTGCTGAATTCATCCACCTGCCGATAGTATTTTTGATGCCCTTTTACCTTTGTTGGGACCAGCGAACAGTACGAACAGACTCGTGGAGGATCCCCACTCTTTGGTGCCCTTGATATACGCAATCACGTCTATATTATTAAACTTGGCCTCCTTATCATTTTTAGGATTACCACAAAAAGACGGGATTACTATTTCTTCCAATCGGTGGAAGCTGGAAGCTACTTTAGACAGGAAAGCAGGGTCAAGAGAAAGGATAATTTTGTCCTGAGATCTTATGCAAGGTGGTTCTGCCATTCAGAGGGCTTGAATTTCTCAGACCCTCCTAGGGGACACAAGTGCCACTAAAAGGACCGTTTTTAAGGTCAAAAGTTTTATGGGCAGTTTTCCAGTGGCTCGAATGGCTCCCTGCAAAGACTCTGTAGTAGATACGCCCCAAGAAGGGAACCTCCTAGATTTGTGAGGCCTTTGACTTATGGCTGTGTGAAACCTTTTGATTAGGGGTTCTTCTACTAGCATATGATTCAGGATGCTCGATAGAGCAAATATCTGTACCTTAAAGGTACTGACTGCAAAGCTTAGGTCTGCACCTGCTTGGAGGAATTCTAGAACCGCCGGTATCATAGGGCCTGAGATTCTGTTATTGATTGTATGCCAAACACCAGATCTTGATGTATATAGTATTGGTGGCAGCTTTCCTGCTGCTAAGGATAGTATCTATTAATCTTCCCGACAGCCCCTTCTGCTCTGAAATCTCCCTTTCAGTAGCCGGGCCATCAGAGAGAGATGGTCCACCTGTGGAAGATTCACTGTTCCCTGATGAATGAGGTCTGGCATGGAGGGGAGTCTTCAAGGATCCGTGGTGCTGAGTTTTAACAGTCCTAGGAACCAAGCCTCCGAGGCCAAAACGGGGGAAATTAGAATGACTTTCGCCCTTGAGGCTCTTATATTCCGTAGTATTTTTGGTATGATCGCAAAAGGAGGAAACGCATACATTAGGTCTGTTCCCCAAGGTTGTGTATGTATATTGTTCATGTATATGGCCCGAGTGAACTCTTTTCTACTTGAAAGAAGGGCTTCGGAGCAACTTCTCCTTCCCATCCCAGATTGAGAGCATAAAAGGACTGCAGAGCTTTCATGTGAAATTGGGCCCATTGAACCCCTGGGATGGCCGCCGTCATCAATCTGAGAATCCTCATCATGTTTTGTATTGAGGTCTCCACACTTGCTCAGCGGTCACTCGCCTCTGTGATTATCGTCATGATTTTTTCTTTCATCAGAAAGATTTTAGATACATTTATTGTGTACCCCAGGAATGTTATCTTTTGGGTAGGGACTAGCTGTGACTTTTCCCAATTCACCAGCCAGCCCAGCTGCTGGAGATGTACGATGGTCCTGTTCATGTTCTGTTCCACTTCTTTGGCGAAATCTGCAAATATCAGTAGGTCATCTAATGCCCTGTACACACAACCGTTTTTTTTCCGTCGGAATGAACTCTGAAGGTTTTTCTGAAGGAGTTCCGCTGAAACTGTCTTGCGTACACACGATCACACCACAGTCCGACCGTCTAGAACACGGTGACGTACAACACGTACAATGGGACTAGAAAAAGGAGTTCAATAGCGAGTAGCCAATAGCTACCGTCTCATACATGCGTCATTTTTGGTCCGTCAAAACAGCATACAGACAAGTGGTTTTCCCGTTAAGAACTGATTCCGTTGGAAAGATTTGAAACATGTTCTATTTCTAGGTCTGTCAGAATTTTCGAAAAAAAAAAAAGTCATATGAGGCACACACACGATCGGAATGTCCGCTGAAAAGATTCCGTAGGACTTTTCCTGACGGAAAGTCCGACCGTGTGTACGCGGCATAAGGGATTATTTGATTCTCCTCCGCTCTCAGAATTTGCAACGCTTCCACCAGCACTTTTGTAAAAAGCATAGTTAGACTTACCAGTGAGAGAGCCTTTCAGGACAACCTTGGAGAGAGCGTAGCTCTGCCTTCTTCACAGGAAACACATGCAGCCTTTAAATCCCTCCTCTTCCACCATGGCCTCAGTTATTGTGGTCTCCGACAACTGGAAAACAAAGCACAGAAAACCACCAAGAAACCATGATAGACACTTAAAACCACTTCTAAGATAAACAAAGGGAGGGAAGTAATGGTTGTCCTGAAAGGCTCTTAGAAATACTGTCACCAGTAAGTCTAACTATGCCTTTCTCACATCACCTTTCAGGACAACCTTGGAGAGGATAACCAAGAAACTTACCCTAGGGAGGGAGTACTGCCTGCAGTACCTTCCTGCCGAAGGCTTGATCTGTGGCGGACAGTAAATCCAACCGATAGTGTCGGAGAAATGTTGAATAGCTGGACCAAGTAGCAGCCTTACAGATTTGTTCAGGCGTAGCACCGGCCCTTTCAGCCCAGGAAACTGTCGTAGATCTTGTAGAATGAGCAGCAATACCTGAAGGGGGTATTTCTCCTTTAGCTTTATAGGCCTCCGTGATTGCCAATCTAAGCCATCTGCCCAGTGTACTTTTTGAAGCTTTCTCTCCCTTGCGTGAGCCTGAGAAAACCACGAAAAGAGCATTCGAGTTTCTGAATTCCTTGGTTACTGTAAGGAAGTTTAACAAACATCTCCTCGCATCCAGACTATGAAAAACTTCTTCTCCTGGATTAGTCGGAGTTGAAGAGAAAGTGGGCAGGATTATTTCTTGTGATCGGTGAAAGGTAGAAGAAACCTTAGGAAGAAACGCTGGGTCCATTTGAAGGACCACTCTGTCTGCAAAAACTTTCAGAAAAGGTTCTGTAACTGCCAGAGCTTGAAGCTCACTGATTCGTCTTGCAGAGGTGGTGGCCACCAGAAAAATTGTTTTGAGAATCAAATTCTGCAAGGATGCCTCTTATAAGGGTTCAAACGGAGCTCCCGAGAGACCCTGCAAAACAATAGACAAATCCCAACTGGGAAAATCTTTAAGGGCTACTGGCCTATTTTGTGCGAGTGCCCTGAAAAATCGTGAAATTAAAGCTTCTTTGGATAAAGTTCTTTCAAAATAAACAGATAAAACCGCCACCTGAGTTTTCAGGGTGCTGGCTGCCAGTCCCTTCTCCATTGAAGGAGAAGGGACTGTTCAAGAACAGATACTGAACTCTTAACCTGGAGGCTTTTAGAAGCACACCGGGAGTTACATTTTTTCCAGACCTTCATGTATATGGCCCGAGTGACCTCTTTTCTACTTGAAAGAAGGGTCTTTACTACTTTGTCAGACAGTCCTTTTGCCTTCAAGAGGTCTTCTTCAGAAACCAAGCTGAAAATAGTCCACTTCCGGATGGTTCACTGACCCCTGCGATAGAAGATCTTTTCTGGACGGTAGCTTCCATGGAGGTTCCGTGGCTAGATTTAACAGAGCCACGAACCAAGGCCTTTTTGGCCAGAAGGGAGTGACCAGGATCAGATTGGTCTTTTCTTCTTGGAACTTCCTTAAGACCAGTTGTATCAGAGGAAAGGGGGGAAAGGCATAGCACAGCTGGTAATGCCACGGATGGGCGAAAGCATCTATGCCTACTGCTTGATCTCCTCGGTGGAGAGAGAAGGATTTGCATACTTTTGAGTTTTGTTGGTTGGCAAACAGATCTATTTGGGGTTGCCCTCAAGCTTTGGAGATCATCAGGAAGACTTCTTGATTTAGGCTCCATTCCGCTTCCACCAGCTTCCGTCTGCTTAGCAGATCTGCTAGCAGATTATGAGAACCTTTCAGGTGGACTGCTGATAATGAGCCTTTTGCTCCTGGTTCCCCCTTGTTTCATTATGTAGGCTACTACAGTTGTGTTGTCTGACAGTACCTGAACATGATGGCCCTTCACTACATCTTGAAAGGCTAGGAGACCCAGAAAAATTGCCTTCAGTTCCTGCCAGTTTGAGGAATTTTGGGTTTCCGGCTTGGACCAGACCCCCTGAGAAGTCTGACCATCCAGGTGGGTTCCCCAGCCCCAGGAACTCGCGTCCGTCGTTAGACCCTTGTCCATGGGAAAGACCCAAGAAAGGCCTTTTGTCAGGTTGGACGAATTTCTCCACCACCAGAGAGCCCTCTTTACCTTTGAGGAAAGTTTTATCTGTTTTTCTAATGATTCCTGGTATGACAAACTGTGTAGTATGTTTAACTGGAGGGGCCTTGAATGCAATCTGGCCCACTGAATGGCGGGAATCGATGCTGTAAGAAGACCCAACACCGCCATAGCTGACCTGGCTGACACTGACAGGTTGTTCTGAACCTGTTTCACCGCTGATTGGATCTTTTCCCTTTTTTCCTGCGGTAGAAAGGCTTTTTGAAGCACCGAGTTTATGGTGTACCCCAAAAACTTAATCTCCTGTGAGGGTTCCAGCTTGGATTTTTCCAAATCTAGGAGCCACCCTAAGTTCTTCAGGTGATCCTGGGACGTCTGGAGATTTGATAAGACTTGTTCTTTGGAATCTGTGAAGAACAACAGGTCGTCCAGATAGGGGACAACTGAAATCCCTCTCAACTTCAGAGGTTCCAGAGCTTCCGCCATAATTTTTGTGAAGATCCTGGGGGAGGATGAAAGCCCGAATGGTAGAGCTCTGAATTGGAGGTGCCATACCGAGTTCCCCAAATCCACTGCCAGGCGTAGAAACTGTTGAGAAGTCTGATTTATCGAAACATGAAGATAAGCATCTCTCAGATCCAGGGATACCATGAAACAGCCTGCAGTCAGCAACTTCGTAATTGAAAAGATTGTATTCATCCTGAAATGCTTGTGCCGTATTGATTTGTTCAAGATTTTTAAGTTCAGGATCAAGCGGTACTTCCCTGAAGGCTTCTTTACCAGGAAGGCTTCTTTACCAAGAAGCCCCTGCCCTCCTGGTTTTTTGGGACCTGGATGATTACTTCTTGCTGAATCAGATCCTGTAGCAGGCTCATCATTGCAGAAGCTTTTTCCCGATCGATTGGTAGGGCTGTAACATAAAATCTGCTCGGGGGTGGCTCTGAAAATTCCAGCCTGTATCCCTGAGTTATGATGCTTTTCACGAACAAACTTGGAGATGTCATGTTCCACTGTAGGTGAAAAGCTGACAATCTTCCCCCTACTGGGGTGAGATTGTCACTTACTTTTAGAGGGCTGGTCTGGGGGAGATCTGAAAAGAACTCCTACTCTTCCCTTACCCCTTTGGGAGACCCAACGGCTCTTACGGTCCTGCTCCTTTTTCTTATGGGGCTGTTGAACAGCATGAAAATACTTTTTAATCGGCTGTTTCTTTTTGGCAGGGAAAGCCTTTTTCTTGTCGGCTGTCCTATCCAAGACTGTTTCAAGGTCTGGACCAAAAAGGAAATCACCTGAAAAAGGTAAACTGCACAGCTTAACCTTGGAAGCTGTATCACCAGACCAGGTTTTTAGCCAGACCGCACGCCTGGCTGAGTTCACCAGTGCTGATGACCTTGCCACCAACCAACTGATTCAGTTGAAGCATCAGCCATATAATTAACAGCTTTTAGTATTAACCTCCCTGGCGGTATTCCCGAGTCTGGCTCGTGGTGGTATTTCAGAACCAAAAGTGGTAACCCCGAGCCAGACTCTGGATCGCATTGCAGGATCCAGGAAGAGCTTACTTACCTTGTCCCCTGGATCCTGCGATGTCTCCCCGCAGTGTGAGCGGCTCGTCCTCCGCTCGATTCATCACGGAGCCGAGCTCCGTTCCCTGTGAGCTTTGCGACGCACAGGGACGGAGAACGGCGCCAAATTCAAAAAGTGAAACACACACTATACATACAGTACACTGTAATCTTAAGGATTACATTACTGTATAAAATTATTTCACATCCCCTTTGTCCCTAGTGGTTTCTCCAGTGCCCTGCATGCAGTTTTAGATTATAAAAACTGTTCTTTCTGCCTGGAAACTGGAGATTGTCCATAGCAACCAAAACCGTCCCTTTACATCAAAAGTGGTTTTAGACCACCTAGAAAACAGCGATAATAAATTAGAATCACTCGCAAAATTGAGCGATAGTGATTTGTGGGGAGATCCGTCATCAAACACTGAAAAGTAATGACAGCGACAATTCTGCAACTGAGCAAATTTAAGTGTTTTTGATTTGATTACATTATTGAATAATTTTTATTATTATATTATTATTTGGTATAATTATTTATAGTTATTTATATTATAATTTATGATTTTGTGTTTCAAACTTTATCATACCCGAGATGTCTACTGGACTCTGGTTTGGAAAGATTTAAGTGAGTTATTCCTAAGAATTACAGGCCTACAATATAAAACGTCAAATTTCCATGCAAAATAATTGTACCGCTTTCAGCATCAAAAATATGAAAGAATCATACCACCGGGGAGGTTAAGGGAAAAGATTCTAAAAAATCTTTACGCGGTGTGCCCCCTTCAACATGGCTTCTCAGCTTTTCCACCCAGCATTCCAGGTTCCTTGCCACAACCGTGGAAGCCATAGCAGGTTTGAGACTGACTGATGTAGCATCCCAAGCTTTTTTAAGAAGGGATTCTGCCTTCTTATCCATCGGGTCCTTCAGCACCCCCATGTCCTCAAACGCAACGTCTGTGCACCTAGAAACCTGCGAGAAAGCAGCATCTACCCGTGGTTTCTTATTCCAAACTTCAGAGTCTTTATCTTCAAATGGAAACCTCCTCCTAAGGGTCTTGGAGAAAAAAGGGGCCCTTTTGGGGTCCTTCCATTCTTTCTTGACTGACTCTGACAGGACTCTATGCACTGGAAACACCCTATGTTTAGTATCATCCAGACCCTGGTACATTTTGTCATGAACTGACAGTTGTACCTTATCTTCCTGAATTTCAAGAGTGGTGGAGATAGCTCTTAAGAGGTCATCCACTTCCTCTAGGGATAGCTTGTACCGAGAGGTTCTGCTATCGTCTTCCTCTTCCTCCTCATCTGAGTCCCTGAGTGAGAGAAGAGTACTTCCTCCTTCATCACATGAGTCCTCCGTCTCCACTAGTCTGGATGAGGATGCTTTTGGACTAGGTGGTGGATTCTGGGGCTCAACCTGAGCTGCTGGGTTCTGTACCAAAATGGACCTGACGGAACTCCTCTGTAAGTTCCCTTACAGAGGAGAATAAGTCCTTGTATTGCTGGGACATTTCTTCCTCCACCAGATCTTTAGTACAGGATCTGCACATCACCTTCTGCCATGAATCTCTAAGGGGCTTCTTGCAAGAAGGACATTTCCTCTGGCTTGGTGGATTTACATGTTTAGTTTTTCCTAACACTTTTTCCTGGAACGACAAACAATTTTAACTAAACCTAGTGTCCCATACAAATACCAAACACTAGCAGACCCACCACCAAGCCTGAGAGGAGACAGAAAACCCAAGCAGAATTAATAGTGAGGCACCCAGTCCACGCTGCAGGGTCAGAGTGAAGTAACCTCTGACCCTGCAGCTACAGGCTCCCCTCAGGGAGGAAACAAACAAATCCACAAAAGCCCATAGGGATCAGAAAAAGGCACCACTGTACCTCTTACCTGGGCTTGACCGGTGCTAGGGGCGCCTGCATCCGCCATGGCTGTTTTGCTCTCATCCATCTTGTAGAGGAAAAACAGCAGAAGGATAAAAACACACAGGTTTTTTAAATCTTCCCGGTCCGTGCGTCATCAGCGAGGGCCGGAAACGGAAGTGCCTGACCCGCCCCCTGGTCTCTGCGTTCCAGGCCCCTGGAACCAGCAGCGCCACACCCCCTCAGGAAGCCGTGTCACCGGAAATGACGCCCTCCCGGAGCCGAGATGCGGGACACGCCGCTGATCGGCAGCGGCCCCTGATCAAGCACCAGAGCCATCTCCAGGGCTAAAAAACACTGCAGAATCCGGGCACAGAGACGCCGCACCTCCTGAGGGCCCTAACTCCCCTGAGATGGAGAGACCGGGGACACCCCCCCGCCCCTGGAGGGGTTGCTGGGATGGTCGACAACAAAAAAGAGCAAAGGGTAAGCCTGACACTCCCCAACCTTGGAGAGAGCGCAGCTCCCTGGTTCCAAGCACATGCTTCCACCATGGCGGAGGAAACACATTAACTGAGGCCATGGTGGAAGAGGAGGGATTTAAAGGCTGCATGTGTTTCCTGTGAAGAAGGCGGAGCTACGCTCTCTCCAAGGTTGTCCTGAAAGGCGATTTGAGAAAATCTGCAGTGCTAATGCTAGGCCGAACAGCAGAGAATTGAATTGGAAGTACAGGGTCTTGAACTTGTCCTTCACTGCGAATGGAAGGTATTGCCTGGACTCCATCCTAATCAGGATGTGCAGATATGCGCCCCTTAGATCCAATAAAGCCATGAAAACTCCTGAGGTTAAAATTAAGTCACCTTTTCCTTTCCCCCTCCTATACTGCCACCCTTTTCTCTGATCCTGCCTGTTTGCATAATCTTTGTTCTGCCGACCTCTGTCACCTTTGCTGCCACTTGCCCCTTCAAAAGGGACAAAAATTCCTTTTTGTTGCCGCTTTTTGGGCATAGGAAACCTTTTTCCTGTTTGCTGACCTTTCAAGTACCGACTCCAACTCTTTCCCGAACAACAATGCGCCTGCAAAAGAAAGATCAGAGCTTCATTTTTGAGACTGTCACCCCTTCCCAGGATTTTAACCAGATAGCTCTCTTGGCCTTGTTAACTAAGGCTGTAGCCCTGGCTGTAAATTTCACAGACTCTGTGGAAGCATCTGCTATATAAACCACTGCCTTGTTTGATGTTGGTAAAGCCTTCAAGATCTCTTCTTTTGGAGTATCTGACTCTAGAAGTGATCGGAGCTGTTTTAACCACAAATCTAAAATACGGGCTACATATGCAGTGACAAGGGCAGGTTTCAAGTTAGCTGAACAGGCCTTCCATGCCTTTTTCAAGTAACCTTCAGATTTCCTGTCCATCAGCTCTTTTAATGAGCCTGTATCCTCAAAAGAGAGTTCCGCTCCCTTCGAGACCTTCGATAGGGAGGCGTCTAACTTGGGACACTTCTCCCATAGACTCGTATCCTCTTCTTTGAAAGAGAACCTCCTTTAGAGGTTTTTGGGGAGAAGGATTTTTTTCTGGTACTTTCCACTCCTGCAACACTATTTCTTTTAGTGAAGCGTGAACCGGAAAGGTTCTGGCCTGCTTGGCTTGGAGACCTGTATATAACAGGCCATGCACAGACAGTTCTTTATCTTCTGACTCCTCCAAATCCAGGGTATCATATATGGCCTTTAATAGCTCATCTCTCTTCTGAAGGAAACCGGAATCTTTGGGTTTTATTTGGCTTGTCCTCCTTAAACTCCCCTTCATCTGAGTCTGAAGCCGACTCCGAGCTTTCCTCCAGCTTCTCCAGTAACCCCCAATCAGGGGTCATCTGCCTGATAGAAGGGGTTATCGGTATCGCCCTAGTGCTGGTACCGGATGTGCTGGGGACGGGATCTGCCCTGGAATCCCATGCACGGGGTTTGAATGATTATAGAGTCTGCATCATCTACTTTTTCATTGAATCCATTAAATTTTTGAATAGCAGGGTTGTTTCTTTCTGTGTCAGGTTATCAATGCAATCTTAACATTTGTCCTTTTCCCAACCAGAGGGCATTTTTCTAGTACAGACTGGGCATCTCTTCCTAGAAACATCTGTCTTGCTTTCTTTGGGCTCCTGATTTTTGGCCTTGAAATACCCAACGTACAAAACCAAACCAGTGTTACTTCAACTAAATGGAAAGAAAACGCCCAGGTGCATAGCAAAAAATTCCTGCCTTAGAATTTTTAACACAAACACCCACAACCAAGACCTTTGATGCTTTATACTTAACCCTCAACTAGAGGAAAGTTACACCAATACATCTACAAAAAGGCCCACACAATCCCCCTGTGCCCCCACCACAGGAGGGTAATAAAAGAAGATAGGAGCGCCCTAGCCCCCCTTTTTTTTTTACCTTAGGGCCGAAGTAAAGTGATGGTGCCTCCAAACCTGCATCCACAGTTCCCTGCTCTTCCATGTCCACCGTCCAGGAAGCAACGCAGCGCCATCTTCTGCCAGTACCGTTTATTTATACTGCCATGGAGGACCTGGGACAGCGCTGTGGATCTGGTGCCATCCCTGTGGATAGCATGCCTGCCTTCCTCTCCTCGGTACAGGCTGGGTTTGCTCCTGTGACTGTACCAAGCTGGCCGCCACATGACTTCCGGCGACCCCATCACTTCCCGACTGTGTATCTGCCCACGCCAGCGAGACGGATTTGACCACACGAGGACGCCAGCATGGAGACAGGCTTACCGAGCTCCCCATGCTCCAACATCGGCGGGAATAAAGCGGCAATGGCCCGGGAAAAGCAGGCTACCGCCAGCTATGAGAGACCAGCCTGCTGTTGGCACGCTACCACCAGGGATGAACTCATTTGAGCACACATCCTCCTGCACCAAGAAGGCACCTTACACTGAAGGTACAATCAACAGGGAGATGAGAGGGGGTCCCTTCTTACACATCCATGAGTCCCTAGCGGAGGGGCCCAGGATGACCCATAGCCAACCAGCTCCCCATGAAGCACTGCTCCTGTTAGAGGGACCTGACCATTGGGATGTCCAGGTTTCCTAGCACGTAGGCCAGACAAAAGAAAAAACAACTTGCTTGAAGTTCCTGTCTGGTCGAAGGAAACACATAACACTGAGGGGCCATGGCCTATGGGTGGTTTTTTATAATGTGGATCATGTGTTTCCTGTACTAGGTGAGAGGAGCATCTCTCTCTGTAAGCCGTCCTGGAAGATGATTGGAATAAAAAAATAGTCCTTTATAGTACAAAAACAGCAGATAATCACTACTATAAGGGATTCATTTACACTGTGAAATAGTGAAAGTAATATATCTTATATCATATATATATATCTATATAATAATAAATATACCCAGAAGTAGGATATATGGGGATTTTACCTGGGAGTCACACATGAAGCTATATGAGGGGTGGGCGGGGGGACTTTTATATTACAGTAGTACTGAGAGACTTTTTTTTCATGGATATAATAATTTTAAATACAATGCACAATACTGGTAAACTTTTACATTATGTAATATTAATACCTTCTATTACCTCCAGTCTATCAGCCTCCACCTTCTCTGGGGACAGATGCTGATCTTTCTTGCACAGAGACCTTAAAGTCATTGTAAAATGTTGGATTTCTTCTTTTTAAAACAAACTTGTCATACTTACCTGCTCTGTGTAATGGTTTTGCACAGAGCAGCCCTGATTCTCCTATTCTGAACCCCACCCCCTCCCCCACCGGCACCTCTGGCTCCACCTGCCCCTAAAGAAAGGTACAAAGTATAGTATAGATTTCCCCTATAGGAAGCCACAAAGTATAGTATAGAGTTCCCCTATTGGAAGGTACAAAGTATAGTATAGAGTTCCCCTATAGGAAGCTGCAAAGTATAGAATAGAGTTCCCCTGTAGGAAGCCACAAAGTATAGTATAGAATTCCCCTATAGCAAGGTAAAGGTCTGCCTTTAGAATTACTTGCTTCCTTCTCTTGCCCAGGACTACATGTCCCATAAGGCATTGCTCGTCACTCATTTACTGACATGTATGGATGGTGTACTGAGCTGTATTTTCTGATATGTAAAGAAATAATGCATTCTGTATGCAGGCCAATAAATCGACTGACCAACTAATTGTTTATGGCAATAGTTGACAACTATTTTCATAATCGATTATGACGATTAGTTGTTTCAGCCCTACATCTCTAAATCTCCTACCAGTTCATTTATTTATTCATGGACCTTAGTCAGAGAGTGAGGAAACAATGAGAACTGTCTTTTATAGGAGTGACAGTGATGAGGGGATTATAGGACAAGTGTCCCCACCCCCTCTATCACTCATTGCCATCTTCCCAACACAAGAAGTCCTGCACTTTCTTATTTAGTCCATGATTTAGTCATGAATGACAGCGGGGCTGAGCCGCACCAGAGGTCAGAGAGTGAGGATGGGGGAGAACAACCAAGAGGAAGACTGGACTGATCCTGAAGACCACCATCATTGGGTTATTGACTCCCTCATTATCACTTTGTTTTAAAATCCAAAGTTGGAGAATCTTTTCACATTATTATCAACATGTAAAAGTCTGTGCTCCAATCAAATCATCAGATATAAAATGTCCAGCTGGTAGGAAATGGGTGCAAAAGAGAAAAGGCCTATGTAATGTACAAGTTATTATGTAGGATACAACAGTTAGGATATTATAGTATCAGAATAATGTAATGTACAACATAGAGTATATAGTGCAGGGGTCAGGAGTATGTAATGTACAATATAATTTATATAGTGTAAGGGTCAGGACTCATAATATTGATATTCAGTAATCAGTGGAAGCTTAAATGTTTAAATGAGACAAGTTGCAGAGGTCCCACACCGCTGCCTCCCATCTCCTGAGACTGCACTCAGTGACTTGGGTCTGAGACTATACAGACATATCCCTCCACCCGGCACAGCCAGCAAACAACAGAGTAAGTAACCCTGGGAGAATTGTGCTGTCAGAGATCTTGCCATACCCGGGTATGGGGCAGAAGACCCAAAGCACATACCCCAGGTGCCTAGGTCTAGTAACGTCTATGGTGAAAATGAACATTTTGCTGCCAGCTGAACCCCAGAATCTCCATAAATCCAGTCTAGATACATAAATTGTGTCTGCAGCACAGAGAAGGAAGATTATCCGAGATAAATACAGGAATACAGGACGGGGAACACAGCTCAGGAAAGTGACCAGGGTATTACAGGCTGATATCACCCAGTCCCCGCCCTACTCTGGACCAATCAGTGAGCAGTATGGGTGGAGGAATGTATTTAGTGTTAATGACCCACCTGTGCTGATCTCTGTAGGAGTGTCCTCCTCTATAAATGTCCCCGTTATTCCATCCTCCTCCATAGACTGCTGATCATCCCTCACATACATCTCTTCTTCTTCTGCTTTAACCTCAAATTCTATATCGACTGGATCTCCACTCTAAACCAAAAAACGAGAGAGAATATCATCTGTAAAATATAAGATTTAATATTGCGACATCACACTAACAATCCACACATTGTTTCCACAAGTCCATGTTCTAGATGCTCTGTCCCACCAACCTTGTAACAGTGAGGGATGGTGTGATCTTCCTGTGTGGAATCCCGGGAATACAGAGGACGGGGACATCTCTCTGGTGGGTTCCTGGTATTAGGTAGCTTCTTCACTCTGTATTCCTCATCCTCCTCTTTATACTCTTCTTTAAGATCAATATTATCATCCCCGAGGTTTCCACTCTGAATATATAATAAAACATTCATTGTAACAAACATGCTGTGTATAAATCAGAACTACCAATAATTGTCAATCATCTACCTGATGATGGTGAGGGATGGTGTGACCTTCCTGTGTGTAATCCCGGGAATACAGAGGACGGGGACAACTCTCTGGTGGGTTTCTGTCGCAGCCGAGACCGGAAGTCTCCTATGCACATTACGCTGTTTGCCGAGAATATTATTGTAAGTTACTACGTTTTTTCTTAATAAAATATTTTGGATTTACTACACTATGGAAACCCTCCCCTCTTTCTTTTTATGGAAATGAGCCTGATTAGTTGACGATTGTCCTTCCATCAGGAACGTCCTGGGAACCCAGCAACTAGTGTTGTGAGACATCTGAGACGCTCATTAACTGGATCTGTGAGGAGAGAGGCTGGGGGAAACGTTGTCTCACAGTGGATGGTGGAGATCCTTCAGTTACTGGCACTTCGCACTTTATTCCTAATGAACTGCACTGCACGCTGTGGATTAATTATTTGGACTATATTTTTTTGCACTGTTTATGGGACTATATCTATTTGATGAATTAGAAACTTCCCTGCAATATTTCTTGCTCAATTTTTTGGAATTCACTGATTGATTTTGTTTGCACATTGGATGTTTTGCTATTTGCACATTTATACTGATATTTGCACATTGAATTTTGGGATTATTTTCACATTGCTTAATTTTGCACTGGTCATAAATAATTGTTTGATTAGTTATTTATATTTTGCACATTGGATTATTTTTATTTTTGCACATTGCGATATTTGCACTAGTTTATTTCTTTGATTAGCTAGTTATTCTTAATTGTATTAATATTTATGCAGTAAGCGCCACATTTTCTTCATTATCATTTACTATTAGTGTGAGAACACCTTTCATGTTGGCAGCTGCTCACCTTCGATTCCCTATTGGTTTTCGCATTAGTACCCCCTGCATACCCACCCTCACCCACCTCCTCTTTTATCTCTTCTTTAACTTCAACTTTAGAATCTCTCAGGTTTCCACTCTGAATATAGAATAAAAATGACATCAATGGTAACAATGCAGATAATGTACAGATCCTAATGATACTATCAGTGATTGTTCCTCATCTACCTGATGATGGTGAGGGATGGTGTGACCTTCCTGTGTGTAATCCCGGGAATACAGAGGATGGGGACATCTCTCTGGTGGGTTCCTGGTATTAGGTGGCTCCATCATATCCTTGTGTCCTTCTGAAAACTCCTCCATCACTCCATATTCCTCATCCTCCTCTTTATACTCTTCTTTAACATCAATATTATCATCCCAGAGGTTTCTACTCTGAAAGATATAATAAAACATTCATTGTAACAAACATGCTGTTCATAATCAAAACTACCAATAATTGTTCCTCATCTACCTGATGATGGTGAGGGATGGTGTGATTTTCCTGTGTGGAATCCCGGGAATACAGAGGACGGGGACATCTCTCTGGGGGGTTTCTGTAGCTGGATGACTCCACCATGGGGTCTTGGGACAGATCTTTGCGTTCTTTAAGATACTCTGACTCCTCCATCACCCCATCCTCATCATCCTCCTCTTTTATCTCTTTTTTAACCTCAACTTTAGAATCTCTCAGGTTTCCACTCTGAATATATAATAAAAATGACATCAATTGTAACAATGCGAATAGTACAGATCCTAATGATACTATCAGTGATTGTTCCTCATCTACCTGATGATGGTAAGGGATGGTGTGATCTTCCTGTGTGGAATCCCGGGAATACAGAGGACAGGGACATCTCTCTGGTGGGTTCCCATTACTGGATCCATCTGTAGGAAACACACACACTGACTGAATACATTGTTTCTATGTGTTTATCAGATGATGGGGGATCTAGGTGGAGCCTCCGTACTGCTCTCTCCTTTACAATAAAGTCTCCTCTTACCCGGTGATGTGAGGGGCGGCTGATTGTCCATCATGACGTCCTTGTAGAGATCCTTGTGTCCTTCTAAATACTCCCACTCCTCCATGGAGAAATAGACAGTGACATCCTGACACCTTATAGGAACCTGACACACACAATGATACAGTCACCATCCAGACACATCCCTTGTCTGTTACTGGATAATGTCCCAGAATTCCCAGCACCGCTCACCTCTCCTCCATCATCTCTCTGGTGACTTCTAGAATCTTCTTTGTATTTCTCTATTCTATCAGGGAGGGAGGTGGAGGCAATGTGATGGTCATATGATCTCCAGACTTCACAGGAGGAAAACTCTAGATCTGAACACAAATAGTAAAATCAAATGATATTCCCAGAATACTCCTCACCTCACCATTCAGGTCTCCATTATATTAAAACCTCACTTCAGACTGAGATATAATTTATCCACACAGGACACTACACAGTTAAATGATTGTTGCAGGCATTCTGACATCATTACATACAATAATCACACTTTGATAGTGAGGATGCCAAGGATCCAACCACATCCTAAGAGCATCAGAGAAAGAAAAAAAGCCAGATAGAGGGACATTGGGAGGAGGAGCTGTGAGGTCAGTGTGATGTCATAGGACATATAGACTCTGGATGGAGGGACATTTGGATGGGGAGATTTGAGGGGTCCTCTATATGTGGCTCCCATGCAAACCAAATCATTGCTCCTGGGTGTGTCCTACCTCTTTTAAACTGAAGAGTGAACTTTGACCTTTACCATACAGAAATCTGTCGGAAATCTGTAAAAGTAAGCTCTCATGTGATCAGGTGATGTGCGGAGGAACTAGCAATAAATAGCAGACAATTTTCTCCAGAGCTCCTAATGGTGGGGATGGATTTTGCTGAGTGCTGGTGTCAAGTTTCCACCCCCCAGCTGTGTAAGAGGATATGGAGGAGAGATGAGGAGGAGATCCAGGAATCAGGATAAAGGTCAGGACAAGCAACAGACGAGGCATCCAAGAGATGAAGCCGGGGTCACTACACAGAAAATCAATCCAAGGAAACAACAGGCAGGACGAGGAATAGCAAGAAGGAGCTCAGAGACAAATGAGAATATTGCTCAACCAATGGGAGATTATCTCAGCATGACTTACATAATGAAGGAGATGAGGGGGAGGGGAGGAAGTCACTTATGGTGACCATAGAGACATGGAAATTCAGCTGGTTCAGCAGGGATCGGTCACATTTCCATCCATGTGTGGTCACTGCCGGATAAAAGTCACTCGATCAGCGGCTGCAGCCAATAGCTTCATCACTGATCTGTGTATTCTGAGAGCGGAGGAGCGCCCCCCATTGTCAGAATACAATAGTGCAGCGGGGAGGATTCCCCCATTCCTCTAGGGTTGTCACCTCATCCCTTTAAAACCCAAACACATATTAACCACTTCAGCCCCGGAAGGATTTACCCCCTTGCTGACCAGAGCACTTTTTACAATTTGGCACTGCGTCGCTTTAACTGCTAATTGCGCGGCCATGAAATGTTGTACCCAAACTAAATTTGCGTCCTTTTCTTCCCACAAATAGAGCTTTCTTTTGATGGTATTTGATAACCTCTGGGGTTTTTATTTTTTGCGCTATAAACGGAAAAAGACCGAAAATTTTGAAAAAAAATGATATTTTCTATTTTTTGTTATAAAAAAATCCAATAAACTCAGTTTTAGTCATACATTTAGGCCAAAATGTATTCGGCCACATGTCTTTGGTAAAAAAAAAGTCAATAAGCGTATATTTATTGGTTTGCGCAAAAGTTATAGCGTCTACAAACTAGGGTACATTTTCTGGAATTTACACAACTTTTAGTTTATGACTGCCTATGTCGTTTCTTGAGGTGCTAAAATGGCAGGGCAGTACAAAACCCCCCCAAATGACCCCATTTTGGAAAGTAGACACCCCAAGGAAATTGCTGAGAGGCATGGTGAGCACATTGAATATTTATTTTTTTTGTCCCAAGTGATTGAATAATGACAAAAAAAAAATAATTTACAAAAAGTTGTCACTAAATGATATATTGCTCACACAGGCCATGGGCATATGTGGAATTAAAGCAAATGCCCTACAGATTAAAATGGTGGGTGTTTCATTTTGTTTTTCACACAGTATTTGCGCAGCGATTTTTCAAATTTTTGGGGGAAAAAACATACTTTTTAAAATTTTAGTGGACTAAAACACACTATATTGCCCAAATGTTTGATGAAATAAAAAAGATGATCTTAGGCCGAGTACATGGATACCAAACAAGACATGCTTTAAAATTGCGCACAAACGTGCAGTGGCGACAAACTAAATACATTTTTAAAATCTTAGGGAATGTAAATATCCCCTATGATAGCAATAGGTAGTGACAGGTACTCTTTTTTGAAAAAATTGGGGTCTATTAGACCCTAGATCTCTCCTCTGCCCTCAAAGCATCTGACCACACCAAGATCGGTGTGATAAAATGCTTTCCCAATGGCGCTGTTTACATCCGGCGAAATCTAAGTCATGAAATGCTCGTAGCTTCCAGTTTCTTAGGCCATAGAGATGTTTGGAGCCACTCTGGTCTCTGATCAGCTCTATGGTCAGCGGGCTGAATCACCAGCTGCATTTTCAGGTTCCCTGTTGGGACAGGAGAGCCAGAGAAAAACATGGAAGACGGTGGGGGGGGGCATTCCCTCCCACTGCTTGTAAAAGCAGTCTGGAAGCTAATTACCCTCTAGGATTGCTTTTACATGAAAGCCAACCGCTGGCTGAAAAGAATGATACCAAGATGATACCTAAACCTGCAGGCATCATTCTGGTATAACCACTTAAAGTCCAGCAACATACCAGTACGTTGCTGGTCCTTGTTGGGCATATATTGTAAACTTTTTTTTCATGCAGCCTGTGGGCTGAACGAAAAAAAGATATTGATCGGTGGGTATGCCCACCATTAGAATACCTCCCTTCATCCACCCACTTCTAATGATGGGCATACATGCACCGTTTATATATGCCGAAGCATGGGGGCATCCTCCCGCAAAAGGCAGGAGCAAATCGCTCCTCCACCCACTGCTGCCCCCACGCTTCGGCATATATGCTGAAGTATGTAACTGTGGTGGTGAAATCACCTCCGACAGCGCTGGAGTCACGGCTTTATATATTGTGGGAGCAAATGCTGTTACTGTCAAGATAAATAAATCCGCTCTGCAGCTGAATGGCGTACCTGAAAACAAGAAAATGGCTACCAATAAAACACAGTAATATATAAAAAAATTGCATATCTGAAAAGCAAACATGGTAAAACATAATAGCAGAATAGAATACAGTAAAAACGAGCAGAACAATAGAGAGAGAATATAGAGAGAGAGAGAACAATAAAACGACAACTATTTTTGTTTTTTTTATTTCATATATTTTTTTGTTTTTATTTTTTACACTTTTTTTAGTAACTTTAACTTTTGTAACTGGTACCAGGTTTGGGTCTCTCGAAATGCGATGGCATCTTGGGAGACCCTGTGAAAGTGTGTTCTAGTCTGTGCAGTGCTGTACCCTACGCTAATACTCAACTAGTGTATGGTAGCATTCAAAACATTCACCAATGCATAAACCAGGATTGTCAGGACAGGAATACCGGGTGTCATGCCTATATCCGCGCTTGCTGCAGACACGGCATTTTCTTTGGGGGGGGCTCGTTGGGTAGGGGTACTCTGGAGGACATAAGGAAAATGCCTCTCATGCAGCCGGCTTACTGCATTTGGTTGGGGAAGGTGAGGTGGAGCACCGTCTGGATACAGAAGGGCTCTGACGATCTCTTCCTGGAATTTAAGGAAGGATCCAGTCCGTCCTGAAGCTCTGTATAGCTAATGAGCGTTCAGCAAAGCCAATTGAAATAAGTATACAGACACTTTTTTGTACCAGCGTCTGGCCTTACGGGCAACTAGGTACGGCGCCAACAACTGGTCGTTGAGGTCCACCCCTCCCATATTTTGGTTATATTCGTGGACACAGAGGGGTTTCTCCACAACACCAGTCGCCGTAGTAATTTGGACTGTCGTGTCTGCATGAAGGGAGGTAAGAATGAAAACATTCTTATTATCCCTCCACTTCACAGCGAGCAAATTATTACACTGCAAACAGGCTCTCTTCCCCAGCCTAAGACGGGAATCTACAAGCTGCTGGGGAAAGCCCCGGCAATTAGATCGCATGGTGCCACATGCTCCAAACTGATGATCAAAAAGGTGACTAAAAAGTGGCACGCTCGTGTAATAATTGTCCACGTACAAGTGGTACCCCAGGTGCCCTGTCACAGAGCTTATACATCTTGACCCCGTATCTGGCACACTTGCTGGGAAGGTACTGTTTGATTGACAAGCGGCCAGAAAACTTAATCAGGGACTCATCAACGCAGACAACTTGATGGGGAGTAAACAAGTCTGCAAAACGTTGGTTGAAGTGGTTTACGAGGGGCCGCATTTTGTAGAGCCGATTATATTCAGGGTCTCCACGAGGACGACAGAGTTCATTGTTATTGAAATGCATGAACCGCAAAATCTGCTCGTATCGTGCCCTGGTCATGGAGGCAGAGAACAAGGGCATATGGTAAATTGGGTCAGTGGACCAATATGACCGCAACTCACTCTTTTTATTTATGCCCATGTTGAGGGAAAGGCCCAGAAAGATCTTAAATTCGGAGACCGTAATTGGTCTCCAATCTCTGGCAAGGGAGGACTGGTGAATAGTGGCGATGTGTTGACCAGCGTATAAATTGCTTTGGTCCACAATAGATCTATAGAGATCTTCGTGAAAAACAGCGAATAAAAATCCAGTGGCGTAAAATCAACTGTTTCCACCTAAATGCCGGGTTGGCCAGTGAATGGGGGAAGTACGGGTGCTGCAGAAGTGGTGGGTTCCCAATTAGGATTGGCGAATGCAGTAGGAAGGGCACTATGGGCACGACGGGCCTGTGTTCGTCTTCTTGGTGGCAGCGGGACACTACTTGTGCTTGCCACCTCGCCAGCTTGAACTGCACTTATGGGACTCGCCACGTCACCACGTGATACTGCAGTGCTGGATGTACGACCAGGGTGTACTAGGCCGCTGGTGCTTGCCAGTTCACCAGAAGGAGTAGCGGCACTAGTACCTCTCTGCTCTCTACGAGAGCCCTGCGGTTCTTGCACTTCAAGGACAGAAGAAGAAGATCGGGGTCTGGTACGCCTGACCCTAGCAGGGACCACAACTCCGTCGTCAGAGCTATCTGTCACGGAGCCGCTGTCCTCTACAGGATCGTATTCTGAGCCTGAATCTGACAGATGAGTGACTTCCTCTTCACTATCTGTCATGCTCAGAAACGTGTAGGCCTCTTCACTAGTGTACCTTCGATTTGCCATTTTGGGCTCTAAATTTAGGGGTACACTAGTGAGACTCACAGGCAAAAAAGCTCCTGTTAGCGACTGATTCAAAACGCTACCAAAAAACTGTTAGCGATCGCAGGGATCAGGCCTGACTCTGTGAATGCTGCAGTTGTGTGCTTAGTGTTTTGTAAGTGACAGTGATCGATCGATACTGAACTTGGGTGGGCTGGGCTGGGCCGAGGGGCAAAACGCAGGTGCTACCGTAGCAGGTATCTGGGCTGATCCCGCTAACACTGTGTTTATGGGAACCCTAAACTGCTGGGGACGCTAGTATAGATCTGATCGGATCTGATATAGATCTGTTCAGATACTATACCACTAAGGGAGGTGTATGCTGCGTGCGTGGGTGTTAGCGGTACTGGCACTAACCTGATGCTGCCTGGGGCGACGCAGACCTTATCTGACCCTAAAAACGTAACTTACATCACCGCCGGGCAATTAGGGGGTTAAACCTTTATTAGGAAATAAACGGCGGGTGCCCTGAAACTATAAAAGACAAACTAACTAACCAGCGTCACCTGTAACACTTATACGGTGATCGCTGGTGAAAGGGTTAACTAGGGGGCAATCAGGAGGTTAAAACCTTTAGCAGGTAGTATATGGGGGTCCCTGTCACTATAAAACACTGAAAGCGAACCTATATATACTTACCTCCCTAACTAGCGTCACCTGTGTCACTAATACAGCGATCAGAAAAACGATCGCTTAGTGACACTGGCGACGGGGGGGGGGGGGGGGGGTGATCAAGGGGTTAACCTTTATTAGGGGGGGGTACCCTGGACCTAAAGGGGGTACCCTAGACCTAAAGGGGGATAACCCTAACTGCCCTAACACTTATAAGTGTCACAAACTGACACCAATACAAAAAAAAACCTGCTATTGGTGTCACTGTGACAGGGGGTACAGGGGGGGTGATCGGGGGGTGACTGGGCGGTGAAAAGTGTGCCTGCATGTTCTACTGTTAGTGTAGTGTTGGTGTAACTCCCATTGATGTCTTCTCTCCTCGGCTCGAGGAGATGGGACATCACTTCCTCTGCCGCTGTTTACATTACAGAGGCAGAGGAAGGATTTCATTCGCCGGGAGAGATCGCGAGGGGGTGGCCACAAATGGATGGCCTCCCCCTCACGTTTGATCGCCCACGAACAAATGCTGGCCGCCTTGGGCACTGGGGGGGTGTCCGATCGGACCTCCCACCCACGGGAGGCAGATCACGTACAGGTACGTGATTCTACCTGCCCGTGCCATTCTGCTGACGTATATCAGCGTGAGGCGGTCGGCAAGTGGTTAATAACACAGGTTCTGTGGCTGATTGAGGTGGTAATTAAGCTCACTTGGTGCCTTATCTGAATTAAATTAGCCTCAGAACCCATGTAATTCATATGTGTTTGGTTTTAAAGGGATGAGGTGGCAGCTCTACATCCTTCTCCAATGTGTGGATGGGGAAATCGGTTCAGTTTTTCCTCTCATCCCACTGGCTGAGCGATAAAACTGAACCATGTATGGCCAGCTTTAGAAGCAAAATATATTCATCATCAACTGATCCCCCTGAAGGGGTTAATCTACATATTACCTCCTCTGCCGCCAGATCCTGCAGTCTTCTCTCTACATCCTTCCAAATGGAATGTCTGCCAGTACCTGACATCACTTCCTGTCTGTATTCCATAGAGACTTCCTGTCTGGGTAGAAGTGAGATCACCACCTTGTGGAGCTCAGAGGAACTGCAGCCCCGGGAAACGTCTCATAGTGAGAACACGGCCTTGTGCTGTGTGTATGTACTGTATATCCTTCCCCTTTCCCTCCTCCCTGAGTGTGTATGAAGATTTGGAGCCCTGAGTGTGTATGAATAGGCGGAGCTCTGAGTGTGTATGAAGAGGCGGAGCTCTGAGTGTGTATGAAGAGGCGGAGCTCTGAGTGTATACGAAGAGGCGGAGCTCTGAGTGTGTATGTAGAGGCGGAGCTCTGAGTGTTATGAAGAGGCAGAGCTCTGAGTGTGTATGAAGAGGCGGAGCTCTGAGTGTGTATGAAGAGGCGGAGCTCTGAGTGTGCATGAAGAGGCGGAGCTCTGAGTGTGTATTAAGAGGCGGAGCTCTGAGTGTGTATGAAGAGGCGGAGCTCTGAGTGTGTATGAAGAGGCGGAGCTCTGAGTGTATACGAAGAGGCGGAGCTCTGAGTGTGTATAAAGAGGCGGAGCTCTGAGTGTGTATGAAGAGGCGGAGCTCCTGCTGGGACAGCGGTCGGAGGAGGAGGAGGAGTCTAGGAGGGAGATGACAGAAAGCGCAGCAGACTTGCAGGAGTGAGCGAGGAGGATCCAGTTCCTTTGCCATCGGAGGTGAGGAGAGTGTGAAGGATGTTGGTGACTCTGGTAGATGAAAAGCTGGGAGTCATATTGCTCTGGTGAGTGGGGAAGCACTACTAAGGGGGCGCCCTCACCATCACGTCAGTGGCGGCTGACGCTCAAAATTTTTGGGGGGGCGCAAGCAAACTGAAAAATTCTGAAAAAAAAAACATCAAATGCAGCCACTGTGCTCATCAATCCAATTCCTGTCCCTTCACCCCTCAGATCAGTCCCAATTCCTGCCCCATCAGACCTCAAATCCTGGTATATAGCATTTTGCACAAATCCTGCAGAATTGTCCCCCTCCAGTCTGCACAATTACCACCCCCATTTGCACAATACCCCCCTGCACAATTACCTGCTGGGGGTAATTGTGCAGATGGCTGGGAGGTAATTGTACAGACGGGGGGTGGTAATTGTGCAGACGCTTGGGAGGCAATTGTTCAGACGGGGGGGTAATTGTACAGACAGGGGGGGGTGGTAATTGTGCATCTGCACAATTACCTCCCCCCCCAGTCTGCACCCCCCCATCATTCACAGACCCCCCAGTCACTCACTGAGTGAGTGGAGAGAATGAAAGAGGGGCAGAGCACTGCAGGGAAGGGAACGAAGGGTTCAGCCAGGCCTCCAGGATTAGTGTGTGCTGAGCAGAGGGGCAGGGCAGCTCACGTGCCACGCCCGCGGCCACATACAGAATCAGCAACAGTCGGCTACTCAGCTAGAAAATAGACAGAGACACAACGAGCCTGACACTACATAATAGCTTACCAGAAGCCACGCCAGTCAGTCAGACCTGCTTCTTCCACACACCCGGCTCCGTCTCAGTCCTGTCCTCTACACTCCCTAAACGTGGGCAAATCGGCTTCTCAGCCTGCAACCAGCTGATTGCAGGCTGGGAAGCTTCCCATAGACCGCTGCATGTCAGGCACCTGATCACTCTTAAAGTGACCATTTTTTTTTTTTTTTACAGATTGGGGGGGGGGGGGGGCGGCGCCTGAGTGCCCCCTATGGACGGGCCGCCACTGCATCACGTGTGTAAGAGGTGGAAGGAGGCGTGGCTACACTACAGCTGGCACAGTTTGGAGCACCGAGAACTTTACACCTTATCAACTTTTCATTGATTGGTGGATTGTTTTGAGAAAAATAAGTTTGTTGAAGTAGATGTAAAGTGGAAGCAGTGAACTTGCAGAGAACACTATATAGAGCACAACATATTGTATGATTACATGAATTTGCTCAGATTTTTAGTTTATTTAATATAGCAGCAAATATTACAAGGTTAATGAAGTAGGTGTAAAGTGGAAGCAGTGGGTCTGCAGGGAACATCATCTTGAGCACAAAGCACTTTATGTTGTATATAAATTTGCACATGGATCAGTTTACTTCATTTATTGATAAACACCATAAGATCAATGAAGTAGGTGTAAAGTGGAAGCAGTAGATCTGCAGAAAATATTATTTGAGCCCCTAGCACTTTATATATGAATGTATCCACATATTTTAGTGTATTTGTGATGATTTATGTGCACACACAATAGGACAGCGCTGTGACACATAATGCTCTTCTAGTTGATAAAGGGAATACTTACCTTTGTTACAGCAGCAGTCCGGTATAAGTTATTTTTGTAGGTATTTGAGTTGTTACACATAGCGCGGGTTTTATTCTATTTATATTGGTGACATAATTGTCCAAATCTGGAGATCAGGAGCCATTTCCACCCTTTACTCTCGGCTGGGGTTCTTTGTATCCATATAACAGATGTTCTACATGACTAAATCTGCAATCAATTTTACTGCAAAATCAAAGGGGCCAAAATGTCTCCCCCCCGAGCAGTAATATATTTCTATCCCCCTTGGTGGGAGTGGAGATGACCCATCTATAAGGATATACAGTACATACACACACAGCACAAGGCCGTGTTCACACTATGAGATGATTCTCAGGACTGCAGTTCCTCTGAGCTCCACAAGGTGGTGATCTCACCTCTACCCAGATAGGAAGTCTCTATGGTAGACAGGAAGTGATGTCAGATACAGACAGGAAATTCCATTTGGTAGAGGAGACGTTGCTGGTTCTGGCGCCAGAGGAGGTAATATGTAGATTAACCCCTTCAGGGGGATCAGTTGATGATGAATATATTTTGCTTCCAAAGCTGGCCATACATGGTTCAGTTTTATCGTTCAGCCAGCGGGCAGAGCAAAAAAAATCTGAAGCGATTCCCCCATCCACACATTGGAGGGGGATGGGGGAATCCTCCCCTCTGCACTATTGTATTCTGACAATGGGGGGGCGCTCCTCCGCTCTCAGAATACACAGATCAGTGATGAAGCTATTGGCTGCAGCCTCTGATCGAGTGACTTTTATCCGGCAGTGACCACACATGGATGGAAATGTGACCGATCCCTGCTGAACCAGCTGAATTTCCATGTCTCTGTGGTCACCATAAGTCAGGGCTCGACAAATCCCAGGTCACCATGGTGACTAGAAATGGTGTCCTGGCCCCTGGGCTCTTGTCAGCCCATTTTCACTGTTGGTCTGAATAATGTTTCTGCCTGAAACCCGGACACATTATTCAGACATAGTTACATAGTTAGTAAGGTTGAATAAAGACACCAGTCCTTCCAGTTGACTGGAGTTGTCCCTATCCCTGTACATTGTGTCTCATTAAGATGCTCCTCTATTATATAGTATTTATTTAAGGGCGTCAATTTACTTATTTTAGCGCCGTCAATTTACGCAGCGCTCCACACATACATCACACACTCACATCGGTCCCTACCCTCTAGGAGGCCACAATCCAAGGTCCCCAACTCACATTGATAGGGCCAATTTTGGACAGAAGCCAATTAACCTACCAGCAGGAATGTGGCTCGGAGCGGGGCCAGGCGGGAGGGGGAGGGGGAGGAGGAGGAGATGATGACACCCGACCTGTGAAGTGAGGGGTGGACTGGACAGGACAGCGGCATGAGAGGACTCATCTCACTGAGCTCCCGCTGCCGATCTTTCTCCTTTCCGCGGCCGCATTACTGTCACCATCGGCTCCTGCTTCCACCCACAGCTGCCTGTGTCCCTGCAGAGCCCTCCGGCAGAACAGAGAGGAAGGGGCGGGACCGAATCTCCAACATGGCGCCACCTCGGCACTGCCACAAAGATCCCCACAAGGTGCTGAGAAACAGGACTACAGAGTCCTTACAGGAGTAACCAGGACAAGCCTGCAAAGCAGCCAGCTAAGAAACCAGCCAGGGAGGGACATGCTGCTTTATGTACACAAGATGTCCTCTCCATCCACTCTGCTCTCACACACTGCTGGGGGAGATGTACAGGACATGCAGGAGGACACAGGGGGGAGGGGGGGATTACATTACTGTCCTACACTCTGCACCCCATGTCCTGTGTTCTGCACCCTGCTCCTGCACCCCATGTCCTGCATTCTGCACCCTGAACCCCTTTTTCCTGCATTCTGCACCCCATGCTATAACAAGCTAAGGAAAAAGTGCCAAGTGCATATACAATCAGTAGGTGAACTGAGAAAAACAATAATATAAAAAAAAAAACGTTCAAAATGGTGACATAACCATGTGTACAGTGCTAATTGCATATATAATCAAGGAGTAATCCTAACGGTGTATAGGCCGCGAAATCTAATATGATGCTCAAACCAAAATATAAAGACCTGTGATGGCCACAAAATATTTCATAAATGGTACCATCTATGTGAGGAATAAAATCCAAAATAGCAACATAAAAGTCACTCAAATAAAAATTAAAGTTCTTCATATCATATGCGATATCTTGAACATGATAATACGATGAAAAATGGCACAGCAATGTAACTGGATGCAAAACAAGGTGATATTCACACACGACACCCAGGAACGTGCCTCCGACACCAGGGAAAGGGGGCGGGTACTCTTACCCGAAGATGTGGACCCACACGCCATCTGTGGTGAGTCAAACAAGCATGGACGATGTTCCAAAGTCGCTCTCCAGATCAAACTCCTTCAAATGGACTGGCGTGCATCCATGTACATGAGACCGGAAGTAGCATGAACACTCGAGCCTCAATGATGATGTTCCTGGTATATGTAAACCTTCAGAGGAACAGCATAGATCATATGGAAAAAAAAAAGAAGGCCTCCACATAGTGCAGATCAATCCAATATTAAAAAAAATTATTTAAATGAAAGTACAGCCATCGCTTCTGATGCGTACAAAAAGTGATCACAAAACAAATAAAAAAGCGTGGTATACAGGCTATGTACCCTGATACCGGATACATAGCCTGCTCTTAACTTTGTATACCACACTTTCTCTTATCGTCTTCTAGGACAGCCTCTGAGGATATAGGGCTCCTCCCTTCGGCACAGGAAACACATTCACCCAAATGGTTAAAAGGAGGTCCTCCAGGCCTTCCCTTCAGTTTTTGTGTTTCCTGCTGGACGGGAAGGAAGCATGTGAAGAACCTGGGGAGCTCTATGTCCCAGGACTGTCCTGGATGAGCTTCTGGCGTACCTTCTCCTCTGCCCAAAGCACCCCTCTGTCTAAAAGCAGTGAAGAGAGGGCTGCTAGCACACTGCTGCATAAAGACTCGGGGAGAGCCGGACCCCTGAAGAGCGGCGGGTCCCTACCTCTATTTTTGCCACACACATCCTACCCTCTGTACTCCTGAGTATTTCCGGTGGGCAGACAGTGTCCATCGCGAGGGTGCATGTTACCTGGCTCTTCCGGGTATAGGAACGTGTGTGCATCAGAGGAGGAGCGGTTGCGTTCCAACGGAAGTGACACGGCTTCCGGCAGAGCCACATCATCAGGGGGCGCCGTGAGACAAAGGTTCCGGTCTCCAGGTGCGGCGTGTGGCTTTTTGGTTGTCTGGAGCCTGTGTAGATCTAGTAGAGACCGTGAAAACACCGAAGATCCATGGAGAGCATTGCAGCAGTTCAGGCGGTCGACTCCGGTTCTTCTGGCACCGGCACCTCTCAGGTAAGCGTGGTGAGGGCAGACCATGGCTTACTCTGGGAGGGGGTTAGGGTCCTTGTGGCCAGAGTCCTTCCCTGGGTGGGGAACCACAGGTGAAGTGCTGGGCACTTCTCTCCTTCTCCCTGAGCACAGTGGTGGTGGGGGTTGGGGGCAGGCTCTCATGGGATGTTTTCTGTTTTTCTTTTTTCAGGGTAAAACACAAAACAGGTCTCAGATGCAGCCTCCCAGGAGAAAGAATGCCATTTGTGGGTCAAAACTAGGCTCCAATTGGGAGAAACCTCTTTGCCCAGAATGTGTCAGCAGTTTTCCTAAGGATGATTCTATGACAGAGTGTCATAAAATGCTTACGTCTGTGAAAGACCAAATTGCATCCACTTTCAAATCATTTAGAGGCATGATGGATAGGATGCAGGGTCCCTCTGTGCCCACATCTAGAGCTGCAAGTTTGTCATCCCTATCCGAACCTAGTCAGGGGGATACGGAAGATAGGGAAAGGGAACACAGATCGCTTGCCTCTCTCAAGCGGACTCCGGTTCTGATTCTGAAGAAGAGGAAGATTGCTCCAGAGGGTCCAGGTACAGATTGACTCTGGACGATGTGGGGGACCTACTTAATGTGATCTATGACACCTTAGAGATCAGAGAGGAGTCGGTACAACTTTCTAAGCATGACCTTATGTATCAGGGGGTCTCTGCCCAGAAATCCAGAGTTTTTCCCATGCACAAGTCTCTAGCAGAAGCGATCTTGCTGGAGTGGGAGCACCCTGAGAGAAGACCGTTCTTTTCAGGCAGTCTTAAGCATAGATTTCCCTTTGAAAAGGACACGGCTCATCCTTGGAACAAGGTTCCTAAACTGGATACACCTCTGGTGAAGGTTTCCAAAAAGACTGATTGGGCTTTCGATTACCTAGGATCCCTTAAGGACCCTATGCACAAAAGGGGTGATGTGCTGCTAAAGAGGGCTTGGGATGCCTCTTCTATTGGGCTTAAACCAGCCCTTGCAGCTACCTGTGTTGCTAGAAATTTAGAGTGCTGGTTAACCCAGTTGCAGTCTCAGATTTCTGCAGGCACGTCCAGACAACAGCTACTAAAATCTTTTCCTTTGAAATTTAAAGCAGTTGGGTTCTTGGCTGACACTTCTGCGGAATCTGTAAAACTAGCAGCCAGGTCTGAAGCGTTGGTAAATGCCGCTAGAAGGGCTGTATGGTTGAAAGCTTGGTCGGGTGATGCAGCATCAAAGCTCGGGCTTTGTGGATTACCTTTCTCAGGCGATCACCTCTTTAGACCTGGGCTACAGGAGGCCTTGGAACGTACCTAGGACAAGAAAAAGGCTTTCCCAGAGAAAAAGAAAAAACCTGAGGGTAGACTTCTTTTTCGAGGCTTCAGGCAACAGACCCAACAGGAGAGAGAGGGTCGTCCTAAAAAACACTGGACGGGTCACAAGGGTCGTGGCAGAGGAGGAATATTATTCAATCCTCCTCAAACCACCCCAAAGCCCCAGTGACTCTTGTGTTCAGGTGGGAGGAAGGTTGGGGGACTTCCTCCCACAATGGACCAATGCAACTTCAAGCCCGTTTTATATTAAACATATAGAAAAGGGCTACAAGTTGAAGTTCAATGCCATTCCTCCTCCTACCTTTTTATTAACCCAGGATCTCTGAGTTTGCTGTTGGGAGAGTTGTTGGATCAACAGGTCATCAGCCCAGTACCTCAGGAGGAACACAGACAGGGGGTATATTCTCATGTGTTCGTAGTCCGAAAGCCGCCAGGCAAGTTCAGTTTGATTCTAAATCTCCGGCCCCTGAACAAGATTATCAGATACAAGCATTTCAGGATGGAGTCTATCTATACAGTAAGGAAATCTCCTGTTTCCCGATTGCTATATGGCGACGATCGACCTCAGGGACGCATATTTGCATGTGCCGATACATCGGGAATTCCAGAAATTCCTCAGACTGGCAGTCAGGGTGAATTCGGAAGTTCTCCACCTCAAATTCAGGGCACTACCGTTTGGACTAGCTTCCTCTCCGAGGATCTTTACGAAGGTCCTGGCAGAGGCCTTAGCCCCGCTGCGCGTCAGGGCCATTACAGTGATCCCCTATCTGGACAACCTTCTGTTTGTCACCCAGTCTTACCAGCAGCTAGAAGAAATTCTACAGGAGGCACAACGTTTCCTGCGTTCTCTTGTTGGTTGATCAATCAGGACAAGTCCCAGCTGATCCCAACCCAGGAAGTACTATACCTGGGATACAGAAGGTCTTCCTCCCATCAGAAAAGATAGAGAAAGTAGGTCTAGTGGCAGCGCAGCTTCAGACCAATCAGGAAGCCCAGGTCAGAGATGTCATGATTGTGATAGGGCTAATGACATCCTGTTTTCCAGCAGTCCATTGGGCAAGGTTCCACCAGCGCCCATTACAGGCTCTTCTGCAGTGCTGGGATGGCAGCCAGCAGGGTTTGGATCAACCCATGCCTATTTCCACCAGAGTCAAAAGGACACTGTGGTGGTGGCGAACAAATCACAAGCTGGACGGGGTTCTGTTGTGGTCCAGACCAGAAGCTCTGGTGGTAACAACAGACGCCAGCTCTTTCGGCTGGGGCACACACCTGGAAAGGGATCTGGCTCAAGGATCCTGGTCTCAGGTGGAAGCCAGACGAACCTCAAATCAGAGGGAGCTACTGGCAGTCCAAAGGGCGCTAGAAGCCTTCCAGTAAAGGATAAAGGGACGGCATCTTCAAGTAAGGTCAGACAATGCGGCCACAGTCGCATACATAAACAAGCAGGGAGGGACCAGGAGTCCTGCACTGCAGATGATAGCAGGCGAAATTTTTGCTTGGGCCGAATCAAACTTGGCTTCTCTCTCAGCAGTACACTTAAAGGGGACTCAGAACTCTCTGGCGGACTTTCTCAGTTGTCAGCGAGTGAAGCAGGACGAATGGTCACTCAACCAGGAAGTATTCAAGTAGGTTATGAAGGCCTGGGGCATACCAGAGGTGGATCTGTTCGCCTCAAAAAACAACAAGAAAGTTGCTCAGTTCTTCTCCATGCACTCGCTGGGTCAAGCCAGGGGGATGGATGCCTTCGCCAATGCTTGGCACTTCCATCTCTGCCATGCCTTCCCCCCGTAAGGCTCGTTGCGGCGGTCCTTCAAAAATCTCTGACCCAGGAAACGGATCTTATTTTGATATCCCCGTTTTGGCCAAGGAGGGACTGGTTTGCAGTCCTAAAGAGGTTGGCCATATAGCCTCCAATTCCTCTTCCAATGAGGGAGGATCTGGTCACACAAGGTCCTATCCGGCATCCTCAGATAGAGACCCTCAAGCTTACAGCGTGATATCTCAGGAACAGCTGTTAAGGGCTCAAGGGTTTCAGAAAGAGTCATTAAGACTCTCTTAGAATAAACCAGTAACCAGGGCCATCTACGCCAGGGTCTGGAAGAGGTTCAATTTCTGATTAGCGGAACAGGAGCAGGAAAAACAAGGAATTCAAGCAGTGTTAGACTTTTTCCAGGCAGGAGTGGAATTAGGTCTTTCTATTAGCACCCTGAAGGTACAGGCTGCCACCTTGAGCATTTTCCTTCAGGTCTACCTGCAGCAGGATCGTTTTGTAAATAATTTCTTTAAGGCTCTCTCCAGGTCCAGGCCAGTAAAGGTCAGAGCCTGTCCCTCCTGGGAACTATCCTTGGTTCTCTGCGCACTTACAAAGAGTCCCTTCGAACCTCTGGAAAAATCTGATATTAAGTGGGTGGTTCTAAAGACAGCTTTTTTGATTGCAATCACCTCAGCCAGAAGAGTGAGTGAGTTGCAGGTGCTCTCGATTAGAGAACCATTTTTGGTGATTTTTGAGGATAGGGTTGTCCTTAAGACTGACCCAAGTTTCCTCCCCAAAGTTTCTTCTACTTTTCATAGAACTCAGGACATTATCCTGCCAACATTTTACTCCTCCTCAGAAGTTGATGAGGAAGGAGAATTCAGTTTAGTTGACGTCAGGCGTAGCCTTTTCGTTTATTTAGATATCAGCAAAGACTTCAGGAAGACAGAATCTTTGTTTGTGAATTTTGCGGGATCACGCAAAGGATTTAAAGCATCAGGATCCACCATCGCTAGATGGATAAGGATGACAGTTTTAGAGGCATACAGGTTGGCAGGGAGACAAGCGCCTCTAGTTGAGGCACATTCAACTAGGGCGGTTTCAGCTTCGTGGGCAGAGAAAGCCGGTGCCACTCCGGAGGAGATCTGCAGAGCAGCGACGTGGTCCAGCTACTCCACATTCGCAAAGCATTACCGCTTGGACCTGGTTGCTGATAAAGAACAGGCATTTGGGTGAAAGGTCCTCCAGGCAGTGGTCCCGCCCTAACAGAGTAAGTTTCTTGCTTATCATCTCAGAGGCTGTCCTGGAAGACGATGAGAGAAAACCGGAGTTAGACTTATTGGTAACTCTTTTTGTAGGAGTCTTCCAGGACAGCCTGGTTTCCCACCCAGTTTTATAGCTGGTGCAAAGGGGATATACTAATGTTATGCCAGTGTGTTATGTCTTTCAGAGCCTTCCAGCGGTTCTTGTGGAAACTGAAGGGAAGGCCTGGAGGACCACCTTTTAACCATTTGGGTGAATGTGTTTCCTGTCCCGGAGGTAGGAGCCCTATGTCTCAGAGGCTGTCCTGGAAGACTCCTAGAAAAAGAGTTACCGGTAAGTCTAACTTCGTTTTTTTAATTTGTTTTGTTAACACTTTTTGTACGCATCAGAAGCGATGGTTGTGGCAATCACAGGGCTTTATATTTTAGTTTGAGTATCATATTAGATTTCCCTGCCTATACACCGTTAGGATTACTCCTTGATTATATATGCAATTAGCCCTATACACATGGTTATGTCACCATTTCGAATGGTTTTTTTTATACTATTGTTCTTCTCGGTTCATCTACTGATTATATATGCACTTGGCACTTTTTCCTTAGCTTATTCCGTGTACACACGAGCGGACTTTTCAGCATCAAAGGCCCGACGGTCTTTTCGACAGACTTTCGATGGAGTTACGAAGGACTTTCGAACGACCGAACTTGGCCACACACAAGTCAGTTCGAAAGTCCGTTCTTTTGAACGTGATGACGTACGACTTCACTAGAATAAGGAAGTTCATAGCCAGTAGCCAATAGCTGCCCTTGCGTCCTTTTTTTGTCCGTTGGACTAGCATACAGACGAACGGATTTTTCGACCGGACTCGAGTGCATCGGAAAGATTTGAAACACGTTCCAAATCTAAAGTCCGTCTGATTTTCGACAGAAAATGTCCGCTGAAGCCCACACACGGTAGGATTGTCCAACGGATTCGTTCCGTCGGACCAGTCCGGTCGAAAAGTCCAGTCGTGTGTACACAGCATTATAGTTTGGGTCACATCCCTGGATCACATTCCAGGGTTTATATATACATTTAGTGCTGCATCTTTTCTGTTTTTTATGTTTTATTGCAATTAGTCTTGAATTGCTAATAACCAGGCCCCATCTGCCACAACCCTGGCAAACCGATGACACCAGAAGTCTCAAGAGACGCAGACGTGCTCTTGAGAGAGCATGGCGTAAATCTAAGTCCCTGCAAGACTTTACCCTCTACAAATATGCCCTCCTCAAATACAATTCCTGCCTCCACAGTGCTAAACAAACCTACTACAACACTCTCATCAAAACCCTCTCATCCAAACCTTGTCAACTCTTTTCTACCTTTTTAATTCCTTACTTCACCCCCCACACCCACCAGTTTGCTTACCGTTCAACAGATTGCCAACCATTTCAAAAGCAAAATCGACATCATTCGCAAGGAGATATCCAGCATTCAACTTTGTCCCCTACCGAACACATCAGGTCCAACACCGCACTCAATACTCTCCTCCTTCTGCCCAGTTACCACCGATGAAGTTGTTAAACTCTTCTCCATGGCCCACCTCACCACCTGTCCCCTCACAATTACTGCGACCACCTTCCCACTCTATCCTAAACTCCCTAACCGTCATCTTCAACATCTCCCTCTCCTATGGCACCTTTCCTTCAAACATGCACTGGTTACCCCCATACTTAAAAAACCCTCACTAGACCCCACCTGTTTGAATAACTTAACCTGCCCCCATTTGCCTCCAAGCTCATTGAACGCCTTGTCAATGATCGAATGAGTCGCTGCCTCGCAGACAACCTTCTCGATCCCCTACAGTCCAACTTCCGTCCACAACGTTCTACTGAAACTGCCCTACTAAAACTCAACAATGACCTACTAACTGCTAAAACCAATGGCCATTAATCCATACTCATACTCATATGCCCTGTACACATGATAGGAATTTCCGACAACAAAACCGTGGATTTTTTCCTGACGGATGTTGGCTCAAACTTGTCTTGCATACACACGGTCACACAAATGTCGGAAATTCCGAACGTCAAGAACGTCAAAAATGATTTTCAATAGCCAGTGCGGCTCTTCTACTTGATTCCGAGCATGCGTGGAATTTTGTGCGTCGGAATTGTGTGACATCTCGGTATGGATGTCACACCAATTTTTCAAACTCAATCTTTCTAAAACTGAGCTTGTAATATTTCCTCCTTTCCAGTCCCCCCCCATGACTTTACCATTAAGATCAACAGCACAACCATTGGTCCCTCCTCACATGCCAGGGTGCTGGGTGTAATCCTTGACTCTGACCTCTCCTTCAGCCCCCACATCCAATCACTGGCTAAATCCTGCCGCCTCAACCTCCACAACATCTCCAGAATTCGACCCTTCCTGACTAATGACACCACAAAGCAACTTATTCACTCCTTGATTATTTCCCACCTTGACTACTGCAACTCTCTCCTTAATGGCCTACCCTTACACAGGCTCCTCCCCCCTTCAGTCTATTATGATTGCTGCTGCTAGACTAATACACCTCACTAATCGATCCGTGACTGCTGCTCCTCTCTGCCAATCCCTTCACTGGCTTCCCCTACCCCACCGTATATAATTCAAAATGCTAACCACAACATACAAGGCCATCCACAACATCACCCCCAGCTACATCACCAACCTCATCTGCAGATATCACCCTAATCGTCCCCTCCGCTCCTCCCAGGACCACCTGCTCTCTAGCTCCCTTGTTACCTCCTCCCATGCTCACCTTCAGGACTTCTCCAGAGCCTCTCCCATCCTCTGGAACTCCCTGCCCCGGTATGTCCGATCAGCCCCTACCCTGTCCACCTTTAGGAGATCCCTAAAAACTCACTTATTCAGGGAAGCCTATCCCACACCCACCTAACAACTGTCCCCGAGCCACCCCCATCAAATTGTTCCCCGCATCTATTAACTTTTGTACAACCACCCCCTCCCTTTTAGAATGTAAGCTCTACAAGCAGGGCCCTCCTGTTCCGTCTGTATTGAACTGTACTGTAATTGTGCTGTACCCCCTCTACATTGTAAAACGCTGCGTAAACTGTTGGCGCTATATAAATCATGAAGAATAATAATAATATTGCTGATGCTGGCAGCTGTTTTTTATTAGTAGCGCAAATTTCCCCTTTTTACATTCTGCACCCCATGTCCTGCGTTCTGCACCTTTCTCTTTCACCCCATATCCTGCGTTCTGCACCCCATATCCTGCGTTCTGCACCCCATGTTCTCCACCACACACCCCATATTCTGCGTTCTGCACCCCATGTCATGCACGTTTTGTCCTGTGTTCTGCACCCCATGTCCTCTATTCTAAATCAAATGTCCTGCATTCTGATCACTGTACCCTTCCCCTGCACCCTATGCCCTGCAGTAACCTGCACCCTTCTCTGGTACCCTGTACCCTATGTTCTGCGGTGACCTACACCCTTCTCTGGTACCCTGTACCCCATGTCATGTGTTCTGCACTACATGTCCTGCACCCTTCTCCTGCACCTTGCACCCCATGTTCTACATTCTGCACCCTGCTCCCTATGTCCTGCATTCTGCACCCTTCTCCTGCATCCCATGTTCTGCAGTGACCTACACCCTTCTCCATTAACCTTCACCCCATGTCCTGCATTATGCACCCTGCACCACATGTCCTGCACCCTTCTCCTGCACCTTGCAATCCATGTCCTGCATTCTGCATAATACTCCTGCATCCCATGTGCTGCAGTGATCTACACCCTTCTCTGGTACCCTGTACCCCATGTCCCATGTTCTGCACCCTGTACCCCATTTCCTGCATCCTATGTCCTGCGTTGTTCTACACCCTTCTCTGGTACCCTGTACTGAATGTCCTGCATTCTGCACACTGTACCCTTCTCTAGCACCCCATGTCCTGCATTCTGCACCCTTCTCCAGCACCCCATGTCCTGTGGTGACCTACACCCTTCTCTGGTACCTTGCTCACCATGTTCTGCACACTATACCCTTCTCCTGCATCCCATGTCCTGCGGTGACCTACACCCTTCTCTGGTACCCGGCACTCCTTGTCCTGCATTCTGCACACAGCCAGCATGTCTTTCACCCTTCTCCTGCATCTTGCACCTCAAGTCCTGAGTTCTGCACCTCACAAATTACTTGCCATGCCCCTGGTGCTGATAACCCACACTTCCCTTAAAAAAACTGTCTCCTAATTTTTTTAGCTGGCTCCTAGGTTCAACCAAATTTGTCAAGCCCTGCCTTAAGTGACTTCCTCCCCTCCCCCTCATCTCCTTCATTATGTAAGTCATGCTGAGATAATCTCCCATTGGCTGAGCAATATTCTCATTTGTCTCTGAGCTCCTTCTTGCTATTCCTCGTCCTGCCTGTTGTTTCCTTGGATTGATTTTCTGTGTAGTGACCCCGGCTTCATCTCTTGGATGCGCTCGTCTGTTGCTTGTCCTGACCTTTATCCTGATTCCTGGATCTCCTCCTCATCTCTCCTCCATATCCTCTTACACAGCTTTTCTGCACACCTGCAGTGATCCTGGGGGGTGGAAACTTGGCACCAGCACTCAGCAAAATCCATCCCCACCATTAGGAGCTCTGGAGAAAATTGGTTCCTCCGCACGTCACCTGATCACATGAGAGCTTACTTTAACACATTCCTGACAGGTATCTGTATGGTAAAGGTCAAAGTTCACTCTTCACTTTAAGAAAGGTAGGACTATTTGGTTTGCACAGGAGCCTCATATAGAGGACCCCTCAAATCTCCTCATCCAAATGTCCCTTCATCCAGAGTCTATATGTCCTATGACATCACACTGACCTCCCAATGTCCCTCCATCTGGAGTCAGAGAATACTATGACATAGAGCTGCTTGATTCTGGCCAAAATGAGAATCACGATTTTTTTTGCTTAGTATAAAAAGATCACGATTCTCGCAACGTAAAATCTTTTACATTATACAAAAAAAAAATGGGCTAACTTTATTGGTAAGATTTTTATATTTTTTTAAATTCATTAAAGTAATTTTTTCCAAAAAAATTGCATTTGAAAGACCGCTGCGCAAATACAGTGTGACATAAAATATTGCAACAACCACGATTTTATTTTCATATTGTGTTTACTAAAAAATATATATGTTTGGGGGTTCTAAGTAATTTTCTAGAAAAAAAAAATGATTTTAACTTGAAACCAACAAATGTCAGAAAAAGGTTTAGTGTTTAAGTGGTTAAACTTTTTTCACTTACACACAAAGTCTATTCCTTTGACAATTTGTTACAATGTTTATACTTCGAGAGGAGTTCCACCCAGGGGGTCCATTAAAAAAAAAAAAAAAATTAAAAGTCAGCAGCTACAAATACTGCAGCTGCTGACTTTTAATTGGACACTTACCTGTCCCTGGGTACAGCGATGCGGGGGATCGAAGCCCCGCTCGTCCCCCCCCCCCTCTCGTCGGCGCCGGCATTTCAACTGTGGGCGCCGGGCTGTGGCTTCACAGCCTGGCACCCACTGCGCATGCGCGAGCGGCGCCGCGCGTCGTGATTGGCCGCTCAATCACCTGGGACCTGTAATGGGTCCCAGATTGACAGAAGGGAGGGAGCAGAGCTGAGCCCTTCCTGTGCCGAGGGGGAAGTGATGTCACCAGCCCAGGCAAAGGAAGAGGCAGACTACGAGGGACCACCTAGCAACAGGCATTTAGAGGTAAGTAAAAAAAATAAATATCCAAATGTTTTTTGTTTTTTCTTTTAGAATTTTTCAGGTTTTTTTGTTTTTTTGGGTGGAACCCCACTTTAAGTTCAACTGATAAAGAATGTTTTGTTTCTTGACAGACTGCCCGGTTTTTCTCTTCCTTTCTTTTGAGCGCTGTGGCTTCAGAGGAGCAGAGAGAATTCTTTGCATAGAAAGAATTGTGAAACACTTTAGTCAAGATCGCGATAACGATTCTCGATGATTAATCGCGATAACGATTCTTGTCGATTAATTGTGCAGCTCTACTATGACATCACACTCACCTGACAGCTCCTCCTCCCAATGTCCCTACATCTGGAGTCAAAATAGTATGACATCACACTGACCTCACAGCTTCTCCTCCCAATATCCCTCCATCTAACTTTCTTTTTCCTGATGCTCTTAGGATGTGGGCGGACCCTTGGTATTCTCACTAGCCAAGTGGGACTGTTGGTCCTGCATTGTATGTAATGATGTCAAAATGCCTGCTACAAGCTTTTAACCTGCATAGTGTGCGGGTCGTGTGTGGGTAAATTATACCTCAGTGTGGCTTTAAAAAAATTCAGGCTTGAATAGTGAGATGAGGAGGGTTCTGGGAAAATCATTTGAATTTACTGTTTGTGTTCAGATCTAGAGTTTTCCTCCTGTGAAGTCTGGAGATCATATGACCATCACATTGCCTCCACCTCCCTCCCTGATAGATTAGAGAAATAAAAGGAAGATTCTAGAAGTCACCAGAGAGATGATGGAGGAGAGGTGAGCGGTGCTGGGAATTCTGGGACATTATCCAGTAACAGACAAGGGATGTGTCTGGATGGTGACTGTATCATTGTGTGTGTCAGGTTCCTATAAGGTGTCAGGATGTCACTGTCTATTTCTCCATGGAGGAGTGGGAGTATTTAGAAGGACACAAGGATCTCTACAAGGACCTCATGATGGACAATCAGCCGCCCCTCACATCACCGGGTAAGAGGAGACTTTATTGTAAAGGAGAGAGCAGTACGGAGGCTCCACCTAGATCCCCCATCATCTGATAAACACATAGAAACAATGTATTCAGTCAGTGTGTGTGTTTCCTACAGATGGATCCAGTAATGGGAACTCACCAGAGAGATGTCCCCGTCCTCTGTATTCCCGGGATTCCACACAGGAAGATCACACCATCCCTCACCATCATCAGGTAGATGATTGACAATTATTGGTAGTTCTGATTAATACACAGCATGTTTGTTACAATTAATGTTTTATTAGATCTTTGAGAGTGGAAACCTCAGGGATTATTTTATTGATGTTAACCACTTAAGCCCCGGACCATTTGGCTGCCCAAAGACCAGAGCACTTTTTGCGATTCGACCCTGCGTCGCTTTAACTGACAATTGCGCGGTCGTGCGACGCTGTACCCAAACAAAATTGACGTCCTTTTTTCCCCACAAATAGAGCCTTCTTTTGGTGGTATTTGATCACCTCTGCGGTTTTTATTTTTTGCGCTATAAACAAAAAAAGCGTCAATTTTGAAAAACGCATTATTTTTTACTTTTTGCTATAATAAATATCCCCAAAAAATATAAAAAAAATTATTTTTTTCCTCAGTTTAGACCGATACGTATTCTTCTACATATTTTTGGTAAAAAAAAATTACAATAAGCGTTTATTGATTGGTTTGCGCAAAAGTTATAGTGTCTACAAAATAGGGGATGGTTTTATGGCATATTTATTAATCATTTTTTTTTATACTAGTAATGGCGGTGATCAGCGATTTTTTTTATCGTGACTGCGACATTATGGCGGACAGATCGGACACTTCTGGCGTGATTTTGGGACCATTCACATTTGTACAGCGACCAGTGCAATTAAAAATGCATTGATTACTGTTTAAATGTGACTGGCAGTGAAGGGGTTAACCACTAGGTGGCGCTGTAGGGGTTAAGTGTGTCCTAGGGAGTGTGGGGGGGATGGGCTATGTGTGACACGACACTGATCACCGCTCTCAATCACAGGGAGCTGTGATCGGTGTCAGTGTCACTAGGCAGAACGGGGAAATGCTTGTTTACATCAGCTTTTCCCTGTTCTTCCTCTCCGTGAGACGATCGCGGGTATCCCCGCGGACATTGAGTCCGCGGGACCCGTAATCACACTCATGAAGATCGCGGCGGGCGCACCCACAACATGCTTCTTAAAGGGCAACGTACAGGTACGTTAATCTGCCTGTACGTGCCCTTCTGCCAACGTATATCAGCGTGAGCCGGTCGGCAAGCGGTTAAAGAAGTGTATAAAGAGGAGGATTAGGAGGATGGAGTGATATGATGGAGCCAGCTAATACCAGGAACCCACCAGAGAGATGTCCCTGTCCTCTGTATTCCCGGGATTCCACACAGGAAGATCACACCATCCCTCACCATTAGGATGAGCTTCGAGTTTGAGTCGAACATCGGCTGTTCGCCAGTTCGCCGAACAGCGAACAATTTTGGGTGTTCTCTGCAAATTCGAATGCCCTTTAAAAGTCTATAGGAAAAATCAAAAGTGCTAATTTTAAAGGCTTATATGCATAGTATTGTCATAAAATGTGTTTGGGGACCTGGGTCCTGCCCCAGGGGACATGTATCAATGCAAAAAAAGTTTTAAAAACGGCAGTTTTTTCGGGAGCAGTGATTTTAATAATGCTTAAAGTGAAACAATAAAAGTGTAATATCCCTTTAAATTTCGTACCTGGGGGGTGTCTATAGTATGCCTGTAAAGGGGCGCATGTTTCCCGTGTTTAGAACAATCTGACAGCAAAATGACATTTCAAAGGCAAAAAAGTCATTTAAAACTACTCGCGGCTATTAATGAATTGCTGGTCCGACAATACACATAAAAGTTCATTGATAAAAACGGCATGGGAATTCCCCACAGGGGAACCCCCAACCAAAATTTAAAAAAAAAATGACGTGGGGGGGTCCCCCTAAATTCCATACCAGGCCCTTCAGGTCAGGTATGGATTTTAAGGGGAACCCCGCACCAAAATTTTTTAAAAAAACGGCGTGGGGTCACCCCAAAAATCCATCCCAGACCCTTATCTGAGCACGCAACCTGGCAGTCCACAGGAAAAGAGGGGGGGACGAGAGAGCAACCCCCCTCCTGAACCGTACCAGGCCACATGCCCTCAACATTGGGAGGGTGCTTTGGGGGTGTTGATGGGGACAAGGGCCTCATCCCCACAACCCTTGCCCGGTGGTTGTGGGGGTCTGCGGGCGGGGGGCTTAACGGAATCTGGAAGCCCCCTTTAACAAGGAGACCCCCAGATCCCGGCCCTCCCCCCCTGTGTGAAATAGTAAGGGGGTACAAAAGTACCCCTACCATTTCACAAAAAAACTGTCATAAATTTTAAAAATGACAAGAGACAGTTGACAATTCCTTTATTTAAATGCTTCTTCTTTCTTCTATCTTCTCTCTTCCTTCGGTTTCTTCCTCCATCTTCTTCTTCTGGTTCTTCCTCCAGTGTTCTCGTCCGGCATCTCCTCCGCGTCGTCTTATCTTCTTCTCCTCGGGCCGCTCCGCATCCATGATGGCATGGAGGGAGGCTCCCGCTGTGTGATGCTTCTCTCTTTATCTTTTTCTTCATCTTCTTCTCTTCATCTTCTTGTCTTCAAAATAGAAGAAAGAAGATAGAAGAAAGAAGAAGCATTTAAATAAAGGAATTGTCAAAAACTGTCTCTTGTCAATTTTAACATTTTTGACAGTTTTTTGTGAAATGGTAGGGGTACTTTTGTACCCCCTTACCATTGATTACAGGGGGGGGGCCAGGATCTGGGGGTCCCCTTTTAAAGGGGGCTTCCAGATTCCGATAAGCCCCCCGCCCGCAGACCCCCACAACCACCGGGCAAGGGTTGTGGGGATGAGGCCCTTGTCCCCATAAACATGGGGACAAGGTGTTTTGGGGGGCTACCCCAAAGCACCCTCCCAATGTTGAGGGTATGTGGCCTGGTATGGTTCAGGAGGGGGGGCGCTCTCTCGTCCCCCCTCTTTTCCTCCGGCCTGCCAGTTTGCGTGCTTGAATAAGGGTCTGGTATGGATTTTTGGGTGGGATCCCACGCCGTTTTTTTTTTAAATTTTGGCGTGGGTTTCCCCTTAAAACCCATACCAGACCTGAAGGGTCTGGTATAGATTTTAAGGGGGGACCCCATGCCATTTTTTTTTAAATTTTGGTCAGGGTTCCCCTTAATATCCATACCAGACCTGAAGGGCCTGGTATGGAATTTAGGGGGACCCCCATGTCATTTTTTTTTAAAATTTTGGTTCGGGGTTCCCCTGTGGGGAATTCCCATGCCGTTTTTATCAATGAACTTTTATGTGTATTGTCGGACTGGCAATGCAATAATAGCCGCGAGTAGTTTTAAATGACTTTTTTCCTTTGAAATGTCATTTTGCTGTCAGACTGTTCTAAACACGGGAAACATGCGCCCCTTTACAGGCATACTATAGACACCCCCCAGGTACGAAATTTAAAGGAATATTACACTTTTATTGTTTCACTTTAAGCATTATTAAAATCACTGCTCCCGAAAAAACGGCCGTTTTGAAAACATTTTTTTTGCATTGATCCTTGTCCCCTGGGGCAGGACCCGGGTCCCCAAACACTTTTTATGACAATAACTTGCATATAAGCCTTTAAAATTAGCACTTTTGATTATGCCTGTTCGCAAGTTCTGGTACGAACCGAACAGGGGGGTGTTCGGCTCATCCCCACTCACCATCATCAGGTAGATGAGGAACAATCACTGATAGTATCATTAGGATATGTACATTATCTGCATTGTTACAATTGATGTCATTTTTATTATATATTCAGAGTGGAAAACTGAGAGATTCTAAAGTTGAAGTTAAAAAAGAGGTAAAAGAGGAGGATGATGAGGATGGGATGATGGAGAAGTCAGAGTATCCTAAGGAACACAAAGATCTGTCCCAGGACACCATGGTGGAGACATCCAGCTACAGAAACCCACCAGAGAAATGTCCCCGTCCTCTGTATTCCCAGAATTTCACACAGGAAGGTCACACCATCCCCCACCATCATCAGGTAGATAATTGACAATTATTGATAGTTATGATTTATACACAGCATATTTGTTACAATGACTGTTTTATTATATATTCAGAGTGGAAACCTCAAGGATTATAATATTGTTGTTAAAGAAGAGTATAAAGTGGAGGATGAGGAGTATGGAGTGATGGAGGAGTTTTCAGAAGAACATAAGAATATGATGAAGCCACCTAATACCAGGAACCCACCAGAGAGATGTCCCCGTTCTCTGTATTCCCGGGATTCAACACAGGAAGATCACACCATCCCCCACCATTACAAGGTTGGTGGGGCGGAACATCTAGAGCATTGGATTTTTTATGTGACTTTATAGTTTTCGGATGATATTTTCTCTCATTTTCTTGATTTAGAGTGGAGATCCAATCGATATAGAATTTGAGGTTAAAGCAGAAGAAAAAGAGAGGTATGTGAGGGATAATCAGCAGTCTATGGAGGAGGATGGAATAACGGGGACATTTATAGAGGAGGACACTCCTACAGAGATCAGCACAGGTGGGTCATTATCACTAAATACATTCCTCCACCCATACTGCTCACTGATTGGTCCAGAGTAGGGCAAGGACTGGGTGATATCAGCCGGTAATACCCTGGTCACTTTCCTGAGCTGTGTTCCCCATCCTGTATTCCTGTAATTCTCTCGGATAATCTTCCTTCTCTGTGCTGCAGACACAATTTATGTATCTAGACTGGATTTATGGAGATTCTGGGGTTCAGCTGGAATAAATGTTGATTTTTACCATAGTTGTTACTCAACCTAGGCACCTGGGGTATGTACTTTGATTCTTCTGTCCCATACCCGGGTCTAGGAAGATCTCTGACAGAACAACAATTTTCCAAGGTTTACTTGCTGGTTGTGCCGGGTGGAGGGATATATCCAGGGCTGCTGATAGGCCAGTACAGCTGGCCCTGTTGTTCTGGACAGAGAAAACTCTCAGCCAGCACCTCCCCCCCCACCCCCACTCTCGGCTCCGCTCTGACTTATCTGAGGGTTTTTTCTACTTTTTGGGTAACTCTGCACTGATGTTCTTGTGGGTGTGAGGGAGGGACTATTTCTTCTATTTCGGGCACATGTCACTTCCATGCCCGCTCCACATGCTGGCTCAAGTCCCGGCATACATATTGCCTTCCCTGGCGGAGTGATTCATCTCCCTCTGGTCATGGCGCTCTGCTCTTTTCTCCACTCGGCCTGAGCCAGTGAGACTGGAGAAGGAGTGAGGTGAACGGCAGCGGCAGAGGAAACAGGTGACATTTGAAATTGTGACTGACTCCAGGCAGCAGCAGGATCAGAGAGGAAGTGGCTCGTGGGGCTAAAACAGATGTGTGCTTGCTTGGGGGTGATTCAAGATCTATATGATGATTGAACACTGTATCTGTCTGCTGCATCTACACATTATGGCATTGGCAGCATGGGTGGGGTGGCACTCTTGTCTCTGCAGGCAGCACATGCGTTATAGCAATGGCAGCATGGGTGGCACTGTCTGCCGCACATTATGGCATTGGCATGTCCCGCTGTCAAGTCGCTGATCGCCACCATTACTAGTAAAAATAAAAAAAAAATACATAAATACATCCCATAGTTTGTAGATGCTATAACTTGCACTTCATTTCATGGTGGGGTCTGGGGAGGGGCCGGGGGGGGGGGGGGGCTGAAGGGGGCACCATCAGGTAGGCTGTACGGCACCCCATGATTTCTATCAGTGACCCTGGATATGTCTGTATAGTCTCAGACCCAAGTCACTGAGTGCAGTCTCAGGAGATGGGAGGCAGCGGTGTGGGACCTCTGCAACTTGTCTCATGTAAACATTTAATCTTCCACTGATTACTGAATACCAATATTATGAGTCCTGACCCTTACACTGTATAATTTATATTGTACATTATATACTACTGACCCCTGCACTATATATATCTATGTTGTACACTACATCATTCTGATAATATATAGTCCTAACTTTTGTATTCTATATAATAGGTTGTACATTAGATAATCCTAACTTTTTTACACCCATTTTCTGATGATGTGATTGGAGCACAGACTTTTACATGTTGATAATAATGTGATAACATTCTCAAACTTTGGAACCTTAAGCAGAAAGTGATGATGAGGGAGGAGTCAATAACCCAATGATGGTGGTCTTCAGGATCAGTCCAGTCTTCATCTTGGTTGTTCTCTCCATCCTTACTCTCTGACCTCTGGTGGGGCTCAGCCCCGCTGTTATTCATGACTAAATCATAGACTAAATAAGCAGAGGCGGCTCTAGGCTTTATGAAGCCTAAGGCAAAACTTGGACATGCGGCCTCACTCACACCCATAAAGGGAAAAATAATTCAAGTGATAAAAATTAACTGTATAAATTGCATATATTAGGATCCTTTAAACTATGAAATCACAGCTTCTAGAATTGTCTCTAACCAATTCTTCTTCTTTAATCAAAGGCCATTAAACATAGGATATATATATAGATAGATAGATAGATAGATAGATAGATAGATAGATAGATAGATAGATATTACAGGCACACAAGTATAGATAACGTGTGGGGCTGCAACTAGCAATAAAAGTCAAAAAACATTTCTCCATTTACATGAAGGTCAGGGTAATATAACCCAGCCAGCACAGGGTTCCCCCTTAAATCAGAGTCTGCAGGATTCCTCCTTACAGTGCAAGGGGACCTTTGATGTAATGGGGAATACTGTAGACTTTCTTGTAAAGGGGAACTCTGATGTAAGGGGGACTCGGACCAGAGATCACCTTATATCAGAGTGCACAGCATTCCCCTTCACATTAGAGTTCCCCTTTACATCGGGGTCCACAGAGTTCAAATGGGAACTGTGATGTGGGGGCTCTGGTGACCACAGACCAAATGCCACAGAGTTAATGCACTAAGGTAGAGGGGGTGGGGTTACTAATGTAAGGGGGAACCTTTATATCAGTGTTCCCTTACCTTACTGTATTCACTCCTCCTTACATCACTGCCCCCCCCCCTCAGACTCGCCTAGTAGCACTATCACTGATCTCCTCTCAGGTGCACCATGCAGGGCTCAGTCAGATGGTTCTCTCTTGGCTCCAGCTTGGTGGCTCTGGTATCATCCTATATTCTCCTCTCCACAGTTCACAAACATCTGACTCCTCCCATGTCCTGGCAGCGCTCCCGCTCTTGACTGCTCTGTAGCGCCCCCTAGAGACTACATACGTGATACAAGAGATGGTCAGAGACTGCGGACATGATACAGGAGATGGTCAGAGACTGTGCAGACATAATACAAGAGATGATCAGAGACTGTACAGACATGATACAAGAGATGGTCAGAGACTGTGCGGACATGATAAAGGAGATGGTCACAGACTGCAGACATGATACAGGAGATGGTCAGAGATTGCAGATATGATACAAGAGATGGTCAGAGACTGTGCAGACATGATACAGGAGATGGTCAGAGACTGTGCAGACATGATGCAGGAGATGGTCAGAGACTGTGCGGATATAATACAAGAGATGGTCAGAGACTTACAGACATAATACAAGAGATGATCAGAGACTGTACAGACATGATACAAGAGATGGTCACAGACTGTGTGGACATGATACAAGAGATGGTCAGAAACTGTGCGGACATGATACAGGAGATGGTCAGAGACTGCAGACATGATACAGGAGATGGTCAGAGACTGTGCAGACATGATACAGGAGATGGTCAGAGACTGCAGACATGATACAGGAGATGGTCGGAGACTGTGGGGACATCATATAAGGGATGGTCAGAGACTGTACGGACATGATACAGGAGATGGTCAGAGACTGTGCAGACATGATACAAGAGATGGTCAGGGACTGTGTGGACATTAGGGTTGTCCCGATACCGATAATAGTATCGGTATCGGCACCGAGCATTTACCCAAGTACTTGTACTCGGGCAAATGCTCCCGATGCTTCCCCCGATACCTGGAAGTCAGCTGTGATCGGCGCATGGGGGATTTACAAGATTCTCCCCCAGCGGCTTTAGTGACATATAGCGGTGATCGGTCACCGCTGACTGTCACTGCATCCTCCTCCATGCCCCCTCCGTTCCTCTGTCCCCCTCCGCTGTCCCCCTCCGTTCCTCTCTCCTTCTCTGTCCCCCTCCGCTGTCCCCTCCATTCTGCTGTGCCTCTCCGCTGTCCCCCTCCGTTCCGCCGTTCCCCTCTCCTTCTCTGTCCCCCTCTGCTGTCCCCTCCGTTCTGCTGCCCCCCTCTCCTTCTCTGTCCCCTCCGTTCTGCTGTCCCTCTCTGCTGTCCCCTCCGTTCTCCCCCTCCGTTCTGCTGTCCTCCTCCTTCCTTTGTGAATGGACAGAGTCAGCTGACTCTGTCCATTCACATAACTAAAACATTGTAATCTCCTGTCATTACGATGTGTCAGTTTATGAATGGAGAGGAGCCGCTGTCTTCTCTCCATTCATTCTTAGTGCAGCTGAGGCTGCAGAGAAAGGGACTGGGGAATCTCTATCCTCTGTCTCTTTCTCTGTCTCAAGGGGGAGATATCAGAGGTCTGTTAAGACCCCTGATATCTCACCAAAGCCCCCCAACAGGGCTGATTAAAAACAAAACAAAAAAAAACACATATTGCAATAAAGAATACAAAAAATATTGTAAAAAATAAAAATTGTAAATAATAAAAAAAAACACACACACACATACACCGTTCACCCCCTCCCCCCCCCCCCCCCCCAAAAAAGAAAGCACTGTTAAAGAAAAAAAAAAAAAACACTGTCACGTGACATTAAAAAAAAAGTATCGGTAATCGGTATCGGCGAGTACTTGAAAAAAAGTCGGTACTTGTACTCGGTCCTAAAAAAGTGGTATCGGGACAACCCTAGTGGACATGATACAAGAAATGGTCAGAGACTTCAGACATAATACAAGAGATGGTCAGAGACTGCAGACATGATACAGGAGATGGTCAGAGACTGTGCAGACATGATACAAGAGATGGTCAGAGACTGTGCGGACATGATAGAAGAGATGGTCAGAGACTGTGCAGACATGATACAAGAGATGGTCAGAGACTGTGCGGATATGATACAAGAGATGGTCAGAGACTGTGCAGACATGATACAGGAGATGGTGAGAGACTGTGCAGACATGATACAAGAGATGGTCAGAGACTGTGCGGACATTATACAGGAGATGGTCAGAGACTGTGCAGACATGATGCAGGAGATGGTCAGAGACTGGGCGGACATAATACAAGAGATGGTCAGAGACTGTACAGACATAATACAAGAGATGGTCAGAGACTGTACAGACATGATACAAGAGGTGGTCACGGACTGTGTGGATATGATACAAGAGATGGTCAGAGACTGTGCGGACATGATACAGGAGATGGTCAGAGACTGCAGACATGATACAGTAGATGGTCAGAGACTGTGCGGACATCATGCAAGAGATGGTGAGAGACTGTACGGACATGATACAGGAGATGGTCAGAGACTGTGCGGACATGATACAAGAGATGGTCAGAGACTGCAGACATAATACAAGAGATGGTCAGAGACTGCAGACATGATACAGGAGATGGTCAGAGACTGTGCAGACATGATACAAGAGATGGTCAGAGACTGTGCAGACATGATACAAGAGATGGTCAGAGACTGTACAGACATAATACAAGAGATGGTCAGAGACTGCAGACATGATACAGGAGATGGTCAGAGACTGTGCAGACATGATACAAGAGATGGTCAGAGACTGTGTGGACATGATAGAAGAGATGGTCAGAGACGGTGCAGACATGATACAAGAGATGGTCAGAGACTGTGCGGATATGATACAAGAGATGGTCAGAGACTGCAGACATGATACAAGAGATGGTCAGAGACTGCAGACATGATACAGGATATGGTAAGAGACTGCAGACATGATACAAGAGATGGTCAGAGACTGTGCGGACATGATACAAGAGATGGTCAGAGACTGCGGACAAGCTACAGGAGATGGTCAGAGACTGTGTGGACATGATACAAGAGATGGTCAGAGACTGCGGACATGACTCCCCCACTGGGCTTATACTCGCCTTTCCTTCATGTGGGGGTAAGTAGAGAGTCCTTTGCCCAGCAGAAACTCCTAACAAATTTTTTTCATCACTGTGGCAAGTAAATGGTGTGGTGGGGGGCCCAAGCTTTACATAACTCTTCATGCCCACATAGCTAATAAATGAGAGAGCAGTAAGTTGAAGTGTCCACCCCATATCCACACTTCAGGTGTGTCCTAATACAGATTGAGTCTGCCCCCAGCACACACTATACAGCTCCCATAGACAATGCTGTACAGAGACACTATGATAATGAGCAGCAAGGGCACACCTCACCTGTGTCCAGTCCTAGGCACACCACCCCCATCATCTCTGGTCTCCTGACATCTTCATGCTCCTCTGAGTGCTCGCTGCATACAAAGGTACGGAGGGCCAGGCACAGGTGGTGGGGGAGAAGGGAGATGTCAGAAGCGCCCTCATTGGATACAGGGCTGCAAAACACTGTTGTAATGTAATCTCTGATTGGCAGAGTGTGTGATGGGCAGGGCAGTGTGTTTAAGCAGCTGTACACAGTGAGTGAAAGGGGAGCTCGGTGGAAGGCAGCTTTTGTTAGGAAATATGGCCCCGGCGTTTCCTACAGTCAGTCCGGCCCAGGGACACAACCAGGGGACATTCCCATCCACACCCATGGTAGGCAAATTAGGTGGCCATGAGGCCCTGTAAGCGCAAGGCCTGAGGCGACTGCCTAATTTGTCAATATAGAGAGCTGCCTCTGTAAATAAGGAAGTGCAGTACTTCTTGTGTTAGGAAGACAATAACCCAATGATGGTGGTCTTCAGGATCAGTCCAGCCTTCATTTTGGTTGTTCTCTCCCCCATCTTCACTCTCTGACCTTTTGGTGGGGCTCAGCCTTGCTGTTATTCATGTATCAAATATAAAAATATAAAGAGGCTTGTTTTTGACATGCGCAGAATACCGTGACCTGAGCCTATGATAGCCTACCAACCCCTAATTATTGTTAACCAAAAAATTGTCCCAAACAGGTGGGGACCAAAAGAAAAGCGGGGCTTATGGGTAAGGCAATCAAAAAGATGTATGGTATATCAATGAATAATTTATTGTTGGTACACAGTAGAAAAGACATGAAGAAAAATGCAGCAGCATAACCATGGTATGACCTTGCCCTAATAAAATTTGATCAAAAACCTGGGTTGATCAAAAACAAAAACTACACAGACATGAGGAACATGTAACATTACAAGACATACAGAGACAAACGTCCGGACGTCAATGCTATTGATGTCTGCGCAAACCAACAATGAGGAGTATGCAGCAATTGCTGAATAAGGTTTCGCTAAGCAGACATCAATTCCCCCGGGGGAGGGGCGGCTCAAGATGCGGTAAGGGGGGGGGGGGGAAACGGGGATGTGGGGAGAGGGCAGGGGTCAGGGAAAGGGAGAGGGTAATAACCGTGGACTGGGATGCCGGAATTGAGTCCTGTGATGGGATATCAATTCATGTTGATGGTGGGAATATGCCGGCCTTGCACGTAAAGTGAGTGGGTCTTGGTAACCAAAGTCCGGGATAGTATGCAGCTATGCAGCTATCATATACAGTGGTCCAGTGTGGTGTAGGCACTTATACACACAGTCTTCCTATGATAGGGATAGGCAATACTTGGCGTGAGCAGCGCTACAAGAACAGATGGCTAAGTACGTTACCACTCCCGGGTCCCAATTGGGAATTCTTGGATATTTCCGGATAGCAGTAGCCTCTGTGTGTTGAGCTGCTCCACTGCCACTGTAAGCTGTATCGGGCACTGTCCCGGTGTGGTTATTCACGAACCATGAGCCAGATAGTGGCTCATGGACGTCCAGATGAAGCTACACACGTTTGTTTTGTGAAACGCGTTGACGTCATTTCCGCCCGGACGTCACGCCTGCAGTCATCCCCCGTTGGGGCTAGCCGGCTCACACACTGAGAGGGCGTTCCGCTCCATGCCGTGAACACACCGTACGGAAGGAAACAGATGCAGCTGCACGGCCGCTCATCCATCTCTATGAGCAACACTATCTGGCTCATGGTTCGTGAATAACCACACCGGGACAGTGCCCGATACAGCTTACAGTGGCAGTGGAGCAGCTCAACACACAGAGGCTACTGCTATCCGGAAATATCCAAGAATTCCCAATTGGGACCCGGGACCCGGGAGTGGTAACGTACTTAGCCATCTGTTCTTGTAGCGCTGCTCACGCCAAGTATTGCCTATCCCTATCATAGGAAGACTGTGTGTATAAGTGCCTACACCACACTGGACCACTGTATATGATAGCTGCATAGCTGCATACTATCCCGGACTTTGGTTACCAAGACCCACTCACTTTACGTGCAAGGCCGGCATATTCCCACCATCAACATGAATTGATATCCCATCACAGGACTCAATTCCGGCATCCCAGTCCACGGTTATTACCCTCTCCCTTTCCCTGACCCCTGCCCTCTCCCCACATCCCCGTTTCCCCCCCCCCCCCTTACCGCATCTTGAGCCGCCCCTCCCCCGGGGGAATTGATGTCTGCTTAGCGAAACCTTATTCAGCAATTGCTGCATACTCCTCATTGTTGGTTTGCGCAGACATCAATAGCATTGACGTCCGGACGTTTGTCTCTGTATGTCTTGTAATGTTACATGTTCCTCATGTCTGTGTAGTTTTTGTTTTTGATCAACCCAGGTTTTTGATCAAATTTTATTAGGGCAAGGTCATACCATGGTTATGCTGCTGCATTTTTCTTCATGTCTTTTCTACTGTGTACCAACAATAAATTATTCATTGATATACCATACATCTTTTTGATTGCCTTACCCATAAGCCCCGCTTTTCTTTTGGTCCCCACCTGTTTGGGACAATTTTTTGGTTGCTGTTATTCATGACTGAATTATGGACTAAATAAGGAAGTGCAGGACTTCTTGTGTTGGGAAGATGGCAATGAGTGATAGAGGAGGTGGGGTAACTCGTCCTATAATCCCCTCATCACTGTCACTCCTATAAAAGACAGTTCTCGTTGTTTCCTCACTCTCTGACTAAGGTCCATGAATAAAGAAATGAACTGGTAGGAGATCAGAGGACCCATTTACTAGTTACCTTGAGGTTGGAATTGTAAGATCCTCAGAGACAAAGCTGCCTAATGTGGACGGAGTCCTGGTTTGGGGGATCCAATCTGCTCATGTGTAGTAATAATCTTTTTATTTCTATTTTAGTAGATGGACGGGAGATGAGGAAAACCTCCGAGGATTGTCTCACTTTGTCTCCAGACTGTAAAGTAGAAGATGAGGACATCACACAGTATAGTCCAGGAGAAAACCCGGCTACCTCAGATGTCCATCCGGAACCACACAATGTAGTTGGACTATCGTATTCCTCTTATCCTGAGGAACCTCAGACTGTGAGGGACGGTGCCGTCCTTCCAACAGATAAGAGGTTTTCCTGTACTGAGTGCGGGAAGTGTTTTCGTTTTAAATCTGGTTTTAATCGGCACAAAAGAATTCACACAGGAGAGAAGCCATATTCATGTCCTAAGTGTGGGAAATGTTTTGTACAAAAATCAGATCTTGCCACACATCTAAGGACTCACACAGGGGAAAAACCATACTCCTGTTCTGAGTGCGGGAAATGTTTTTCGGACAAGTCCTTTTATCACACACATCAAAGAATGCACAAAGGTGAGAAGCCGTATTCCTGTCCTGAGTGCGGGAAATGTTTTGTAGTAAAAGGACAACTTGTCACACATCAGACATCTCACACTGGGGAGAAGCCTTATTCGTGTCCTGAGTGTGGGAAATGTTTTTCAGGTAGGTCTAGCCTTTCCAGGCATCAGAGACATCACATGGGTAAAAAGCCACATTCTTGTTCTGAATGTGGGAAATGTTTTGTAGAAAAAGCAACCCTTGTTACACATCAGAGATCTCACACGGGGGAGAAGCCGTATTCCTGTTCTGAGTGCAAAAAATTTTTTTCACAGAAGATCCATCTTTACAAACATCAGAGATCTCACACAGGGGAGAAGCCTTATTCCTGTCCTGAGTGCAGGAAATGTTTTTCAGATAAGTCCAGTCTTTCCATACATCAGAGAGCTCACATGGGGGTGAAGCCGTATTCCTGTCCTGAGTGTGAGAAATGTTTTTCAAAGAAGTCCAGTCTTTACATACATCATAGATCTCACACAGGGGAGAAGCCGTATTCCTGTTCTGAGTGCAAGAAATGTTTTTCACAGAAGTCTGATCTTAATAGACATCAGCGATCTCACACGGGAGAGAAGCCGTATTCCTGTCCTGAGTGTGGGAAATGTTTTTCACAGAAGTCCCATCTTTGCACACATCAGAGATCGCACACGAGGGAGAAGCCACTTTCCTGTCCTGAGTGAGGGAATTGTTCCTCACTGAAGTCCTGTCTTCCTGTACATCAGGGATCCCACACAACCCTTGAGGTGTATCAGGGCCTTGAGTGCGGGAAATGTCTTCTATATGAATGTTGCTGGACATCACAGCTCTCATAAGGGGGAAGAAGCACACCCTGATATACTCCATGGCTCATCTTCATCATGTAAGAAACAGTTCATAAGGAGATCAGAGATCACCAAAGACATGGATGAAGTGTTGTACCGTGTTGGCCATTGATAGCAGTAGAAAAATAAAAATGGAGTCATTACCTTTCATTGGCTGAGTACATTTTGTGGTGTAAGCTTTCACAAACACTTAGAGGTCTATTTTTTATACAATTTATTGGATAAAGGTGACAATCATTTTTCCAGCATGACAAATATTGGTTGTATTTTGTTTAATACAGTGATGATAAATATCACAGGAATTGGCTCCATCTAGTAGCTCAAGACATTATATTTCATTTTAAATCATTAGAAACTTTTCGTCCAGCTCAGCAAATAGCCTAATAGCATTTTATTTACCCCCATTCACAGAATGTAAATGGCCTATCACTGTGTGCATTGCTTTGCAAATGTTTTATGAATAGACCTCCAAATGTCAGGAAATATTTATTTAACCGCTTGTCACCTGCCCACTGTACATCTACTGAGGACAGGTGGTACAGTCCTGCTAGATGACATTCTTGTACATCACCTAGCACATGCGCACTAGCGCTCCCCCATGACTGCTGTGTCCGGTGGACATCTGATCTGTACCCAGTCACTGTGAGCAC